>CALNXK010000143.1:1067500-1072500 GCA_942486035.1 Porites lobata | reverse complement strand
CTGAATGACGCGAAACTTTTAAAATTTTGAATACAGAAAAAGATTTCTTTTTACTGGTTATTCTATTTATCCTTTCCCAAAACTGGACAAGATTCGATCGTGTCCGCGAATCAAATTGCATTTTTAACATATTTTCCGTAAATCCGCTATTAAGCCACCCCCCTCTCTCTTTTAAATCCCCCCTCCCATCAGCTTTTCCCTTGTTGATTGATGGAATAATAGGCTATTTTGACTGTGGATGAAATCCTAAAGCGTGCACATTTCTGGGGGGGGTACTCCCGCAAATTTTGGATAGGGGTGTGCCGCGAAGGTTCGTGAAGCCTAACCCTATTTAGGACTAAGAAAGCGAAAACTGATACCCTTTTTAAGGCCCAAAGCCGAAAAATGACGCCCTATTCAAGGAAAAAAAAAATTATTAATAGCATGAAAAGGAAAACTTTATTTCTTCTCTGTAACATTGGATATATAGCATCAAGCATAAAGTACTAGAATAAGCCTAGTTTAATAATATGCAATCATAACCGGCGGGCGTTTTCACACTCCAGTATTAGATAATACAATTAAGCTACCCTATCTAAGGACCAAACACAGAAACAAAAGGGTAAAAAAAGATACCCTATTTAAGGACTGAGAACCTCAAAAACCATACCCTATTCCGTGGGACCTATATTTATATGGAGTTCAAATGAAAGCTACTGAGCAGCAATTTCCTGTGGGACTGTTTGCTGTACAACTTGGTTCTAGCTTATTTATTTATTTATTTATTTAATCGCTTTCACCATGATTACAATACTAAAATAGACTAAGAAAAAAATACATTTGAACAAGACACAAGAACGAGAGACGAAGGTGGGGGACACACAACAGAGCGAGGCTCCAAATTAAGCGTGCCCTTAAGAAAAATACACAAATACTAACTATGTAAACATTAAAACATTATAAGAAGTATAAAAAATTCTATTTTCAAAAACGATAAGAGCGAATCACTCCCGCAGCCGATAAAAAGTCTCAGTAGCAGCAGTTGCCAGCTAATAGAAGGTTACGTGACCTACTGCATTTGCAGCAGACCGACTTCCGGGTGTTAAACCTAGTGACGTCATAGTTTGTACGAAAAGCAGCAGAAATAGCGTTGGAGTAGGTGAGATTTAAACTGATTAAGAGATGTAAGAGTACGAGTGGATTCAGGTAACGTATTCCAGAGTTAAGCAATACGGTTAAAGTAACTAAATTGAAAGAGTTTAGTGCGGCACTTGGGAATAAGTACGTCTTGATCAGCTTTTAAGTGTATGGATAAAATACTGGAGTATGACCATTCAAATGAAAGCTACTGAGCAGTTATTTCCTGTGGTACTGTTTATTATGTTGCACAAGGTGATTCTAACTTTTGAATCTTTGGATGAAATCCTAAAGTATGACCATTCAAATGAAGGCTACTTAGCAGCACTTTCATGTGGTGCCCTTAATTATGCTGTGCGATTTGGTTCTAGCGTTAAGTGTGCAGATAAAAGCCTTGAGCGTGAGAAATGAAAGCAACAGCAAAAGTCTCTGCTGTTTTTTTCGGGTACTTCCTACAAGTTTGTCCTCATCAAACAAGAAAATCAAAGAAACAAAACATTTTTGACCGCTCCTGACATCCCTTATTTCCATTTTCGGAAGACCACACAATAATCAATTGTTCTAAATTTTTACCATGCGACTACTTCTGTCAACTTGTGCAAATTTCAGCCCTCACTGAACTAAGATGTACCCCATGGCCCTGATGGACTTATCCCAGTTATCTGACGATGAATTGCAGCCTCGTTTCCACGCGTGTTTACTCCCTACTTCGTGCTCTCAGAACACGTTCTAAAGCCAAATGCGATATTCTAAAATGGCCAATTTCCGGTAAAAAAAAAAATAGCCATTTCAGCAGCGTTTTTTCCACATTTGATGCAGTCGGCTTAAAAAGTGCTATTATGTAGAATGAAAATTCAAAATGTTACCATGCACATGACTGGTTCGGCAATATATTCCTTTTTCAATGCAGATCCTGACGGTTTCCAGTCGTTTTCGGCAAAATGTTTTGCAATTTGTCTTTTTTTTCTTTCTTTTTTTTTCACGCCGTGCCAAAGCAATAATCTAGCATAAATTCCGAATTTGTAAAAATATGAATTCCCCCTACAAATAACAGCAGAGGACCAGCTTAAACCTGCATACGAAAAAAGATGCAATCATGAATAACAGGAGCCGATTACTGTAAATAACTATTCCTCCCAAGGAAGAAAGGTTTTTTCTAATGAGTCAGGAGGAAAACAGAAGTATAAAATAATAATAATAATAATAATAATAATAATAATAATAATACATTGCCAGAACATTTAAGATAAATACTTAGTTAGGGCGCTATGGACTTCAGTTTTTAGGTTTTTGTTTTTTCTTTAGAAATCCAGAAACACAACGTTGCTGACGTTTTTACTTAGATTTTTTAGAACATTAGATTTTTTATTAACATTTTTTAGTAGAGATAGATATTTTATTATCAAATTTAATAATATTTTTGGCTTTTTAAGTAGAGATTTATATCACTATGTATAAGGTTTTTTTACAGAGTATCAGAATTTAATAATATTCTAAATTGGCTTTTTAAGTAGAGAGATTCATATCACTATGTATTTTAGGATTGTATTAGGTTTCGTATCGACCTTTTTTTACTTCTAAGTATAGCTTCTCAAGTGGTGTAGGTTACGCTATGCGCCCTATACTACTCATGATGTGGACAGCATTCCAAAGTTTTATACTGCGACATAATAATAAAGCACTTTATTTAAGTGACAATAGTGAGTTCACGCAACAGGACGGCAGGAAGAAGAGGAAGTGAAATGTTTTCCCTCTTAACAAACCTTGATGATATAAAATTTGTATTCCTTAGCTTCTTTTCACTGTTATGGAATGTTTTGGTTTTTAAAAAAGATCTGTCTAAACCACCGTCAAAATTTGAAAAATTTCAAACAAATTTGTTGTCACGGTTGTCGCTCAAAAACGTTTTGCTTAAGCTCCCTTTCTAATCCCGTCCTGTTGCGTAAGTTCACTAATGTATTTCGCACGAAAGTACTAATTGGGGAGACTACTTTTACGTCCTCTACTGGAGACGGGACCGCCATTTTACGTGGTCATTTGAGCCACGCGAGGCTCTAGCCATTTGCAGGGCAAAGGCAGTACTTTCATTTCTCAGTTTTTTTTTAAAGACCCTGAGCCAGTCCCGGTCCGGCCCCGGGAATCGAACCCACGACCTCGCGCTCTGCAGTCAAGCGCTCTACCAACTGATCTAATCCTGCGGTCTAGTATGGCATATTCCTATCTGTTTTGAACAATTTCAGAAACTAAGTTGGTATTTTGTAAAATGGCTCATCTAACAAAGGGTAACTGACTTACTTGTCGATGATAATTTTGCGTATTCCTCATCGTTAGTGGTGGAACATGACCCATGTCATCCCGGGCGCTGTTCAACACTTACTCTCAAAGCTACTACTGCCACTAGCGCTGAAAGTAAAAGAACCTCTTTCTTTCCTGTCTGAAAGTGAACAGTACAGCTCACACACATCGCTGATGTTTGGATTACGTGCTTCTGCAATGGCTTCAGCAGTTAACTGGATCAAAGAGAACACTCGTCGTTGCACTTCAACAGTGTGCCCCTGGCTCTTATTATTCGCTTCTTAATTCCGTTCAGAACAAAAGAGATCGCTTGTGGGATTCTTCAAGGGATCTCTTTACGAATTCTCTCTCTGAGTTCTTAGAGAACTTTTCGCTTTGTCTCCATACTTCAGTTGTCGTAAAGACGTTTCTGATGCATTGCTACACTACTGAATCGATGGTCGTCACGTATGTCAGTCATTTGACCTTATTTCATATCTGCCTTTCAATCAAAGTCTTAAATTTCCTGGGCGGCTTCTTTAAAAAAATGTTTAACTGTGTGACAGTTGAACAGATAACGCAATAACAGAACGAGCTTACGCAAATATCGTTGAGGGTCTTAAGAAGGAAAAGGAAAAGAAAGAAAAAGTAAAAAAAAAGAACATTGGAATCAGAGGCTTAAAGGACGACTTGATCGGATGTTCGCGATGACTAGGATCACGCAGAAAAGAACAAAACCATAATCAATAATATTAAAAGCCACTTTTCCGGTTTTCTGACATTGCGGTTGTTTTATCTTGCACATGGAGTGAAAGAAACATAATATGTTTATTGCTGTCTATTGACTCATGGTGCGCTTGAATGTCCCCTTTGTTATTCTTTCAAAGAGGAAGGCCCGAGACTTTCAAGCTTTGAAAAGAAAAGTATTAGTCAAGAGCGATGGAATCAAGGCGCCCTCCAGCAGTAGCGTGTGGTTTACTATTCAGCTGACTATTCAGTGAGGGAACTGCACCTATCGTTTGTGAGAAGCCACATTGGTCAAATTCTGTCGAAGAAATGCGAAATTTATGAGTGACAGAGGAAAGTCTCGACGTCAGATGGCATACGGCAAAGAAACTGCAGAAGACCGAAGATGCTGGCAAGGTTTTTATTCGAGGCGGTCAAGCGACTAGAGAAGTGGTTAAAATTACGACTTCTGTCACGGCTCGATAGGTCTTAGTTTTCGTAACACCCTCTAAATAATTTGGGTCGGCCTTAAAGACGGTGCCCACTATTGTTACTGCATACATTTTCTACGCATCAAATGCGCAACACGCAGGACACGCGGCCTGGTTGTGTCTCCTGTAAGTCTTGGAGGTTCTATTTATTTCTTGTGAAAAAGATGATTCGTTTTTCAACAGATTACAATATATTTCTAGTTACTTTTGTCAGATCATTGAAAACTGAAGAAGTATGCGCATGTTGCTATTTCTGCCACATGATCGATCTGACCGAACATTTTATAGTCAAAAAGGTCAATTCTCAAAACATCAAAAGTTATTGCTTCAAGATGTTAGGTTTGGAGCTTGGGTATTAAAAAATCCCTTAATAGGCAAGGATCATCAGTAAAT
>CALNXK010000143.1:975000-1065000 GCA_942486035.1 Porites lobata | reverse complement strand
AGGGAAAAGGGGTGGGCCAAAAGAGAATTTCACAATGATTGGGGGTGGGTCATTGTGTGTTTTGTAAAGAATCACACTCACTACAATTCATGTGGAAGATCTGAATAAATTCTAATGCATTGCTGGACATAAAATATAACACAATTGGATGTCACATGTAGCAATCCAACCTAGGTGTCAATGAGATCCGTATGCTCTTTGCGAAGAAAAGAAAAGCAAGTTCGAGCCTTAAAAGATGTACATTGCTATGACTGGAAAACACTAGAGAAGGGAGAGCTTGACACTCTAAAAGTCCCCGAGTTGGACAAATACATTGAGCATAATAAACTTAGCAAGAACGGAAAGAAAATCGACAAAATCAAGTGAATCGCAGTACACTATTATGAAACTTCAAAGGAATCTACATTTCCTTCAAGCGTCAGTGTTGGTGAGGACAGTGATGAGAGTGACAGTGACAATGACCTTGTTTTGTGTGATGAAAGTGAAAGCGAAAGTGAATCAGATGATGACAGTCATACTGTAACAATACAAGAAGGCACATCAACAAGAAGTGGCCGCAGAGTAGGACACAAGATATGCTGATTTCGTCCAGTGAACAAGAACTCCTTATAGAGGTATAGATTGAAGGGGGTTAGGGATGGGTTACCTCTTATATAAAGTTATATGGGGGTGGGTCAAGAATTAACTAATGGGCTTAAAGGGGTGGGTCACGTTTTTTCTTTCATGCTAAAACAAAAAAAAATCCCCCCCCCACATAAATAACGACCGGTCCCTAAGGAGCAGTTGTTATGTCATCATTTGTTGCTTATTTTGAAGCCTTGTTACACTTATCATTGAATTTGTGCCAGTTAACACGGTACACTCTGAAATTTGGGGATAATAATAACTTTTTATCATTTTTCTAAAAAGTGCCTATTCAGCGTTTTTCGCCATATTGAAGCGCAGTTATCTCTGAAAAATGCGCGGTTACCCCCAGTTTTCTTTTTGGATTTCAATAGCCCCTGATATGATCTACTTGTCTCACATAGTCATTATCTGGGAAAAAATACTTCCCATTAGTGGGCACCGTCCTTAATTCGAATTAGGTTCGGCTCATGAAAAGTTCCGCGTCTGAACCGGGCCTTAAGAACCACGACGACGACTTTGTCGACGACGACCGGAAGTGAGATACAGTGCACTGCGCAAGCGCGACCAGTAAATTTCGTCGTCGTGGTCTCGTCGACGACGCCAAACAAAGTAGAATCACGTCGTCCTGCAATGCACAAGCTTCGGCAGGTATAAATCCACTGTTTAAAGCTATTTTTGAAGTTCTTTGCATTTCTTTATCCTCGTAAATCCAGGTATCCTTCCTTTTTTCTCCTAACAAGCGATGTTAATTGAAAATTCGACTAATGAATTGTTTTTACTGCGAAGAATGACAACAGCTGTGGAGGCCGAGCGAGCGAACTCGTAAGTGATCAACTTATTTGTATGTGTTTAGGAAAAGCAACTCATTTACCATAAATCCTCTATTAAGCCCCCCGGGGGGCTTATTTATTTGAAGCCCATTTGAGGGGGGGGGGGCTTAATGGAGACGAGGGGCTTATTAGAGAGGGGGGTTTATATAATTTAGAAACGACAATGGTATCAGTTCTCCATAAAGAACTAGAATATGAAGTGGAAAAGCTAAAGTACAAGAAGTTTTAAGTCATGCAGCCGAGGATGACAATCAAATCCGAACTTCCAGTTGGTAAATAAACCATCCCGGATCAGTCCACAGGACGTTTTACAGTCGTGATTGACTAATACAGTCTATCATTTAATAGTGAAGAATAATTAGGGGAGGGGAGGGGGCTTAATAGAGAGGGGGGGCTTATTAACTTTCTTCCCCTGAAAAGGGGAGGGCTTATTAGAGGGAGGGGGCTTATTTGAGAGGGGGCGCTTAATAGAGGATTTACGGTATCTTTAATACAGAGGAAATAAACTTTATATGGAAAACAGCTATCGCGTTGGAATGTCTCTTTTTCCAAATCGAAACTTTGTCAGACACTCCGACTCTGTTATCTCATTTATCGTTGGTCAAGTTGAAAGCTGAATAATCTTCGTACGGAAAGCAGGGATTTTTCTGTTCGAAAAGGTCAGACAACACTAACAGTTCTTTATCGTCAATGAAATTAGACGTACGGCTTAAAAAATAAGATCTTGCATTGTTTTAAAAGACACCATTGGGAAAAAACTTTGTTGCGAACGAAAATCACAGTTTTACATTTGTGTTTACATTCAGTGATGTCGTCGTCCCACTGACCGACTGCATCTTAAGTTTCCTTTTTCCCGCCGAAACTGACGTTCTCGTTTCAGTCCTTTCCCAGTCAACGGAAGTCGTCGTCGTGAACTTCGTCGTGGTTCTTAAGTTCCCCAATTTTAGGCCCGCAGACCGTTGAAATCCAAAATCTCAAATAATTCCTAAACTTGGCCTCATTTTGAAATTTAAACCTCAGCCGTGTTATAAACTCATTAAAACCTTATTACAGACTGAAAATGAGGGTAGGGTAGGTTTTTGAGCTGTGGCCACGATTTTCCGATTTTGCTCGATTTTTCTGTGCAGTGCCAGTCAGAGAGTACAGCCAACTGTCGGCAACATTTTATTGCTGAGTTATACTTTGCATCCAAACAACACACAAATAGCGAGGACAGGAAATAACAACAGATGTCCCGCTGGGTGGTACTATTTCCTTAGCTTATACCATTCAAAAGGACAAGACAATTTTCAAAAATGAAATCACTTCTGTTCAGTTGGCCTTGTTTTTTAAATGTCAAACCAGAAAAAGCTTTTTGCAGTTCCCCATCTCTGGTATACCTGGGAGAAGGAAGAGGCAGATTCAGAAAACTAACGAATTGGAGCCGGGGAGGAGAAGAAAAAAAAAACAGATGAAATTGAAGTTCTTAACAAGCGAACAACATTTCACACCAAGCATGTACGAACTGAAAAGTGCTTGAGTCGTGGTTTCAAAGAACCGCACTGGTGTTGTGGTCGCATTGGCGGAATTTGTGACTGTTGAAAACAGAGCACTTTCAATAAGTACCAAAACTAATCCCGCAATTGCTTTCTCTTGCGTTGAGACTTTTTTTAATTGGTCAAAAAACCTCGTGCGACTTGCTCAACCAATAAGAGGGAAAACCCAAGGCAATCGCGCGCTTTTCCCGTGCTTCGCATTAGCTACTTCATCGATTGAGTTGTGATTGGCAAATCTGATTGGCTGCGGTGTTTTTGATCGGATGAAAGTCATTTTGAGTGTACCACACTCATGCAGATGAAACTGCGTTATATATCAGATTATAACTGATAAAGTGTGAGGTAATTTCAACAGCCTTTTTGAGGTCTTGATAAATTTGTCTTGTTCTCCATTTTAATGATTGAACTCATGATATTGCAACTGTTCAATTTTGCTTCAATGTCATGGTTGCCTTAATAGTGCGACTGGTCAAATAATTTTTGGATGACCGCTAAGTGAACGTTTTTTTACGTATTGGCCTATCATTCGATCAAGATAATAATTATGACTCCAGGGTGTTTAGTATTTCAAGTAAACGTGTTACTTTGTTACTAGAAAAAGCGGTGACCAGAAAACTTTTAGAGGGGTGTGCGAGCTCACAATAAAAACCTTACCATTTCAAGCCAAAATATGTTATCTCAAGTTATATCTGAATATTAGCGTACTAAGCGAATCACTGAAGACATAAATTACAAACTTCACACTAGTACAGAGGTAAAAAAAAAAATTGGCAGTCAGGCTTGTCCCTTGGCCAAATACCTGTCACATTTTGCCTGCCTGAGACCAGTACTTGTTTGTGTTATTGAATGGTTTAGTTAAAAGATGGCTTTCCTGGACCTTTGTATTTTGGGCAAGTGACCTTGAAAGGTTACTTGTCCAGCAAGAAATTCTTGTGTCTTATTGGTACTTAATTTCGCGGGTACTTAATTTCGCGATTTTAACAACTAAACATGGAAGAAAGGGCATTAAATTTCGAGATTTGAGAGTTCTCAACTTCATTTTATTTCTTGTTTTAAGTCTGAACCTTTAACGAACTTAGAAAACCTGGAACAAGCAACGTGTGAAATCTTTGCAAACTAACGTCATTTTACAACGGAAGATACATATTAGAGCGTACCAGTAAAACCAGAAAGCAATTTGTGATTGTCGATACATATCTTTGCTATTACAAGTCACCTGTTATTTGAATTTTCTACATGGGTATTAAACAGGGGCACCCAACGACAATTTTCGGAAAATATCTGTTCGGAAGACGATTTGAGATCTAGAATTTTCGGAACATTTGTTGTAAAATTACTTGCTTGCCTGCCTCTCCTAGGATTTTCGAACATCTAAAAAATGGTAAAATTGCCCATTTTCAACGGATTTTTACACTAAAAAGGTCACCTAGAATTTTCGGGAGCCTTTTTTCTGGCTGAAATTTTCGAACAGGTAAGTTTTGATCCCTATAATTTTCGGATCACTAGACTTTCAGCTAGGAAATCCGAACAGATGAAAAATTTATAGGGGATAAAAATATGCCCATATTGACCGTTTAAATACAACACGTTTAACAATGCTATGTTTAAGTGGTTTTGAACTATATTCTCGTTGGGTGCCCCTGATTAAATTTTCGCGTGCTTTTAAATTCGCGATTTTTTTACAATCGCGAAACATGCGAAGTTACTGAAGTACTAATCAGGTAGTCACGGACTACCGGGAATGACCTTTCTTCGCTCAAGTAGGTAAATACCGTTTTCCGAGAATGTGATCACTTCCTCTTTCTTATTCTCGAAGTTAAACTTGTCCCGGCTACTATATTTAAGGTGGAAACAAGAAGATCGATACTGTCGATCCTTATTTTTATGATAGTAAAACTGAAGTCAAAAGGTATACCTGCAAACGCAGGTGAGTACCTTCTTTTTCTTTTTTATTCAAGGCGAACCTCAATTTGAATTTTACCCTGCATTAAAGCGCTGATTTTGAATGTAAATGTCAAAATCTAAGTTATAGTGCATATCAAACTAGAAATCTTTCTAGGGGTTTTTTTAACCTTTCGTTTTTGTCCAGGTCTTTCGCGAATGATTCTTTTTTCCGTGTTTTGCGAAATGACCACGTCCTGCATGGCTGGGATGATACCCTTGCGAAAAGCAATGGACAGGAGCTCCTCTGCAGTCATTGTCTGAGGATACTGACGAATGGCCCACTTGAGGTAGAGTGCAAACTCATTCCAATCCACTCTGCCGTCTTCATCCATGTCAATCGCCTTCAAAGCGCGCCTGGTATCATCGCACCTATAGCAGCTAAAATAGGGCGCCATGAAGCCGTTGTAAAATGAATCGAACTCAAGCTCGTCGTCTCCTTTGAATTCCTCTCTAAGATTCCACTCATCCCACATCTGTCGTATTTCGTTGATCAGTCTTCGAGCGTGAGCCTCGTTTGGAACATCCGCTGCGATCACGTCGCTCATCTTAGCGGTTAATTGGCCACCAGACCGGTCAAATAGAACTGCAAGACCAACTGCGCTCATGTATTCTTCCTTCCTGTTGTTGTGTAGATCCTCCAGCATGACCTCTTTCATTCTCATGCCTATTTCCTCTGTGAATTGGGGATCCTCTCCAAACAGATGCTTAAGTCTTTCTGCCACCATTTTAGGTGTGGCCATGGTAGTTATTCGTATTGGAGGCTCTTCTCCAAAGAACTTGGCAACATCAAATTCTTGCTTGTCTGGCTTCAAGTTGGGAATTCCGAGAACCATATCAAGGGCTCTCTCACCATACACAACCTGCGTTGAATGAGGTTCAAACCCAGTTGTGATCCTAGTGATCTCTTGAGCGGCTTTACGAAGGTATGTACAGTTAAACTGTTGCAAAACCTTTTCATTTCCAAGACGAACCAAGTTCATTATGGTCACGCTGGAGGAAGCATGACCAACGAAGGCGCCCTCTTTAATCAAACTAGCCCATATACCATCTGCTCCCCTAGCAAGACACTCCAACACGGTGCAGTCAGCCATTCCCCATTGCTCGTGGACATGCACCAATAGCTTACCGTCCGTCCAACAACAATCGTCCATCTCTCTACGAACTGCCGCCGTCCAGGCAGCGAGTTCTTGCGGCATGGACTTGCCAGTTGGTTCTTCGTACATCAACCCAAAGGGACGCTCACTTGAGGGCAAAGAGGACAAGTAATGGACCACTTGAAAAATTCGTTCAGGTTTCCTCAGCATACTCTCCGGAAAGTCACGGAGGTTGATGAATATGCGGGAATCCTTGGAAAGATTTTCCCTAACCCACCTCATTCGACCAGACAGAAGATTGTTGATATCTTCAGGAGGAAACTTCCTGTAGTCGATTCCACTGTAGACCAAGTCAATTTCAATAATAGCATGTTTGATGCCATACTCTTTCATTTTTTGGAAACCAATGGGAACAGTTACTGTATCGGGACCTCTATCTTTGTCAACAGATTCAATGAACTCCGTGAAGGCAAAAAATTTACTGAAGTCTTCTCCTTGTTCTTTAAGTTGACGACAGAACGTGTCCCCGAGACGGGTCATGTGGTTAAACGATGCGACTATTATATTCTGGAAGCCTACCTTCTTCACCTACAAATGAATAATAACGAAACAAAAAATTGTGGAGTTAGGGCGTTCCCGTTTTTGTTTTGTAAGGTTTGGGATAAAGGGAATTAGTAGCAAGAGTGGCAGAAGAGACAGGAGAAGAAGAGTATCGGTAAATAGAAGGAGATCGATGGGAAGTGACTTGGGGAGAAGAAGAAGAAGCAGATGCAGAAGAAAGAGAAAGAAAAGAAAAAGGAGGAAAAGGGGAAAGAGATGGGTGGAGAAAGAGGAGGAAAAAATAGGAGAGAAGCGTGGGGACACAAAGAGGGGAAAGGAAGGAAAGGAAGTGGAGGGGAAAAGATTTAAACGAAGAAGGAGCAGAATCAGGAAAAGATAAATGGGAAAGTGGAGGAGCAAGAAGACGAGAAGGGTATAAAGAAAAGGACAAAGAATGGGAGAGGACAGGGGGAAGTGAAAGCGAAAGAATTATCTTGAATAAGATGAGCGGCTATTGAGAGGCGGTAGAATGAGAAGGAGAGCATAAGGAGGTCTAGTAGAACAAGGAGAAAAGGAAAGAGGGGCTTGATGAGGGAAAGAAGACTAGGTAAGTAACAGAAAAGGTGAACGGGAGACAAGAAGGAAAGGGCAGATAGGGAGAGGCAAAAAGGTGAGGAGGAAGAGGCAGATTGAGGAAACGGAGGAGCAGGAGAACTGAGAAAAGGAACAGAACTCCTTCAATTTACAAATTGTATTCACTAAAGAGTAATCATATGAAACAGTCAGATATAAGACTGGCTCACCTCATTGTATATTTTCCATTTGTTTTCGATGGTATGGCCTCGAAGTTGTCCCACAGTGCTTTCTCGAAGGGAATTGTCTAAAACGAAAAGGTCCAATTCCTTTAACTGCTTCAGTTTTTCGTTTTGTTCTCGAAAGTCCTCGTCCATGCGGTTCATTTGTGCCTGGAAAGGCATGCTGGGTACATCTACTTGATCAGCTAAAAAAAGGAATAAAAAGAAGAATCAATCATGACCGAGTTGATCGAACATCTGACTGTGTTGCTATAAGAACAATTGAATCGTTGCGTGCAGCAAACCTTAGTCTTAACACATCACGAAAACTTTAGAAAATTCTTGACGACTTTGAACCTTTATTCACAAATTTCCAACACTCTGCACTATTTTATGAAACACATGGGAAAAAAGCAGGAAGGGCAGCGCGATGCTTTACAATCGGACCCTGTCCTGCCTGTTTAAGGTGATGTTACACAGGCGATTCGCAACGACGATTTTTTGCACAACACAGCGTTGCAATGTTCGAACAATATAATTGTAACCATTCGCAACAATGTAGCAACGCTGTGTTTTGCTAAAAATCGTCCTTGCGACTCGTAACGTATGACATCACCTTAAGAGATGGAAAGAGAAAGCATAGGATTTCATCATGTCATGGACCCTAACTAACACACTCATCTCAACTCAGACATGCAGTTTCTATGCGTACGTTAAAAAAAGCGATGGTCAAGTGTAGAAATACTTCTCTGAACTTCATAAGGTAGTCCCTGCAAACCTTTTTACGTTCTTTTGCCAAAGGTGGTTTTAAGTTTGATGGCATCAGCGAATATTGCACTGTGATCAGTAATTCTGTGACATCATGTTTTAAATTTTGTTTATATTCAAAGTGGCCAACATTCTTCATTTATGGGCAACCTCAAAATTCCTGAAAAGGCAAGTTTATGGTTTAAAGTTATTCCAAACCAATATATGTATGCCAGAAAAATAATCAAGAAAATTTACTTAGTGTTCAAAGCAGCATAGGCCGCTTTTGTCTGCCATATCAAGGAGGTTGAGCGTGTATCTCCGAGATTAACCGCTACCGTTTGGAACTTCATCTGGGAACTAAGTTTAACTAACGTGTAAATATTATTTTAACGAGGTATCGTTTTAAAGCATTGTTTTAAATATTGAGTAATTTGCGTCATCTGATTTTATTTTTAACACTGACAAACTGCAACTCGCCAATATTTTTTTTCCTGACGCAGATCATGAATCTCTTCGCCTTGGTTGAAGTCCGGGAGGCTTTAATACGCCCGTTCCGAAGCTGTTTCTTCCGCTGTAACTAGTCTTTAAAAAGCGTGCCAAATTCCGATTACTTGACTGATTTATGAAAACTAATACAACAACTTTGACTTCGTCAAGCGATTAAGCGATATTGTACAGCTATTAAATTTAACTAGTCATTTAGTAACCACGTCATCCAATTTGATTTGCGTAATAAGGGGGCTTGGATAGCGAGGATTTTTAAAGACCGCCAAAGGAATGTTCGGGTTTTATTTTATCCTTTATAATAATGTGACCTAATGATCTCATCAAGGCTACAGTAAGGTTTATCACATTTTTACCACGTTCCTACATTCGTCAAATGTTCCGGGTAAGTATCAGTTCAAACTCTACCACATGTCATAAGTTTAACTATATTACGTATAGTTACTGTGAAAAGAAAATTATACTGAAAGGAATAAGAGGAATTTCTGAAATTTGAGGTTTTATTGGACAACGAAGCAATAACAGGAGATGCTAATTACCGCGCTCAGTGCATACAGAACTTGCAGAGCGCTTTGGAAAAACAGGATGAGGAGATAAGAGAACTTAACACCCAGCTGTGAGAGTTTAGAGAGGAATGCCGCGAGTGATTCTCGAGTTTGGAAGAGAAGTTGAGCTGTTTCGAGGAGAAAGTTGAGTTGGTTATAAATCTGGTTTCTTTGTGGACGCACCACCCATCCATGGACCGCAAATGTTGAGGATTTTGCACCAAGCATGTACGAACTGAAAAGTCTTTTTGTCGTGGTTTGAACGAACGTCGGAATTTGTGACTGTTGAAAACAGAGCACTTTCAATAAGTACCGAAGACAATTCCCCCATTGCTTTGTTTTGCGTTGAAAAACAATCTCGTGCGACTTGCTCACCCAGTAATAGGGAAAACCGAAGGCAATCGCGCGCTTTTCCCGCGCTTCGCATTAGTTACTTCATCGATTGAGTTGTGATTGGCAAATTTGATTGGCTGCGGCGTTTTTGATTGGATGAAAGTCATTTTGAGTGTACCACACTCAGATGAAACTGCGTTATATATTAGCTTAACACTGATAAAGTGTGAGGTAACTTCAAGAGCCTTTTTGAGGTCTTTGTTTTGTTCTGTATTTTAATGACTGAACTCGTGATATTGCAACTGTTCAATTTTGCTCCAGTGTTATGGTTGACCTATCATTCGATCAAGATAATAATTAATACTTCAGGGTGTTTAGTATTTCTAGTAAACGTATTATTTTGTTGTTTACAGAGGTGTGCGAGCTCACAATAAAAATCTTACCATTTCAAGCCAAAAGATGGTGTCTCATGTTATTTGCGAATATTAGCGTAGTACTTAGCGAATCACATAAGACCCAGGGGCGGATCTAGGGGGAAGGTGCAGGGGGTGCGCAACCCCCCCCCCCGAGATGACCTGCGGTTTTCTAATACAACTGGTATTCTGCACAAAAAAAACTATGTGGTTTATTGGTGTTGAAGTAGAGCAAGAGACGAGTGCACCCCCTCCTAAAAAAAATCCTGGATACGGCCCTGAGACCCAAATTACAAACTTCACACTAGTACAGAGCTATACAAAAAAATGGTATTCAGGCTTGTCCCTTGGCCAAACAGCTGTCACATTTTGCTGGCCAGAGACCACTTTCTTCTTTTAAAAGTCTGAACCTTTAAGAAAATTAGATAAACTGGAGTAAATCCGGAAAGCAATTTGTTTTTGTCCATACATGTCGTTGCTATTACATTGAGATTTTTTTACAATCGCGAAACATGTGAAATTACTGAAGTATTAATAAGGTGGCCACGGACTACTTGGCATGACCTTTTTTCGCTCAAGTAGGTAAATACTGTTTTCCGGGAATGTGATCACTTCCTCTGTCTCATTCTCGAAGGTTCACAGGTCCCTGGTATTTGTCTTCCAGATTTTCTAAGAAATAGAAGTTGGCACTTGTCATTTGTGGAGCTATTTTTCAACCTAGGACGTAAAAACTGTTCAAAGGAAATTTTAGAGTTATAAATTTAGTTTACAATCAATTTGACTTTAAAATATTTTAAGAAAGAGACAGAAATTTTAAAACGCCGTTGGATTTTATCGTCGTTTTTCATTAATACAATGTTTCAGCGGGAACGTCTGTCAGGCTAGTGGCTAGAATTCGTGGATGAATTAAAACACAAGGATTTACTTCTGATAATCTCTACTTTACCGTTGATAAGGCCATTTAAAGATAGTGTTTTTTGTTTGTTTGTTTGTTTTTTGCTAACAGGCAACGCTACGGTTAAATTTGCTTGTCGGTTACTTTTCATTACTGCCTATAAATTATTTACAACTACACTGTAAATCAGAAAGATCTGTTTTAGCCCTAAAAATGACGCTGTTTCGGTGAGTAAAATACAGTCCTATTTTTGATTCTAATTTGGCTGCCTTAAATTAGGCCCAATACACTGGTCCAATTACCTAGGGCTTATTTGGATCCAAGGGCTGACATGGGCCCCAACGTGGGCTGGAATAGCCTTTTGATTGAGCTGTTTTGCCTAAATTGTGTTCAAATGGCTCTAGAAGGGACTGAATCAGACTTTGGCCTGCAGGGCTGAATTGGCACTTTGTGGCTGAAACAGATCTTTTTAATTTTCAGTGTATCCTACACAGAAACACTTTCCACAAAAAACGAAAGGGCCATCGCAGTTTAGTGTGATACAGGCTGATCTTGAAAGCATTCTGCTAGTTCTGCGTAGCATTCCTAGTGTAGATGATGACTTAATTCTGCGTATAAGGATTGTTCCTTTCTTGAAAGCGTCTAGTCAATGAAAACACCTACTGTAAGTACTTAAACTTACCTACTCTTTTTAAGCTGACATTTTCAGCTTAGAAACTAAAGTTCTCAGCTGATCGAAGCAAGACGTCTGCGGGTAAATAATATTGTACTGAATAAATAACAAAGAAATAAAATAAATAATACTAAATGAATAAATAAGTGATCTGAAATAAATAGCTTCTATATTTAAGGTGGAAACAAGAAGATCAATACTGTCCATTCTCATTTCAATGATAAAAATTGGCTACGAGTAAAACTGAAGTCCTGAATTGTAAATGGTGTACCTAGAGACGTAGGTGCATGAGTACTTTTTTCTTTTTTTTATTCAACGCGAACCTCAATTTAAAGTTTACCCTGTATTAAAACGCTGATTTTGAGCGCAAATATTAAAATCTAAGTTATGGTGCAGATCAAACTAGAAATCCTTTCAGAGGTTTTTTTAACCTTTTGTTTTTGTCTAGGTCTTTCGGGAATGATTATTTTTTCCGTGTTTTGCAAGGTGACCACGTCCTGCATGGCTGGAATGATGCCCTTGCGAAAAGCAATGGACAGGAGCTCCTCTGCGGTCTTTGTCTCAGGATATTGACGAATGGCCCATTTGAGGTAGAGTGCAAACTCATTCCAATCCACTCTGCCGTCTTCATCCATATCAATCGCCTTTAGTGCGCGTCTGGTGTCATCGCACCTATAGCAGCCAAAGTAGGGCGCCATGAAGCCGTTGTAAAATGAATCGAACTCAAGCTCGTCATCTCCTTTGGATTCCTCTCTAAGATCCCACTCATCCCACATCTGTCGTATTTCGTTGATCAATCTTCGAGCGTGACCCTCGTTTGGGACATCTGCTGCAATCACGTCGCTCATCTTGGCGGTTATTTGGCCTCCTGATCGGTCAAATAGAACTGCAAGACCAACTGCGCTCATGTATTCCTCTTTCCTGTTGATGTGCAAATCTTCCAGCATGACCTCTTTCATTCTCATGCCTATTTCCTCCGTGAACTGTGAATCCTCTCCGAACAAATGTTTTAGTCTTTCAACGATCATTTTAGGTGTGGCCACAGTAGTTATTCGTATTGGGGGCTCTTCTCCAAAGAACTTGGCAACATCAAATTCTTGCTTGTCTGGCTGCAAATGGGGAAATCCGAGAACCATATCAAGAGCTCTCTCACCATACACAATCTGCGTTGGATGAGGTTCAAACCCAGTTGTGATCCTAGTGATCTCTTGAGCGGCTTTACGAAGGTATGTACAGTTAAACTGTCGCAAAACCTTTTCATTCCCAAGACGGACCAAGTTCATTATGGTCACGCTGGAGGAAGCATGACCGACGAAGGCGCCCTCTTTAATCAAACTAGCCCATATACCATCTGCTCCCCTTGCAAGACACTCCAACACAGTGCAGTCAGCCATTCCCCATTGCTCGTGGACATGCACCAATAGCTTACCGTCCTTCCAACAACAATCGTCCATCTCTCTACGAACTGCCGCCGTCCAGGCAGCGAGTTCATGTGGCATGGACTTGCCACTTGGTTCTTCGTACATCAAACCAAAGGGACGCTCACTTGGGGCAAAGAGGACAAGTAATGGACCACTTGGAAAATTCGTTTAGGGTTCTTCAGCATACTCTCCGGAAAGTCACGGAGGTTGATGAATATGCGGGAATCCTTGGAAAGATTTTCTCTCACCCACGTCATTCGATCAGAAAGAAGGTTGTTGATATCTTCAGGAAGAAACTTTTTGTAGTCGATGCCACCGTAGACTAAGTCAACCTCAATAATGGCATGTTTGATGCCATACTCTTTCATCTTTTTGAAACCAATGGGAACAGTTGCTGTATCGGGATATCTATCTTTGTCAACAGATTCAATGAACTCCGTGAAGGCAAAAAATTTACTGAAGTCTTCTCCTTTTTCTTTAAGTTGACTGCAGAATGTGTCCCCCAGGCGGGTCATGTGGTTAAACGATGCGACGATGATATTCTGGAAGCCTACTTTTTTCACCTATACATGAATAATAACGAAACAAAAATGGGAAGTTATGGCGTCCCTATATATATATTTTATGTAATGTTAGTTTCTGGGAGAAGGGTGGGAAGAATTAGTGGGCAAGAGTGACAGAAGAGAGACGGGGAGAAGAAAATGGATAACAGAAGGAGATCGATGAGAAGTGACTGATGGAGACGAAGAAGAAACAGATGCAGAGGAAAGAGAAAGAGAAGGAATTGGAGGAAAAGATGAAACAGAAGGATGGGGAAGGAAGAAGTGAAGAGTGGGAGACATGAAGAGGGGGTAGGGGGAGAAGAGAGGGCAAGGAAGCGGAGGGAGGAAGATGAGAGGAGAAAAGGGAGCAGAATGAGGAGAAGATGAAGCAGAACGTGGAGTAGCGAGAGGAGAAGAAGAAAAGTGTAGAAGAAAGAAGACAAAAAGGAAAGGCAAGAAGAGGAGGAGGAAGAGGCAGATTCAGAAAACTAACGAAATGGAGGGGGAGGAGAAGAAAAGAAACAGATTAAGTTGAAGTTCTTAGCCAAGCGAACACCATATCATACTCTTCCAGTGTAGGAATTATATTCACTATACAGAGTAATCATAAGGAATATTCAGATGGGACTGGCTCACCTCGTTGTATATTTTCCATTTGTTTTCGACAGTATGGCCACGGAGCTGTCCTACAGTGCTTTCTCGGAGGGAATTGTCCAAAACGAAAAGGTCCAGTTCCTTAAGTTGCTTCAGTTGTTCTTTTGGTTCTCGAAGGTCCTCGTTCATGCGATTAATTTGTTCCAGGAAAGACATGGTAGATTTACTTGAGCTAAAAAAAGGAACACAAAGATGAGTCAATTCTGAATCAATTGCAAGACTTGGTTCTATTTAGGAACAGTTTGAATCGTTTCGTATAGTTCTCAATCTGCTTCTTCTTTCTTTTTATGAACCTAGTTTGATGGCCTTACTCCCACGATTCACCTGTAGCTTAGTGGCAGAGCATCTAGTCTAGAAACCAGAAGGTGATAGGTTCGACTCTTATTGGAAGTACTGGGATTTTTTTCTTCTGAGCAGCCAATGTCCCTGACTGTGAAAAACGCATCTTTCTCAATACCTTAGTCTTAACACATCACGGAAGCTTTGGAAAAGTCAAGACGACTTTGAACCTCTCTCTGCAAATGTTATCGAACTTTGCAACTAGTTATTTTCAATGATTACTCGATGAAAACAAAACATCACCTTGGCCTCTCTGAAGCTTAAAATTATCACTCAGGTTCTTATTTGTCCGGTAGAGCTTTCACCTAGAGTACCTGTTGTCTTTAAAATTATATCGGGGCGAATACATGCTTATTCGATGGAGTCAATTCTTATATCTTGATTTGTTTGACTGGTAATTTTTCTGAGAATCCGATCACTTCCTCGTTCCAAATCACTCTTACTGACGTAATAAGGGAGGGGCGCAATACAAAGGGTAATGGTTTCCTACTGTGTGTTTTAACAATCTGGGTTTAAAATACCACTAACGTAGAGCACTCATCGCTAACTTTCACGCTCCTTTAAAGGCCTGACGCTGAATAATGAAATTAGTGTATAGCCTATACCGTGGAGAAAAAACCGTACCCTGTTCAGAGGCACATATACTCGTTTGAGCCAAATAAGGGAGTGCCCCCCCCCCGGTGGCTACTAAACTAGGTGTCACCATTTACTAATCTGACTCGAGAAAAGCTAGCGTCTGACGTTTCCTTGTGACATCAGAATTCCCATGCATGCTTAGCCGATGACATCAATAGAATATTTGTATTCTCCGACGGCCCTAGGACGAAAGACTTCTCAGCATGATTGCAAGGCTAATGCGGAGAACTTATTGACGAAAACAAAACTCAGGAAGTCGCGGCTGAAGCGTTGCAAAACGATAGAAATCAGAAAAAAAACCTGCAAGATTTAAAAGCTGAAACCTTAGGGGTATGCCGAAGGGATATCTGTTCCAAACAACGAAACTGTGAAAGAGCTGGTCGTACTAACAGTAAAATTAAAAAGCCACGGAGCCACTAGAAGAGGCAAGTAGACTAGTCTAAAAAATGGTAAATTGTGTCAAAATATGATGATTCGAATCCTTTTGATTTCATACTTCTTATTATTCCTAATTACCTGTGAGTGGGGTATTTGTAAAATGGAGTTTAAACTGCTCAGTATTATCGTCTTTGCAAACGTCTGAGTTCAACTTCTCGTCGAGTAAAATTTTTATTGGTTATGTACTCAGTTGTGACCGAATACGTTGATAAATAATGTATTAAACGTGAATTTATAAATAAACTTTACTTTTCAAGCCATCTCTGTTCAAACCGATTTAACTTCCTTACAAATGAAGGACGGTGTGCAGAACGCTATGCCCTGTCCTGATAGATAGGCGCCGAATATACTTGTCCTGTTTATTTCGAATACGCAAGATTTTGTACTTTGTACCTGCTATGTAAGCAAATTTCAACTGCAAAGTAGGTGTTTTACTTTTTTACAGGGTTTTGACAGGTAAGTCCATTTCAATATATGATACCCTTCAAAAAGTTTTAATATAAACAAAGGCCTCAAGAATTTTGAGACCACAAAATTGCATTATATTTTCATTAATAAAATTGCTCACCAACTACTCTTTCCAACAATATCTGGTTAGGCTCGGTGTTTCTCTCAGCAAATAAAGACGACCAGAAATCTTCCTTTTGCTATTTAAAATAATGATCCGTCAAACCTGTAATCTCTCCGAAATTTCCAACGTTAAACATTTTCCTTGATTTTTGACAACCCAGCCGTAGTTTTCTTATGTTTGTTTGTCTTCTCGGTAAGAAGATCCCCGCATTAGCCTCGCATGTTTAAGGCCTACTCGTTCCAGGACCGTCGGGGAAACGAATATTGTCTATTCCTATATTTTAATTTGCTCACATAGCAACTAAATTATTTTCCTGGAAACCGATCACTCCCTCAATCGAATAGCCCCTTAGGTAAGCATGAACACAGGAATATTACTTAGACTACTTAGTAATTGTTTTCTTGAGTTTGGCCGTTTATGAAATATAGCGATTGGAAGTACTTCGATTTTTAGAATAACTAGACGCAGACAAGGGAGAAACAAATTATTTGAGTATCATTATTTATTTATAGCATTATTAGACAATGTATTATGCATGGAAGGTCTCTAAATTTACTTATCAACGTAAGCACTTTAATTCATTATTTGCAAGTTTATACTACTACATAAGAAATTTCTTCAATTTGATTGGCTAAGAGCATTGGTATCTCAGCTTAATTTGAAATACCTACATGTGAAAATTACAAAACCTTCGCGTGTAGTAGTATAAACAAATAATAGCATGATTTGTACGTGATATTTGGCATAAATACCACTGGTCACTCGTGGTATTTATGCCAAATATCACTACAAATCATGCTATTACCTATACTAATTTGGAAAATAAAAAAATTGGTCGCACGTGAAATCAGAAACGATAAACAGTTCATTGAAAAGGACAAACGCTAAAAGCTATGAATCTCCTTTAACGGATCTTCTATCCGTTATAACACTCCTAAATCAAGCAAGGAAGTGTTGCGCATCATTTCAAGTTATTTTTATTAGGAAAGCGGAAGTTTCGTTCTTTTAGTACATTGTGATAAACAAACTTTTCTGAGATATGAAATGAAAACTGATCGCTCATTGTTTGCAAGTACAATCACTGGCATAGGATAACACAAAGACTTCGCGCCAATTTCGAGACTGCAAATGCTGAAATCAAACTTTTACATTAAAACAGTTTTCTTGAAATGGAATAAAGGACATTTGAAGAATCGACAAGATCATTGCTAATTATAGAAAACTATATCAGGGCAAGTCGACTGTTTTTTAAAATCAAATTTCATAAACCACTTTTCTTGGAAACATAAACGAGGAGCAACAAAATGATAAGTACTATCTACAGCCATAGGAGTTTCTTTGAGCTTCCAGATGTTAGAAAAAATTTCGCAGCACTTGTTGAATTAAAAAGTCAAAACAAAGGGAAAAAGACGATGTTGTTCTTTAGGGCTCTTTCCTTCCGGTTGAAGATCGAAATAAGTACCAAAACTAATTCCGCAATTGCTTTCTTTTCTGTTGAGACTTTTTTATGGGTCGAAAAACCTCGTGCGACTTGCTCAACCAATAAGAGGGAAAACCGAAGGCAATCGCGCGCTTTTCCCGCGCTTTGCATCAGCTACTTCATCGACTGAGTTGTGATTGGCAAATCTGATTGTCTGCAGCGTTTTTGAGTGGATGAAAGTCATTTTGAGTGTACCACACACAGTTGAAACTGCGTTATATATCAGATTAACACTGATAAAGTGTGAGGTAATTTCAACAGCCTTTTTGAGGTGTTGATAAATTTGTCTTGTTCTCCATTTTAATGATTGAACTCATGATATTGCAACTGTTCAATTTTGCTTCAATGTCATGGTTGCCTTAATAGTGCGACTGGTCAAATAATTTTGGGGTGACCGGTAAGTTAACGTTTCTTTTTCGTATTGACCTATCATTCGATCAAGAAAATAATTATGAATTCAGGGTGTTTAGTATTTCTAGTAAACGTATTATTTTGTTGCTAGAAAAAGCGGTGACGGGAAAACTTTTAGAGGGGTGTGCGAGCTAGCAATAAAAATCTTACCATTTCAAGCCAAAATATGTTATCTCATGTTATATACGAATATTAGCGTAGTACTTAGCGAAACACTTAAGACCCATTGGCGGATCTAGGGGGAGGGTGCAGGGGCTGCGCACCCCCCTGCCCCCGCAAAAAAACTATGTGGTTTATTGGTGTTGAAGTAGAGCAAGAGACGAGTGCACTCCCTCCTAAAAAAATCCTGGATCCGCCCCTTAGACCCAAATTACAAACTTCACACTACTAGTACAGAGCTATACAAAAGAATGGTATTCAGGCTTGTCCCTTGGCCAAACAGCTATCACATTTTGCTGGCCTGAGACCATTGCTGGTTTGTCTTTTTGAATGATTTAGTTAAAAGATGACTTTTCCCGCCGCACCTCCAAAGCCAGGGAAAAGCGCCCTGGGGACGAGTTTAGACTTTCCTAGGCCTTTGGATATTGGGTTACTTGTCCAGCTAGAAATTCTACTACTTAACTTGGCGATTTTGGCCGAGGCAGTATTTCTCGGGGTTTAATTTTTTCGATTTTAACAGGTAAACATGAGAAAAAGGGCATTAAATTTCGCGATTTAAGCGTTCTCAACTTCATTTTTGAAACAAGCAATGTGTGAAATCCTAGCAAACTAACGTCATTTCACAAGATACAAAATGGAGTCTACCAGTAAATCCAGAAAGCAATTTGTGTTTGTCGATACATGTCGTTGCTATTAAATTGCGATTTTTTTACAATCGCGAAACATGTGAAATTACTGAAGTATTAATAAGGTTGCCACGGACTACTTGGCATGACCTTTTTTCGCTCAAGCAGGTAAATACAGTTTTCCGGGAATGTGATCACTCCCTCTGTCTGATTCTCGAAGGTTCACAGGTCCCCGGTATTTGTCTTCCAGATTTTCTAAGAATTAGAAGTTGGCACTTGCCATTTGTTGAACTATTTTTCAACCTAGGACGTAAAAACTGTTCAAAGGAAATTTTAGAGTTATAAATTTAGTTTATAATCAATTTGATTTAAAAATATTTTAAGAAAGAGACAGAAATTCTTAAACGCCGTTGGATTTTATCGTCATTTTTCATAAATACAATGTTTCAGCGGGAGCTCGTGGATGAATTTGAACACAAGGATTTATTTCTGATAATCTCTACGTTACCGTTGATAAGGCCATTTAAAGATAGTGTTTTTTGTTTGTTTGTTTTTTGCTAACAGGCAACTCTACGGTCAAATTTGCTTGTCGGTTACTTTTCATTACTGCCTAAATTATTTACAACTACACTGTAAATCAGAAAGACCTGCTTTAGCGCTAAAAATGAGGCTGTTTCGGTGAGTGAAATATAGTCCTATTTTTTATTCTAATTTGGCTGCCTTAAATCAGGGCCAATACACTGGTCCAATTACCTAGGGCTTATCTGGATCCAAGAGCTGAAATGGGCCCCAGCGTGGCCTGGAATAGCCTTTTGATTGAGCTGTTTTGCCTAAATTGTGCTCAAATGGCTCTAGAAGGGACTGAATCAGACTTTGGCCTGCAGGACTGAATTAGCACTTTGTGGCTGAAACAGATCTTTTTAATTTTCAGTGTATCCTACACAGAAACACTTTCCACAAAAAAGGAAAGGACCTTCGCAGTACAGTGTGATACAGGCTGATCTTGAAAGCATTCTGTTAGTTCTGCGTAGCATTCCTAGTGTAGATGATGACTTAATTTTACGTATAAGGATTGTTCCTTTCCTGAAAGCGTCTAGTCAATGAAAACACCTGCTGTAAGTATTTAAACTTACCTACCCTTTTTAAGCTGACATTTTCAGCTTAGAAACTAAAGTTCTCAACTGATCGAAGCAAGGCGTTTGCGGGTAAATAATACTATACTGAATAAATAATAAATAAATAATAGTAAATTAATAAATAAATAAAATAAATAATACTAAATGAATAAATAAATGATCTGAAATAAATAGGCTTCTATATTTAAGGCGGAAACAAGAATATCAATACTGTCTATCCTCATTGCAATGACAAAAATTGGCCACGAGTAAAACCGAAGTCCTGAATTGAAAAAGGTATACCTATAAACGCAGGTGAGTACTTTCTTCTCCTTTTTTTTTTCAAGGCAACCCTCAATTTAAATTTTACCCTGTATTAAAACGCTGATTTTGAGTGCAAATATTAAAATCTAAGTTATGGTGCATATCAAACTAGAAATCTTTTCAGAGGTTTTTTTAACTTTTTGTTTTTGTCTAGGTCTTTCGGGAATGATTCTTTTTTCCGTGTTTTGCAAGATGACCACGTCCTGCATGGCTGGAATGATGCCCTTGCGAAAAGCAATGGAAAGGAGCTCCTCTGCGGTCTTTGTTTGAGGATACTGACGAATGGCCCACTTGAGGTAGAGTGCAAATTCATTCCAATCCACTCTGTCGTCTTCATCCATATCAATCGCCTTTAGTGCGCGTCTTGTGTCATCGCACCTATAGCAGCCAAAGTAGGGCGCCATGAAGCCGTTGTAAAATGAATCGAACTCAAGCTCGTCATCTCCTTTGGATTCCTCTCTAAGATCCCACTCATCCCACATTTGCCGAATTTCGTTGATCAGTCTTTGAGCGTGAGCCTCGTTTGGAACATCTGCTGCAATCACGTCGCTCATCTTGGCGGTTATTTGGCCACCAGACCGGTCAAATAGAACTGCAAGACCAACTGCGCTCATGTATTCCTCTTTCCTATTGTTGTGCAGATCTTCCAGCATGACCTCCTTCATTCTCATGCCTATTTCCTCCGTGAACTGTGAATCCTCTCCGAACAAATGTTTTAGTCTTTCAGCGATCATTTTAGGTGTGGCCACGGTAGTTATTCGCATTGGGGGCTCTTCTCCAAAGAACTTGGCAACATCAAATTCTTGCTTGTCTGGCTGCAGATGGGGAAATCCGAGAACCATATCAAGGGCTCTCTCACCATACACAATCTGTGTTGAATGAGGTTCAAACCCAGTTGTGATCCTAGTGATCTCTTGAGCGGCTCTACGAAGGTACGTACAGTTAAACTGTTGCAGAACCTTTTCATTTCCAAGACGAACCAAGTTCATTATGGTCACGCTGGAGGAAGCGTGACCAATGGCGGCACCTTCTTTAATCAAACTAGCCCATATACCATCTGCCCCCCTGGCAAGACACTCCAACACGGTGCAGTCAGCCATTCCCCATTGCTCGTGGACATGCACCAATAGCTTACCGTCCTTCCAACAACAATCTTCCATCTCTCTACGAACTGCCGCCGTCCAGGCAGCGAGTTCATGTGGCATGGACTTGCCAGTTGGTTCTTCGTACATCAAACCAAAGGGACGCTCACTTGGGGGCAAAGAGGACAAGTAATGGACCACTTGGAAAATTTGTTCAGGCTTTCTCAGCATACTCTCTGGAAAGTCTCGTAGGTTGATAATTATGCGAGAATCCTTGGAAAGATTTTCTCTCACCCACCTCATTCGATCAGAAAGAAGGTTGTTGATATCTTCAGGAAGAAACTTTTTGTAATCGATGCCACCGTAGACTAAGTCAACCTCAATAATGGCATGTTTGATGCCATACTCTTTCATCTTTTTGAAACCAATGGGAACAGTTGCTGTATCGGGAGCTCTATCTTTGTCGACAGATTCAATCAACTCCGTGAAGGCAAAAAATTTACTGAAGTCTTCTCCTTTTTCTTTAAGTTGACGGCAGAATGTGTCCCCCAGGCGGGTCATGTGGTTAAACGATGCGACGATGATATTCTGGAAGCCCACTTCTTTCACCTATAGATGAATAATAACGAAACAAAAAAATGGGGAGTTAGGGCGTTCCTATAAATATATTTTTTGTAAGGTTAGTTTCTGGGTGAAGGGTGGGAGGAATTAGTGGGCAAGAGTGGAGACGAGGAGAGGAATATGGATAAACAGAAGGAGATCGATTAGAAGTGACTGATGGAGACGAAGAAGAAATAGATGCAGAAGAAGGTGAAAGAGAAGGTAATGGAGGAAAAGATGAAAAAGAAGGGTGGGGACGGAAGAAGTGAAGAGTGTGAGACATGAAGAGGGGGTAGGAGGAGATGAGAGGGCAAGGAAGTGGAGGGAGAAAGATGAGAGGAGAAAAAGGAACAGAATAAGGAGACGACGAAGCAGAACGTGGATTAGCAAGAGGAGAAGAAGAAAAGTGTAGAAGAAAAGACAAAGGGTTGGAGGAGACTGGGAGAAGTAGAAGAGAAAGGAGGATCGGGGCGGCTATTGAGAGGCGGTAGAATGAGAAGGAGAGCTTAAGGAGGTGGAGTAGAAGAGAGAAAAAGGGAAAGAGGGGCTTTAGGAGGGAAACAAGAACGGGAGACAAGAAGGGAAAGGTAAATGAGGAAAGGCAAGAAGAGGAGGGGCAAGAGGCAGATTCAGAAAACTAACGAAATGGAGGGGGAAGAGAAGAAAAGAAACAGATTACCTTGAAGTCCTTAGCTAAGTGAACATCGTATCACACTCTTCCAGTCTACAAATTTTATTCAGTTATAGAGTAATCATAAGAAATATTCAGATGGGACTGGCTCACCTCATTGTATATTTTCCATTTGTTTTCGACAGTGTGGCCTCGGAGCTGTCCCACAGTGCTTTCTCGGAGGGAATTGTCCAAAACGAAAAGGTCCAGTTCCTTAAGTTGCTTCAGTTGTTCTTTTGGTTCTCGTAAGTCCTCGTTCATGCGGTTAATTTGTTCCAGGAAAGACATGGTAGATTTACTTGAGCTAAAAAAAGGAACGGGAAGAGAAGTCAATTCTGAATCAGTTGCGAGACTTTGGTGATCTCACGTCTGACTATGGTTCTATTTAGGAACAATTTGAATCGTTTCGTGTAGTTCTCAATCGGCTTCAGCCCCCTCTTTATGAACCTAGTTTAATGGCCTTTACTCCCACGATTCTCCTGTAGCTTAGTGGCAGAGCATCTAGTCTAGAAACCAGAAGGCGATAAGTTCGACTCCTATTGGAAGTACTGGGATTTTATCTTCTGAGCCGCCAGTGTCACTCAATGTGAAAAACGCATCTTTCTCAATATCTTAGTCTTAACACATCACGGAAGCTTTGGAAAAGTTAAGACGACTTTGAACCTCTCTCCGCAAATTTTATCGGCCTTTGCAACTAGTTATTTTCAATGATTACTCGATGAAAACAAAGCATCACCTTGGCCTCTCTGAAGCTTAAAATTATCACTCAGGCTCTTATCATCAACAGTCAAAAATCTATTTGTCCGTAGAGTATTCTCCTCCTAGAGTGCCTGTTGAATTAAAATTTTATCGGGGCAAATACATGTTTACTCGATGGAGTCAGTTCTTATATCCTTATTTGTTTGAATGGTAATAATTCTGAGAATCCGATCACTTCCTCGTTACAAATCTTTCTTACTGATGTAATAAGGGAGGGGCGAGGTGCAAAGGGAAATGGTTTCATACTGACGATCTGGGTCTAAAATTAAAGGTACGTTTTTGTGCTTTTTGTGCTTTTTATTCCTGTCTTGAGAACAATAGTTCAGGTTTGAAACAGGGGGGAGCTCTCAAAGGAATTTTAAGTAGGGGTATGCTGTCGTGGCCTTTTAATACCTGACCTTGATAAAGACAAGTTGTCTTTTTTATGACCCTGATTCCTTTCGTTTTGCATGCACAGCTAAGTAATTTGTCAAACTAACTCCAATGAATGAGATTTTCTGGAAAGACTGTTGATTCCACTAATGTATACCACGCATCGCTAACTTTCACGCTCCTTTAAAGACCTCCGGTCCAAAAAGACACCCTGTTCAAGACGCTGAATAATGAAATTAGTATATAGAGCCAAATAAGGGAGTGCCCCCTTCCCCCCGCCACCCCCCGTAGTTACTATTCTGGGTGTCACTATTTACTAATCTGAGAAATCAGGAGAAAAGCTAGCGTCTGACGTTTCCTTGTGACATCAGAATTCACATGCATGCTTAGCCGATGACATCAATTCCTTTATTCTAATTTGCTCACATAGCAACTAAATTATGTTCCTGGAAACCGATCACTTCCTCAATCGAATCGCCTGTTAGGTATGCATGAACACACGAATATTACTTAGTAATTGTTTTCTTGAGTTTGGCCGCTTATTTAATTGAAATAGCGATTGGAAGTACTTCGATTTTTAGAATAACTAGACGCAGGCAAGGTAGAAACAAGGTTTTTCAGTATTATTATTTAGTTATAGTATTATTACACAATGTATTAATATGTGAACTACAATCATGGTAATTTAATTATGCATGGAAAGGTTTCTAAATTTACTTGTCAACGTAACGACTTTCATCACTTTCAGGTAAATTGGAAAAGAACAAAGTTAGTCGCACATGAAATCAAAAACGATAAACAGTTCATTGAGAAGGACAAACGCTAAACGCTATGGATCTCGTTCAACGGATCTTCTATCCGTTATAACATTCCTAAATCAAACAAGGAAGTGTTGCACATCATTTCAGTTTGTTTGTGCTTTAATGAAGGTTATTTTTATTAGGAAAGCCGAAGTTTCGCTCTTTTAGCATATTGTGCCCCTGATAAACAAGCAGTTTTCTGAGATATGAAATGAAAACAGATCGCTCATTGTTTGCAAATACAGTCACTGGATTAGGATAACAAAAAACCTCGTGCCAATTTCGAGACTGCAAATGTTGAAATCAAACTTTTACATTAAAACAGTTTTCTTAAAAGGAATAAAGGACATTTAAAGAATTGACCAGATCACTGCTAATTATAGAAAACGTAAGTCGACTGTTTTTGAAAATCAATTTCCATAAACCACTTTACTTGGAAACATAAACGAGGAGCAACAAAATGTTAAGTACTATGTACAGCCATAGGAATTTCTTTGAGCTTCCAGATGTTAGAAAGAATTTCGTAGCACTTGTTGGATTAAAAAGCCAAAAACATGGCAAAAAGACGATGTTGTTCTTTAGGGCTCTTTCCTTCCGGGTAAAGATCGAAAAAGGAAGCAAGACCTTCAGCAGGGACTGAGATATTACACTCAAACTCAACTCGACTCTATACTTGCGGATTAGAACTTTGCTCTAGTTTGCCAAATTTCTTTGTACTACACTAAGGAGTCATAATTTTGGGTGTTTCTTAACTGACAAAATTGAGTTTAAATATGACCGCATCAACAGATATCACAATAAATTATTATAGTTGCACGATCCCTTTAACTTGTTTTTGTCCTCTGAGTCAAAGTGGTCAACTGATTTATTCAACGTATTCAAGAGAGACTACAAACTTCCTTGTTTCAACCTGTTTTGTACTTGTACTTGTTTAGGAGTTGTTTATAAACACCATGAGTAAAAACTTAACGGGTTAAGGTTATCGTGTTTAAGTAAAAGAAATTGAGACTCCAATATTTATATTTCGAAAGAAAAATGGAACAAGAATATTTTACTAAGTTTACCAAAATGATATTTTTTGCGTGTTATGAAGACATTTTCAACGCTGCCAAATGACGAGACGTTGCCTTACTTAAGGGGGGTTTATTCGTCAATAGGGTTTTCCCGGAATCTAGTCCTTTACACTAATGACGTCACAAATCGTGACTCAGACGTTTAAAAACCTAACTAGTATAAGAATTTCGTATGGGAAAGACACGTTCGAAATTTTAGTCGTCTTCGAAGATTTTTATCGTCAAAAGAAACAAAATCCAGCTTGGTTTCGATAACATATATCCTGAAAATGATCAACGTGTGTCAAGACAACGTTAAACATGTGAGTAAAATTATGTTACGGCATTTTACTAAGAAATGCATGGAGAGCACGGCTTCAAAGCTTTTCATAAAACGGTGCATTTGGTTAAATTTATGGGCAAAAGTTGCTCAGTTTTTTTTAGTGCTTATATTACGCTACTTAGAACTACAGGATATACTACCTGGCCGCACAACAACAGAACAAACTTATCAATTTCCGGGTTTGTGCTAATATGGTGTGCTTTTCAGCTTAGAAATTCTGCCACAGTCTTGCAACAGGCACATACAAACTCAATTTTCTCTCGTTAACAATTTTCGGTTTTGGAGTATTACACAGCCAGAAATATTATGTCATGTCTCGGTGCATAGAGTACTATCTAGGGATCCAATTTCAGTGGCCTTCTTTGATGAGGTCGCTGTATTTTCTGATTTTAACCGTTTATTTGAGTTACTTGGACCAAGTTTTGCTCCATTCAGCAATAATGCCTTTTATATATTAGAATAAAGCTCAAAAAACATTTTTAAAACGCTCACTGCGAATATTATGAACAATTTTCATGTCGGAAACGCATGTTGCTCATACAAAGCCTTTGAGTAGAATGCAAAGTTTGTCTGAGTCACGCGGGGGGTCCAAGTGACAAAACTATTTTTATAGTCTGGTAAGTGGTTGATAAAACTAGTACAATTAAAATCATTAGTTTGAAACGAGGAAGTTGATTTGTGGTTTTCCTATAGTTAAATAATCGTTGACCACTTTGAACGTAAACGGAATTTAAAAGGTTGATTTCATATCTTTTGGTAAAACAAAAAAAAGGTGCTCTTTACTTTTAAATTCTTATTTTAATTGCTAACCTTGAAAATGTCAGCAACTACTCCGTTCAATGTGTCAGGTACATATGAACAGGCGGGGACACTTCATTCTTGGAAGCTTTTAGGTCTTGGCCGGTTCTATGTCCGCTTATATATTCCGCCACCGGGACTAAACTAAAAATTAGACCAAATTCATGGCCTGTAACCTGTAGCTGCCATTTCTAAGATGCCAAATTTCGTTTATGTCAGAGAGTCAAATCTTTTCTTTAGAACACATTTCAACATTTCAACTCAATCATAGACTGAATAAGAAATGAAAACGAAGTTTGCGGAAATCTATCATTGACCAAACGTGTTGTCGGTTATGAGTGCTTCCACTTTGAAGCGGCTCATTGTTCATCTTAACTTGGTCTGAAAAATCCTTCTGTGTGAGTAAATTAAAATCGCTGGGTTCCGATACCATGCCAGCTTCATGCCATTATTTGAGAAAAACGTTTAGGTTGCAACAGTTTTCTGAATGCATTTTGCGACGCTTTAATGTCAGTGTAATGTGTGTAAAATTTGCCAAGGAAACTGAAGGCAATGAGTGAATGCAAAGGTTGAAAACTAATTCTAAAGACGTTAACGAATCTCTAGAACTATATTTTGTTTCGATTGATATTTCAAATCAAATTTTCATCGACTACTTAACTTAAAACATCAACGAACAACAAAATGATAAGGAACATCTTACTCCAGCCCTGACTTTTTTTTTCTTTTATTAGCTTTTTAATTCCTGGTGTTTATAGAATTGAATTGCCCAGTACTTGTTTGATTAAAAACAGTAGAAAGCCAAACCTAGCAGGCAAAACAGCTCTGGCGTACTTTGGTCCCTGTTCTACCAGGGTGAAATTAAAAAAAGGGGGCATTCATTCGATCATGGACCCTGAATATGACACTGAACTCAACTCAGGCATAGTGCAGTTTCTTTACTTACGTATTAGAGCGTTGATCAAGTCTGCTAATACTTCTCTGTGCTTCAATGTGGAGTCAACCAGTCTGGACGTTTCTCTTCCAGAGTTAGTGGGGTTTAAATAGGATCGCAACAGCAGATATTGCATTGATAATAGTATTACATCATTGTTTTAAATTTGTTTGCAAGCTGGACGAAATTTATCAACTAAGGGAAACCCCAAAATTCCTCTTTTCAAGATACCTCGTTAAATTTATTCAAAGTGGTCAACATGTATTCACGCTAAACCAAAATGTTCTTAATATTTTCAACCTATTTTGTACTTGTTTGCTAGCCATTTTTAGGCACAAACCTTAAGGGAAATGACTTAAAAGGCAACTTCTCGGGTTAAAGTCGTTCTGGATTGATGGGTGGGGGAATTCATTTGAAACCAATACAGTTATGTAAGTTAGAAAAGGATCAACACTACTTATCATTCGCGTACAAAACAGAAATCTTTTTGCATTTTCAGACGACTATTCCATCAGTGCCCAAGCTTAGGCTTTTAGGCAGTCTGCGTCTGTATATTCCTCGAAGGACTAATGCCTGATTACATAAGCCGGCTTGCTTTGCCGCGGTGACTTTTAACCAGTTATTATATACGCCATTTACGATACCGGAATCTCAGCTGAACTGGCTTGCTTGGTTATCAAGTACTCACAAATTAAGCGGATTTTTGTTGCGTTTGACGTGGGTTAACGTGCCGAAAATACTTCTTTCGCTGTAACTAGTCTAAAAGAAAACGTGTCAAATTCCGATTACATAACTCGGTAATTTCTGGAAACTAGTACAATAAATTGTAAATATAGCGTTAATTAAAACAAACTCTTAGAGATTAAGCGATAGACTATTCACGGGCACCCAACGTCAATTTTCGGAAAATATCTGTTTGGAAGACGATTTGAGATCTAGAATTTTCGGAACATTTGTTGTAAAATTTCTTGCTTGCCTGCCTCTCCTGGGATTTTCGAACATCTAAAAAATGGTGTAATTGGCCATTTTTAAGGGTTTTTTTCCTAAAAAGGTCACCTAGAGTTTTCGGGAGCCTTTTTTCTGGCTGAAATTTTCGAAAAGCTAAGTTTTGATCCCTATAATTTTCGGATCACTAGACTTCCAGCTAAGAAATCCGAACAGATGAAAAATTTTTAGGGGATAAAAATATGCCTATATCTACCGTTTAAATACTACAATACGCTTTACAATGCTATGTTTTTTTATGACCCTGATTCGTTTCGTTTTGCATGCACAGCTAAGTAATTTGTCAAACTAATTCCAATGAATTAGATTTTCTGGAAAGACTGTTGATTCCACTAATGTATACCACGCATCGCTAACTTTCACGCTCCTTTAAAGACCTCCGGTCCAAAAAGACACCCTGTTCAAGACGCTGAATAATGAAATTAGTATATAGAGCCAAATAAGGGAGTGCCCCCTTCCCCCCGCCACCCCCCGTAGTTACTATTCTGGGTGTCACTATTTACTAATCTGAGAAATCAGGAGAAAAGTTAGCGTCTGACGTTTCCTTGTGACATCAGAATTCACATGCATGCTTAGCCAATGACATCAATTCCTTTATTCTAATTTGCTCGCATAGCAACTAAATTATGTTCCTGGAAACCGATCACTTCCTCAATCGAATCGCCTGTTAGGTAAGCATGAACACACGAATATTACTTAGTAATTGTTTTCTTGAGTTTGGCCGCTTATTTAATTGAAATAGCGATTGGAAGTACTTCGATTTTTAGAATAACTAGACGCAGGCAAGGTAGAAACAAGGTTTTTCAGTATTATTATTTAGTTATAGTATTACACAATGTATTAATATGTGAACTACAATCATGGTAATTTAATTATGCATGAAAAGGTTTCTAAATTTACTTGTCAACGTAACGACTTTCATCACTTTCAGGTAAATTGGAAAAGAACAAAGTTAGTCGCACATGAAATCAAAAACGATAAACAGTTCATTGAGAAGGACAAACGCTAAACGCTATGGATCTCGTTCAACGGATCTTCTATCCGTTATAACATTCCTAAATCAAACAAGGAGGTGTTGCACATCATTTCAGTTTGTTTGTGCTTTAATGAAGGTTATTTTTATTAGGAAAGCCGAAGTTTCGCTCTTTTAGCATATTGTGCCCCTGATAAACAAGCAGTTTTCTGAGATATGAAATGAAAACAGATCGCTCATTGTTTGCAAATACAGTCACTGGATTAGGATAACAAAAAACCTCGTGCCAATTTCGAGACTGCAAATGTTGAAATCAAACTTTTACATTAAAACAGTTTTCTTAAAAGGAATAAAGGACATTTAAAGAATTGACCAGATCACTGCTAATTATAGAAAACGTAAGTCGACTGTTTTTGAAAATCAATTTCCATAAACCACTTTACTTGGAAACATAAACGAGGAGCAACAAAATGTTAAGTACTATGTACAGCCATAGGAATTTCTTTGAGCTTCCAGATGTTAGAAAGAATTTCGTAGCACTTGTTGGATTAAAAAGCCAAAAACATGGCAAAAAGACGATGTTGTTCTTTAGGGCTCTTTCCTTCCGGGTGAAGATCGAAAAAGGAAGCAAGACCTTCAGCAGGGACTGAGATATTACACTCAAACTCAACTCGACTCTATACTTGCGGATTAGAACTTTGCTCTAGTTTGCCAAATTTCTTTGTACTACACTAAGGAGTCATAATTTTGGGTGTTTCTTAACTGACAAAATTGAGTTTAAATATGACCGCATCAACAGATATCACAATAAATTATTATAGTTGCACGATCCCTTTAACTTTTTTTTATCCTCTGAGTCAAAGTGGTCAACTGATTTATTCAACATATTCAAGAGAGACTACAAACTTCCTTGTTTCAACCTGTTTTGTACTTGTACTTGTTTAGGAGTTGTTTATAAACACCATGAGTAAAAACTTAACGGGTTAAAGTTGTCGTGTTAAGTAAAAGAAGTTGAGACTCCAATATTTATATTTCGAAAGAAAAATGGAACAAGAATATTTTACTAAGTTTACAAAAATGATATTTTTTGCGTGTTATGAAGACATTTTCAACGCTGCCAAATGACGAGACGTTGCCTTACTTAAGGGGGGTTTATTCGTCAATAGGGTTTTCCCGGAATCTAGTGCTTTACACTAATGACGTCACAAATCGTGACTCAGACGTTTAAAAACCTAACTAGTATAAGAATTTCGTATGGGAAAGACACGTTCGAAATTTTAGTCGTCTTCGAAGATTTTTATCGTCAAAAGAAACAAAATCCAGCTTGGTTTCGATAGCATATATCCTGAAAATGATCAACGTGTGCCAAGACAACGTTAAACATGTGAGTAAAATTATGTTACGGCATTTTACTAAGAAATGCATGGAGAGCACGGCTTCAAAGCTTTTCATAAAACGGTGCATTTGGTTACATTTATGGGCAAAAGTTGCTCAGTTTTTTTTAGTGCTTATATTACGCTACTTAGAACTACAGGATAAACTACCTGGCCGCACAACAACAGAACAAACTTATCAATTTCCGGGTTTGTGCTAATATGGTGTGCTTTTCAGCTTAGAAATTCTGCCACAGTCTTGCAAGAGGCACATACAAACTCAATTTTCTCCCGTTAACAATTTTCGGTTTTGGAGTATTACACAGCCAGAAATATTATGTCATGTCTTGGTAGGGATCCGATTTCAGTAGCCTGCTTTGATCAGGTCGCTTTATTTTCTGATTTTAACCATTTATTTGAGTTACTTGGACCAGGTTTTGCTCCCTATAGCAGTAATGCCTTTTATATATTAGAATAAAGCTCAAAAAACATTTTTAAAACGCTCATTGGGAATTTTATGAACAATGTTCATGTCGGAAACGCATGTTCCTCATGCCTTTAAGTAGAATGCAAAGTTTGTCTGAGTCACGCGGGGGGTCCAAGTGACAAAACTATTTTTATACTGCAAAGCGCTATTGTCTGGTAAGTGGTTGATAAAACTAGTACAATTAAAATCATCAGTTTGAAACGAGGAAGTTGATTTGTGGTTTCCCTACAGTTAAATAATCGTTGACCACTTTGAACGTAAACAGAATTTAAAAGGTTGATTTCATATCATTTGCTAAAACAGAAAAAAGGTGCTCTTTACTTTTAAATTCTTATTTTATTGGCTAACCTTGAAAATTTCACTTCACTCAGTAACTACTCCGTTCTATTTGTCAGGTACAAATGAACAGGTGGGGACACTTTAGTGGAAGCTTTTAGGTTTTGGCCGGCTCTGTGTCTGCTTATATATATTCCGCCACCTGGACTAAACTAAAAATTAGCCCAAATCCATGGCCTGTAGGTAGCTGCAATTGCTAAGATGCCAAATTTCGTTTACGTCAGAGAGTCAAATCTTTTCTTTAGGACATATTTCAACATTTCAACTCAATCGCAGACTTAATAAGAAATGAAAACGAAGTCTGCGCAACTCTATCATTTGACCAAACGTGTTGTCATGAGTGCTTCCACTTTGAAGCGGCTCATTGTTCATCCTGACTTGCTCTGAAAAATCCTTCTGTATAAGTAAATTAAAATCGCTGGGTTCCGATACCATACGAGCTTCATGCCATTATTTGAGAAAAACGTTTACGTTGCAACAGCCTTTCTGAATGCATTTTGCGACGCTTTAATGTGTTTAAAATTTGAATGAAGGAGACTGAAGGTAAAGAGTAAAACCAAGGTTGAAAACTAATTTTAAAGACGTTAATGTATCTCTAGAACTACATTTTGTTTCGATTGATATTTCAAATCAAATTTTCATCTACTGCTTAACTTAAAACATCAACGAACAACAAAATGATAAGGAGCATCTGTCTACAGCCCTGATCTTTTTTTTCTTTCACGAGGAGCTTTTTAATTCCTGGTGTTAGAATTGAATTGCCCAGCACTTGTTTGATTAAAAAGCCAGACCTAGAAGGCAAAACAGCTTTGGCGTAATTTGGTCCCTGTTCTGCGAGGGTGAGATAAAAAAAGTAGGCATTTATTCGATCATGGACCCTAACTGAAGTTCACACTGAGCTCAACTCATGAGGCATAGTGCAGTTTCTTTACTTAAGAATTAGAGCGTTGATCAAGTCTGGTAACACTTCTCTCTACTTCGACAGGGAGTCAACCAGTCTGGACGTGTCTCTTCCAGAGTTAGTGGGGTTTAAATAGGATCGCATCAGCAGATATTGCATTGATAATTTATTACATCATTGTTTTAAATTTGTTTCAATCTGGACAAAATTCGTCAACTAAGGGATACCCCAAAATTCCTCTTTTCAAGATACCTCGTTTAATTTATTCAAAGTGGTCAACATGTATTCATGCTAAACCAAAATGTCCTTAATTTTTTCAACCTGTTTTGTACTTGTTTGCCAGCCATTTTTAGGCACAAGCTATTTAAGGGAAATGACCGGGTTAAAGTCACTCTGGGTTGATGGGTGGGGGAATTCAATTCGAAACCAATGTAGTATTATGTATGTCAGAAAAAGGATCAACACTACTTATTATCGATACAAAACAGAAATATTTTTGCATTTTCAGACGACTATTCCATCAGTGCCCAAGCTTAGGCTTTTAGGCAGTCGGCGTCTGTATATTCCACGAAGAAGGACTAATGCCTGATTACATGAGCCGCGATGGCTTGCTCAGCCGCGGTGACTTTTAACCAATTATTATATACGCTATTTCGATACCGGAATCTCAGTTGAACTGGCTTGCTTGGTTGTCAAGTACTCACAAAGCTGATTTTTGTTGCGCTTGACGTGGGTTAACGTGCCGCGGTTTTGGCAAAGCCTGTTCAATAATCAGGCCCTAATACTAAGCGCGGGTCTGAAGACCGTCTAGACACTGTCTAGACCAAGGCTAAGCAAAAATGTTATTGGACGACACACATCAATCGGAAGTAAGGCCTTTTCTTTTTTTAGTATGCCTTGAGGCTACCAAAATTTCTCTTGCTAAGTGTCTTTGCTCGAATAGAGACGATTTCTCTGAACATTTGGGGAAAGTTTCTGTAAGGGATTAATAGACCTCTTTAGCTTGTATGTTTTTCAAATACAGGTCATGTGCATGTGATGATACTCTAGAGAACTGTTTCTTTCAAATTTCGTCTTATTCACATGCATATGCGAGCCTAATTTATGAAAAGATAAAGGGTCAAGTTGCCCCGATACTCTATTGGGAAAACAAAACGTACAAGCTAAAGAAGTCTATTAAGCTCCCTATTGAGAACACAGAAAACGCAATTGGTAAAACGGCGTTTCAATTGTCAACATAACGAGCAACTAAGTTTTTACTTCCATAGTGAGTAATTTGCGTCATCTGTTGTTATTTTAAACACGAAGGAAGCTCGCTAATATTCTTTTCTGACGCAGATCGTGATACTCGTCCGTTCCGAAAATTCACCGGCTTGTTTCGCTGCCGAGAACTAGTCTAAAAGCAAACGTGTCAAATTCCGATTACATGACTCGGTAATTTCTGGAAACTTGTACAAGAAATTGTAAATATAGCGTTATTTAATTAACAAACAATTTATTATCTCTTTGTCAAGAGGTTAAGCGATAGACTATTCCCGACATAGTAAATCGAACGTTCGAAAATCGAACTCAATCGAACTCAATCCGTGGATTGAGTTCGATTGAGTTCGGCAATCGAACGAAATCGAACACCACACTTTCAGTGAGTTCGATTTCCGAACAAATCGAACTCAATCGAACTCAATCCGTCTGATTGTGTTCGATTGAGTTCGGAAACCGAACTCAATCGAACACAATTAAATGGATTTCGTTCAATTGGCTCTGGTGAACCTATACAAAGCAAGCCCAAAGCAAGCCCGTCAAAGCAAGTTTTTCTTGCGCTTTTTTTACTATTTATTCAATAACACAAACCCCGTTTATAAACTGTCCACGGCAGTTAAGAGAACAGAACAGAACAAACCCTGAAAACTTCGCCATCCTTGAAGTCAAAGCGGCATTCCTGGTAGCCTTTGACTATACATTTGAAGCTTACGATCCACAACGCATCTGAAGCCATTTCTGCGGAATTTCTTCGTTTACGAAAAACACGTGCGCTACACTCAGGGCTGAAGTAACTCGAGCTTCTAAGATCTGGTAATGGATTTTCAACGTCTGTTTTACATAAATCACGAGTTCGAAAATCAAACGTTCGATTGGGTTCGATTGATTTTTTTTCTTTTCGGTGAGTTCGATTTCGTTCGATTGCCGAACTCAATCGAACTCAATCCACCGATTGAGTTCGATTGAGTTCGATTGAATTTAGTTCGATTGGGTTCGATTTACTATGCCGGGACTATTACACAACTATTAAATTTATCTAGTCCTTTAGTAGCCTGAATTTCATCCGATTATTTCGAGTCGTTATTACTCCCTCAGTAACGTCTGAATCGACCGGCCGTTAATGCCGTCCAGTGACGTCACTACTCCTTGACCTTTGCTTTAATTCATGCAAAAAGCAAAACACGATTTTCAAGTGGCAAACCGAGAAATATCGTTTGGAAATGTCTGCAAGATACAGAACTGCTTTATTTTTTTCGATTGTAGTTCATGTCAGTAACGTTCAAACTATCAACTGCATGAACCGGTTGTACTAAATTCTATAATCAAACTCGGTCGCAATCACGCAATGAAATAAAAACACACACGGAACACTTAGTTCAAAAACAAAATGATTTGCTTTACAGTCAAACCAGGTCAAGCTTTCCCGTCGCTAACAAACTAATGAATTCATTAAAGGAAAAATGATTTCGTTTGTTGATTCAATAATCCATTCATAAAATGAATAATCCAACGGTCAAATTGTACCTCGATTCGATAATCAAATGTTGATTTGGTTTATGAACAAAATCTACCTGTTCTTTATTCTTGTCTGTTGTGTTCAATCGTATTTGCTTCCCTTTTCCTGCCGTTTACGATTGCGTTTTTCATTGCCTTTAATCAAAATAACAGCTAGAATAGACAGACCGCAAACGCAAAGAAACTGACAAAGGCCGAGGATCGAAATCCACCAATCACTGCATCACTGACCTCAGTTTGACCGTCGTGTTTTCTAAAGGTCAGGCCTAGGTCTGTTGCACTGATTATTGGCAGCAAACTGGCGTACATGTAACAGTTTGTTTGGGATTGAACTTCAGAACTCGCCAGCACTCGACTCTCAGAAAAAAAAGAGGAAAAAACAAAATTCTGAGGTCAACTTGTGGAAAGTGTAATTTTTCAAAAAACAGTAATCGAATCAACATTCGATTATGGAATCGAGGCTAAATATGACTATTGGATTGTTCATTTTATGAATGGATTATTGAATCAACAAACGAAATCATTTTTCCGTGAATGAATTCATTAGTTCGTTAGCGACGGGAACGCTTGACCTGGTTTGACTGTAATTGAAAAGAAGCTATTTGGCCCTTAACGAAGAAAAAAACAAGGAGAAAAGAAATAAAAGCTAACAGAATAATCACACTTGACGGTAAAAATAGCAAGAAGGTCGAATTATGACATTGATCTCAGAAAACTTCGCGTAAACAAAATCACCGGCCGCCGAAACCACCAAGCGGCTCTGAATGAAAACTCACCTACCGACTCTCCGCGATGATTCTTCATTCGCAGTTCAATTTAACATTTCAGTTTCGAAGACAAGGGCAATTTTGCTGTTTAAGATAAAGATTAAGCTCATAGAAATGTTTGAACTAACCGAAAGAATGCCAGGGATGCGATCCGCTGAATATCAAATGACAATCCAGCTAAAATTTTTCATAATTATACATAATTATGCGAATGTTTAGACAATCAACCAATCAAAATCACTACCCGGTTTTCGGGTAGTGAGTGACGTCACTGGACGGCATTAACGGCTGGTCGATTCAGACGTTACTGAGGGAGTAATAACGACTCGAAGTAATCGGATGAAATTCAGGCTAGTCCTTTAGTACTGTTAGTACAGCATGTGGTCCTTGATCCGGACGAAAAAGACGTAAATGAGTCTTTCTTATCTTAGAAGAGGAATAGTAAGCTGAAATTTGTCCTGTAAGTTGCCGTAACATTTTACTAACTTGTGGCAAACCGACAGGTTCTAAGCTTTGCCGAAAATCGTGCATCATAGAAAATGACCTCTCCGTTTGAAGGCCCCTGGTCCGGCCACTTTGGCCACTTGCAAGCGGCATGCAAACTGTGCGCAAAAAAAAACGCTTCGAAGCACCAACAGCACTACCAACTGATCTAAATTCCTGTATATTTTCTATAGGCATCATTTTAACTTCGAAACCAAAATGAGATTTTTGTGTAAAAAGCTATAGTTTGGTCTCATGAAGAATTAATAGTTTCGCTTCTGTGCGAAAGTGAGTCGTGCAGTTACGATGCGAAGGCAGCGAAATCGCCACTACTTTAATGAATTTAATCAGAATTTAGAGGGAAAGAAAAATTTAATTTGTCGTCGCTTTTCAAAAAAAAACTTTCCATCAGGAAATTTCGTGCAGCAACGGCAAAGAAATCCGACCGAAAAGCGTGCGTCATCGATGCATGTGCAGCCGTGCAGAGAAATGTTTTCCTAAGGGATGGACCGTAGAAAAGTGATGGGGGTGGGGCAAAAGTCAAAAGAATATTTTTCCCCAGGAAATTATTAATAAAAAATATATTCCAACTGATTTTGGCCAAAAAAATGTGCTCAAGGAGGATCTGTGTAGGTAAGACTATTATAGATCAACTATATGAAGTGAATGATAAGTCCAGATTGGAAATAAATCGTGATTTTTGTAATGTCACCACCTTGATTGATACAGTTGTAGGCCAGACACTGAAATTGAAGAGTTCAACATTTTACATGTATTATTTACAAATCTTTACTGACCAAACAACTCGGAACTTTTTGGAATAAAAACTGTCCTGTGTATCAATTCATATTCACAAACCTCTTTGCGGTGAAGATATGTGCTTTTCACAACAACAATTAGTATTACACCGACTTTCTTTGTTGACATAAATTAAATTGAACAACCCAGACACTCTTCCTCTACAAAAATCCTGCGTGTGCGGGCCCCAGTCAGGTGAATATGTTCCAGATCCACGACGAAGTCAATAGCAATGAAATTACAGGCAAACCTTTTCTGGACAATTTTAATCTTTCCTTCTACATTGTAGTACTAGCCTGTTCAATATCTTAGCCAAGTCTTGATTGTGTGACATTAAATGACTACCGTTTATTGTAGATATGTGTTGCTAGTCACCAGTTCCTTCGAACCCGACAAAGACTATTGCTGTATTAAATATATCTTTGTTTTACTTTATTCATCGTGTCAAAGGAACCTCACCTAGTAAGCTTTGTAGTCTATTTATGAATTTAATTGACGAATTAAATTCTTGTTATTATTCAGTTATAAATGTGACATATGAACGTTTTACCTACTGAAAAAAGGTAACAAAAAAAGATTTCCACTTTCCGTGTACAAAAAAAATCTTGCATCTCTTAAAAATCCCCACTCCCCCCAATCACTTTTTTAATGGTCCATCCCTAAAACCCATTGCTTGAATTTTTTGACTTTGCTAAAGTTCTGTAATTAAACCAATCGAACGGATGTAGGCTTCCTTTTTATGACCTTCTTGGTCATTACTAAATAAACAAAGTGCAGTGCTACTGGGAAAGTCTGTTCACAGACCCTCTATTTTCTCTTAAAAGTCCGTCGAGCGCAAGTGATAAAATATCTCGCACGCTCGCTTCGCTCGCCGACGTTTTTGGAAAGAACGAAAAGAAAAATAAAACAACGTCTGTTTACAGGCTTACTTGAACGCTGCATGGGGTTTTTATTATGCATATGCCGATAGTCGTTGACCATATTCATCTGATTGAAAAAACGTTGTCTGTTGAAAAGTATAAACCATGATAGAACGATTGGACCTAATGGATTTATGGCCGGGTAATTCCAAAAAAGGTCAAACGGTTTCCAGTTTTCTTGGCGATAAGCTCACAACTTCATTTATGCAGGGCACATCAGAGATCTCTACATTTAAAGAGCGAAGCCATATCGCTAAAACGCACTCTTGAAAATTACATAAAGATAGGACCTAAAAGCTTTCTTGGAGGACATTAACAATGTAAACCTTTTTAGTTGAAAGAACTTTGAATTTGCTTTGCTAATGAATGTATATACCCATTATACTTTTTAAGCACCAAGGGTTTTTTTGATATATCGGGTAAATATTAAAAACAGGATTTCAATAATCACACGCCTGACACGTAACTCGGTTTTTCCAAACCACTATTCCTTTTTTTTCAGTTTGGCGCTTAACCACATTGTCCGACAGTATGCTCTCAAAAACAATTTGGGCCATTTTTAAATTGCAAAGACGTTTGACGCTTAATTAAAACAAAACTACCCAATTATAGTCCCAATTGAAACCCAAAATTTATCGTGTCTGCTGCTTTATGTTTCAGTCACAAATGACAGTATGCTCTTATAAGACCACTTTTAAAACAATTTGTTGAGATAAATGAAACAAGAAAACATACCAAAAAAAAAAAAAAAAAAGAAAAATAAATATTAAATTGCGAAATTCAAATAGAAGGGGTTCTTATAAAACTCGTGCAATAATTTGTAGTATCTGGAAGTGGTAAGTTCATCTTTGCGCAGTTGTCTGTTTTATTTGGTGTTTGGTGTTTGCCGCAATGCTTTATATCTCTTTCAGGGTCATCGGAATCAGAGTCAGAGTTATTGTGCAGGCAAGTAACCTTTAACCCTTTTAACCTTTAAAACGCGGACTTTTAGTGTAGGAAATTTGGTTTTGTGGTACAAAGTGTGGTAGAAAATGTGGAGTGTGGAAAATGCGAAGTGTAGAAAATGCGAAGTGTGGTAACTGCAAACTGCACTGCAACTGCACTGTAACAGCAGTGTCATAATATTTACAAATTGATCAGTCCGGCCGGGAACTGTCACAAATGGTATGCCGTTTTTCTGATTACAGCGCATTTGTTTGCAGCCAAATTCGTTGTATCGCGATGCGCGAAATACAAAGTTCGAAGGATTTGGGGTTTTTCTGTTCCGTCAATCATGCCAGTAGGGGGTGGAGCTATGTAATTCAAAATGCAACGCGCCTGCTTGAGATTTCTGCGAGACAAGAATACACTCTTTTTTTATAAGAACGTCTAAGTTTGATGCCGAGGCTGAGCGTTCTTTTTGGCGATTTGAGGCTGAAACGTTCTTAAAGATGTTCTTAAATTTACCTGGTATAGTATTTCAACCAATTAGTGCGGACGTGACCAGGCAAACTATGAAAGAGCATTTCTTGCTGAGATATGGTATCAAGTTGCTCGCACATACTGGTTTGACTTGACTACACTCCCGGGGGGGTACTCGATATATCCTTGGTGCGGCCCGGTCCCTCACACCCTGACCCTGTTTAAGACAAAAATCGCTGATTTTCCTACCCTGTTTAAGACAGAATTCCGATTTTTGATACCCTGTTTAAGACATTTAACCCGAAACTATACCCTGTGTAAGACAATAATAAATATCGAAACTCTTTCTTATTTAATCCATTGGCAATCACAAAACTATTTACAGCTTGATTGACAGAGTCACGAGGAGCTCTTAACAGTTGATAAAATCGATACCGTGATTAACACAAAAATGAAAAATCGATACCCTGTTTAAGACAAAAAATGATAAAATCGATACCCTGTTGAAGACAAAAATCCCGAAAAACATACCCTGGCTGGCCGCACGTCCCCATTAAGCCCTTATAAACCCCCCGGACTACACTCCGCATTTTCTACCATGTTTTCTTTCACAAGTAGAAAGGTTTTTGAGTGTTAGTCAAACTGCTATTCATTTTATTAATCATTATTTCACAATTTACAGTGTTTTTGCCCCCCCTGACACCTCGTCACCAATATTCAAACGACACAAAAAAACCACAACTGGGAAGAGCTCAGGTAAATACCGGTTATTGCAAAACCTACTTTACTAGATTAGTTTAATTTAGTCTAATTTCATTAGACCTGGAGCTGCGTACTGTCCCAAAGTGTGCCAAACGAAGTTTCTTCTTTGCGTTTCTCCAGCCTTGCTTTATTCGCTCCCTCTTTCGTTTCTTTATTTATAGGGAGGTTGTGGCGAAAGGCGCTAAATAAGGAGATCAGTAAGGCTAAGGCTAAGAAAACATCGATAGCTGGGTAAGTGGAAATTGATTTATTTTAAACTTGAGTCAACGAAGGATTTCGGTTAAAGTCACATGTATAAATAGAATGCGAATATACCAGTGGGGGGCTCCCTTTTAAAAATGATTGGCTGCTCGTCATACCTTTTAGGCGGTCAACATTTGTACATCGGTACCGCTTAGGATGCTAAAATCTAAAATGACCACAGTTAGAATTATCACAGTACCTTTTAGGGTATCAAGCCACACTCATCAAACAAGATTCTGCTACCTTTTAGGGTGTTTTTTGAAAATTTCCGATGAGCACTCCGTGATTTTTATATGCGAGATGCCCCCCCTCCCGGGATGAATGTGCCATAATGAATAATGAATGTGCCATAATTATTATTGTCCGCCGTCCGCCGTCCGCCGTCCGCCGTCCGCATCCGCCGTCCGGATCCGCCGTCCGGATCCGCACTTTACAGAGTCCCGTCTGCGGAGGCAAAATTTTGTGTAGAGGCGATAAGATTTAAGAGAGTTCAATTTTGGCGCAAAGACCAGAGTCCTTTAGCGTGCCCCCGAGCGTGCCTGCTCAATCATGCATCATTTAATAATTTCTTCTGAATCACTCCAAAACTAATATAACACCTACATCTTTGAGGAAGATAATAATTTCTTATTACGCCAAATGCAGTGTCGAAAGGCGTATTTGACAAGGAATTTTTTTGTGCGTTTTTTCCAAATTTTCGAGACCTTCTAAACGTTTGACAAATTCATTTCCTGTAACGTATTTTTATTTACTTTTGTTCCGAGACAGTTTAATGGGACATAAAACCACCGTATTTAGTTACTGTTTCTTATTCATCAAGTGCGTGACTGGGAAATATGCCTTCTTGTTTTCGTTCCTTATTTAATCGATTGCCCGAGCTAAGTTTGCTTAATGGTCTGCATCTCATTGGAATACATGGTTCTTTGGTAAGCCTCTACATGTGGTCGCCTTTCAATTATTTATTCAGCCCTGAAAATGTTAACTAAATAATATAAAACTACTCAATCAGTTTTGTGGAAAACCGATATTATTTAGCAAAAGACGCAGATGGTTTTCTTATTTGTTCAGGGCCTCTATACACTCCGGATATTGTTATCACACGTATATTGTCATTCATATACAGCTTAATGGTTCCCCTTATCAGTGATACGTTTTTTAAATGAAGGTCTCACCTCATCGCTAATTGTTTTGGCTGCGTTGTGTGCTTTTGTTTCTTTCCTATATCGGCCACCGAACTATATAGATTTATCAGAGTTGCGTTCTAGTTTAGTTTACAGTATTGCAAAAAATGAAGAACATTTCAGCTGGCATTCCCTCAAACAACACATCTTCGACGTCTACAACACAACCGCTTTATTGTAAGGCCGAAGGAATAGCTGTTTGCAGCGTTTTATCGTTGGAAGCTATCTGTATAGTTGTAGGAAACTTTCTCACACTTTCCCTTTTTTCCGTTACCAAAGAGCTTCGAAAGAGGAGCTTGTTTCTTGTCATCAATATGGCTTTTGCGGACCTCATGATTGGAGCGCTGAGTCTACCATTATACATTTACTTCTATGTTGGTGATGTGTATCAACTGTGGAATGTAACGATAGAAACTCCATGGCGCGTATTCTTTGCTGCATTACAAGTGATTTTTTCTCAAGCCTCGCTTATTTCTGCAGCCTTGATATCCTTTGAGAGACTGTACGCCGTTCTTTGGCCACTGAAACACCGCACACTGTCAGTAAGAGCTTACCGCGTCGCTATATGCATAGTTTGGATACTAGCTCTCTGTTATTCCGCGACTGCCAACTTTTCGTACTACTTTATTTCACGAGAATTAGCCAACTGGTTTTGGATCTCAAGTCCTTTTATACTAACAATCATCGTAGGTGGGTGCAACATCGCTATTTGGAGAAAAGTCATCGTTCGAAGGAGCCTGCGTAAGACGCACAGCAGAGTCATTAAAAATCAACGCCTAACGAATACGTTATTATTTGTATCGATATTTCCATTGCTGACGTGGTTACCTATGTTTATTGTGAACTACTTAAAACAGGTCCAAAATGTTTCCATGCCTCCAAAAATTTATTACGTGTTTGTAATTCTTAACTGTTCTCACTTTTTTGTCAATCCAGTAGTGTATGTACTAAGAATTCCCGAGTTTCGACAAGCGCTATGTTGGCGCTATTTTACACGAAAACAACCGTTCTTTGAAGAAGGAAGACAAACTAGAGCAGGTCTTTTAAGACCCATGAGTCAGCGATTAACGTTACAGGCCGTTTCCGATCACTTAGCTACCCCCTCTTGTCCAAAGTTGTCCTTGGAACGGAGCGTCGAGGACGCAAAATTGTGAGTGATACTTTTTTAGACGAATTTTAACGCAAAAACTGTAATATATAAAGAGTCTCTAAAAGCTTGAACGTTCATGGGAGTTGGTAAAACTTGTGAAAGCGTTTCGAGAAACTCTGTCCTGCAAAGTAATTAACGGAAGATCAACTAAACCGGGGTATGTCCCCACAAACTTCAACGCAAAAACAAAACTGTCATTTCATAAAGTGGACGAAGACACAGTGTTCCTACTACTTAGCAACTGTCAATCATTTCATCCATCCAAATGGCAAAGGAAAGGAACATCTTTTTAACCACCTGTCAGGAAATTTGGATTCTAAGACTCGCTTTTTTAGACGAAAGTCGCCGAGACACAAGGAAGTCGACGAAGGAAGGCAAAAGAGAGATGCCGTTTTGAGACCTATGACACAGGGTCAAGCTGTTCATCGAGGGCGCCAAATTGTGAGCGATCATACTTTGACGAATCATATGAAAGATACAGTGTGTTATAAAACGCACACAGAGAAGAAGTCGCTAAAAACTTGAGTTCCTTATCAATAAATAAATAAATAAACAAACAAACAAACCTGGATTTGTGGAATCGATTTTATTGCACTCTCAACATCGACCACGCACACCAAATACAAAATTTCCTTTCATTATTCAATTTCATGTACGATAGAGCTGATTATCTTCAGAAACTTGCAAATACCCTTTACTACAAGCTCGTCATGGGCATCAGCTACTAAACTCGCCATAAAAGTTCCTCCACCGATCTCACTCAGAAGTCAATGACAAACTACATCAAAACAAACAGTTTAATATTTTTGCTGCCTGTTCATCACCAGTCACGGATACTTCTCAAGCTGGAACATAGACTTTCTTCTTCGTTCCCGTCACCCACGTCTTAAGAACAATCAAAAAGCAATAGAATTCCACGTCCTAAATAAAGCCTACCGTTTATTTGATCCCAGGTCGGAGGGGGACTGGTACGAATGACGTCACTCTAGCAAGACATTGAGGGCGCGGGTGTCACCCAATTGCGCCCTCTGGACTCCAGTAACCCTCCGTCTTGAAAATTAAATAGACGGTGCTCGACGCATGTACACACGAAAACAAGAAAAAACGAGTATTCTGGCTTACTGAAATCTACTTAGAGATTGCTTAGTTTTCTTATCAAAGCCCTCTTTTTCAATAATCAAAATCCATTTTAACAACACATTATGCCACTATGCTTGGTATGACACGTTCCTTTGAGATGGTCTGGAGGACGATTGATTGTAAACGTCTCTAGGATCAAGTTTTGGTGCATCAAAAGAGGTGAATCCTTGTCCAGATGGGACAAGTGATATTGAATCAAAAATCCTGATCCGGATCATCCCAAAGGAACGCAACCTAAATGAGTTTAGAAAAAACAAAACTAAAAATTTATTGTTTAGTTATTATCATCCACTTGAGGTGGGATTTGTGAAGTTGGAGCTGGTTTACAACCACAGGACTTGTGGTAAGCATTTCTAATGACTCTCCTGTGAAAAAAAAGGACAAAAAGTTTCATCAATTTCCATTCAGGAAAATTGGCAAAACTGACTTAATGAAATAACAACTTCAATTCGTTAATACGGTAATGAGTATTAGTAGAAACCGACTAGCACACTATCACGGTTTTCAGTCTAACTGGATAACGTTTTCAGAGACCGTGAAGCATGGTGGGTGTCCTCAAGGGGAGGCGGGGCGGGGGGGTTGGGATAAGGCTAATCCGAAAACGTAAGCGAGAACATACCAGGGCATCAAAAACTATCACGAAGTAGCACCCTGAGTACTTCGAGATACTAGGCTACACATTTCATTTTAAGGAGTTGTAAAACACACCAATGGTTAAGTTCTGCATCCGTTGTCGGAAACATAGTAGGCAGCTCATCCACAAGCCAACCACATCGATCATAAACGAACAGTGCACTTGTTTTATTGTGTCCCAGGAACGCATGCACAAGACCGTGCTGATCACGTGGCTCCTTGATCAAGTCTTCAGTGCTAATCCCTCCCTCATGGAAGAGATTGCGGGCAGCCACCGTCATGAAGACAATACCTCTCATGTTGCTATAGAAACAAACAAAAAATTGTCAGTCCTGTTTCAACTGGCCACAGTGCGCATGCGTAAGCCTTTGTATATCATTAGAGGGCTGTAAGACCTTTTCCAGAAATACCACAGAGCCATTTTTCCACGCCATGAGGTTGTGTGATTATGGATACTCACGATTCCCCACTCCAGAAACCACAAGGGTTTAGGCGCAACTATTTTTCTGGGATTGTTTGGGTGGACGAGTGTTTCTTGCGATTGGTCAATAGTCGTCTCCATTGACTAACTATAACTAACGTTTGTTGATCCAGAGGATCACAGAAATCACTGCACCCAAATCTTGTACCCATTCTCCCTATACCGTAAAATTCCGAAAATAAGCCCCTCCATGTATAAGCCCCTCCAAATATAAGCCCCCCAAACCGGTAACGCAAACAACCCTCCGTTAAATCGTCCCTCCAAATATAAGCCCCCAGGGGGCTTGTTCTTGGAAAATTGCCCTGAAATACAAGGTAAAAACAAGCAAAAACGGTATATTTCCTTCCAACTATAAGGCTAGCCCAATCGGTTTTGAAACGCAAATTTCCCTCCGTATATAAGCTCCTCCGAATATAAGCCCCTCCAAAAATAAGCCCCTCAAAAAGGCCTTTCAAAAATATGAGCCTCGAGGCTTGTTTTCGGAATTTTACGATAATTTTTTAAGTGGGGGATTATACAACAAGCAATCAACTGATAAATCAGTGGCCCAGAATTAAACTGACAACCCACAAAAGCCAACATTGTAAATGACAACTGAAATTGTATACCTCCATCAAGGCCCTGTAAGACTACAATATTCAAAGCTGCAAATACGTGTCGGCCATCGCACAATGTCCGAATAAATTGTCCGGACAACGTTAGAAGCAAAGACTCTCATTTTACCGATGAACAAAATCTACATTGAGCACATGTGATTTGTTGCACCAACGAAACACTACTGTTGCAGTGAATATATGGCAGTTCTTGTAAACTTCTTTTTAACTTGGCAAATAAAATGGTTGTTTCCGGGGGCAATGGGTGGCACAAAGGTGAGAGCACTCGCCTCCCACCAATGTGACCCGGTTTCGAATCCTAGCGTCGACGCCATATGTGGGTTGATTTTGCTGCTGGTTTTCTCCCTTGTTCTGAAGGATTTTTCGCCGAGTACTCTGGTTTTCCCCTCTCCTTAAAAACCAGCACTTCCAAATTCCTTTTCGATCTGCAACGCACTGACACGTTTCAACGAGTTCTTAAGAACTCCTGAGTGCTCCGTGGGTAAACAGTGTATACAATTACAATGTTATCTGCGACAAATAATCCGTCCTATATAATTGGTCCGACCGTTTGCCTTATCCGATCCTTACCTCTTGGCAATTCTTCGCATCTCGGCCATTCTGGCAATGGCCTCGTTGCGAAGGCAGGCTTGTCATCAGGACTTTCCCCGTTGTCATTTGATCATCCCCAGGACCACAACGGACCCTTCTGTCCGCTTGTCGAGCACTGGGCCCAAGGATGGCAACTGTCAAGGTCAGCGTCAGTTGCGACCTGAACTGGTCAGTGGCATGGCAAGGAGCGTGACGACGAGAAAAGCCAATATTCCCATCACTATAATAAAGTGCCTGCAAGGTGGAAATAAAATCAGCCACGACTGGAAAGTTTTCAAACCTAAAATGATGGACAGAAGTCTTCAGCGCAGTGATTCAATTCCCGTATTTATGTATTTGATGTAACCAACTTCTCTTCAGAGCAGTGCTGAAATTCTGAGGAATTTCGCGTTCAACACTGATCTCTTCCGCAGAGGCCGCGATCCTTTTGGTCAGTGACGGACGACAAAAGGGACCCCTGGTGACGAGATTGCGCGTTCAAGACCATAAATGTGAGGCCTGGAATAGGGACTGCGCATGTGTTCGCTTGTTTCTTTGACAGGTGTTAAAAAGCGACACGTTTCAATCCTGTCCCAAGACCTTGTACAGGGATTGTAGATTTGATTTTTAATCCATTTTTGGGGGGTGAAGATTACTCTGCCATCAGGCTTCGAAGTTTTTCCAACCGATTGAGAAGCCTTCTGCATCCTGGACAGAGTTCGGTGAAATTTACAGAGATATCCTAGGTAGTGGAGGATCCAGCTTTGTGATCGCATATCGTACCCAGTTTCCTACTCGTTTAAAACTCGGCAAATTCTTTGCAGACGAGGAGTCCAAGTAGCTGTAATTGCAATAGGCCATTTGCATGATGGCCTCATTTTCCTACTATGACCAGGATCCTTCGATTCAGGGTTTTGCTTTCTTGTGCAAATTAGGGCTTTTGTTATTTAAACCCCACTGTGGCTACCAAATTTACATATCAAAGGAAAAACGAAAAGAATTCTGGTCGTAGTAGTAAAATGACGCCATCGTCCAAATGGCCTATTTAGGGCTCGTTCAAACGTCGAACTCAACTTCGTGCAGTTCGTCAACAGAAAGAAAATGGTCCACCAAATTACAAAGCAATTACACTCCAGAAGATCATTTTTCGAAGTCTAAACGCAAATATTATCTTCACGGACAAATTAAAGAAACAATTTCACTGGTGCGTGCGATGTAAACATCAATGCGCAGTAAAATTCTAAGTTAAAGAAACAACTTATCTAGCTTTTCGGGCGGCTCTAACCTACGCTATGATTCGCGATATTTCGATTTAAGAATCAGATTTTCCTGGTCCTAACGAGTTAACTTCAAGAAACGAGGATAAGCATCGAGAACTTGGAATCTAGATATTTGTAATGTCGACGTTTCACGTTTGACCCTGTATCCGGGAAAACCAAATTGCGGAAATTAATAAGTTTGTCAATGAAAACTGGCCTCAGAGGAATGTAACAACGACATGAATATATGTTAAGACATACCGGATCGAGCTTCAGTTAGATGATCCTTAATGGTCTCTATTACACTGTGCTTTCCAAAGTAATCATACAGTACTAAGTTTATAAGAATTCAATGAAGTGAATCACTGAATCGTGAACGTCAAGAACCCAAACTGTCAAAGAACAATAACTACGCTTTAATATATGTAATAGATTTTCTTTGTTTACAGGCATCAGCCTCGCAGTGTTGAATAAATCATATCTGATTTGAAAACACAAAGAGAAAAGCCTCGTTTAGCTTAGCTTATCATGCTAAAAGCTCCCACTTGCCGCAAAGAAAAAACATTACAAAAAGGGTCTCGTTTTAGCTACAACTTGACCAGCCAAGATAAACGCCTCGTTTAAAACGGTCCCTTTAATTGGCCCTATGCAGCTACGCATTCACGTGATACAAAACCGCCATGGTGGAGAACAATAGCAAAAGACAAACAAAGGAAATTAACATATTTAATGATGTAAGCATTTTATTTGTCTCGTCCCAAAGCGTCCCTACAGCATGACGGTTGTGTACCACGTGAATGACCAACTGCAAAGGGCCTAAACAGTCCATTACAAATTATAATACAACTGGATCGCCTACACCGCTTAACTCGTAGTTTAATTAGGTTAAGGCAGCATCCTTAATTTTGAAAGACTATTATGAGCCTGGCATGTGTCGAGCTCCCCTGTGAATAGTTCTTCCAGTTATGCATAGCACTACGATATCCTATCCTAGGGCTTTGGCGCTTTAGGACTGTATTCCTTAGTAGGGAGGTGTGTTGAAAGATAAGTGTTCAGCGTTTTCAAAGGTACCGTGAAGGGCCGAAAGGGATTCGCGTCACTGGAACTGCGTTTTTGTTTGTTTGTTTTGTTTCGTGTTTTCGTTTTCAAGCAGAGCGGATTTTTTGTCCTTGGGAGCGAGATTTGAGGAAAGACTACATGGGGCACTGGAATTAAAAAAAAAACGAAATCGAAGGACCACTTCCTAATGTCTTCAATTGTCCATTGTCCTTCTCGCTCTCTGTGACGAGTAATAGGAGAGGACCCTGGGAAAGAGATTGCGCGAAATATTAACACACTCTAGAGGCCTTCCAAACGGAGTCACGCAATCGCCGCTCCCCGCAGACCAGTCTGCTGCAAACGAAGCAAGCAGCAATAAAAGCGCTCCAAGGCGCACTAGCAAGGTGACACGTACTACATAAGGCTGTCAGCAGTTTCTTTGCTTTCTTTGGCGTTGGGACAAAGTTCTTGAAGATAAAATAACAAATCACGGCACGAGAAAACCCGATCGTGTTTTTCAAGGTCAGGTTCAACGTCCGGCCAAAGAATGTGATTTAGCTTATATAATAAACCCTAACAGCGAGCGCTAATACCCAGGACGGTGACGGCTCCGCTTAATTAAGCGTAAAGGGATGAAGCAAAAATTTTTCCAGGATCGGACCGATCTTGAATGTTATCAGAATTTCAAACCCACTAGCCAGCTCAAATCTTAAACGAATTTTTCTCTATTTAGCCCGTCGACTACAAATCGGTTAATGGCATTTAGGGCTTGCTCGCCAGTTTAGTTTAACAGTGCCTTCCCCTCCCCGGAATTTCGACCTTTAAAAAATTTCAATATTCTGCCGTTTTGTTCCATCAGGGTCTTTTAAACACTGAACGCAGCCTGTAACTTAGTAACAAAGGAAAATCCGGTCCCTTTCCTTGGGAAAAAGATTCCTTGCATACAAGTTGAGTAATCCGCCGGTCATGAAAATGATATACGACGTCGTATAATCGTTCTTCCTTCAAAACCAACGTTCAGATACTTGGGCCATATATGAAAAGATCAACGCAGTTAATTAACCGCCTGAAAAACTATTAGACAAATTTTTAAGCAAAAAAACTAAAGGACAGTTTGTACACGTATCGTGAACGACAACCTAAATGATGCATAATATAATACCCGTCGTCTTGTCGAACAATTATCATATACATGTTCTCGTTAAATTAAATATGTGACAAAATATATCTAAGGTGAAGCTAACAACATTCAAATTGAATGAAAATAAAAAAAAAAAAAGGGCGCTAAGTTTATACTCACAGCTTTAAGCGGCGCTCAAACTTGTTTCCTCGGGATTCCTTCCCCTTTGAAATGAAAACCCGAATGCAATCTCTAAACTAGGGCAAGTGATATTTGATCTGTGACATTTTTATTAATCACGAGTTCCTAATGCGAGAAACGCGTGACAACTTGTGACACCCACTAGGAATAGGCGTGTATATCTCATGCCGTCCCCCGCTAAAAAAGAAATTGCATTTTTAACGTAACCCGCCTAACTTTCTAGGATTTGATGTGGACTGATCCTGTACGGGTTATTGCCTTTATTCACGCGCTGGGTTTTGGGGTTTGTTTTCGCACAGGTAGGCCAAGCTCGAAATATGACATCGGCGAACATCGGCATTGTTGCGTAACATTCGAAATATAAGGATTTGTGTGGGGAAACCTACGAAAATGAAAGGATTTTAATAAAGGTTATGGGTTATGTACACGGTTTTACCTTTATATAGAGAGAAAACCGTTTACATAAAAACCCATAAAACGGCCATACATCGGCGCGTGGACCACAAAGGAGAGACGTGACACACATTTTAAGTAAGGTAAGCTGTTTTTTATTGAGATCCTTTCATTTTCGTAGGTTACAGAAACGATAGGTTTTTATCCCATACAAATCCTTATATTTCGAATGTTACGCAACAATAGCCTGCGTAGCAGGCGCTTGGAAGTAGCGGGCGAGAGAGAGAACGGGCGCGCGCGAGGGAGACAAGCGCCTGCTACGCAGGCTAACGCAACAATGCCGATTTCGCTGATGCTCATATTTCGAGCTTGGGTTACCTGTGGTTTTTGATCTTGGGCTGCATGACCTCCAACTTCATCTTGTCTATGATCTTTTCCACTTTGCGCTCTAGATGGTTCTTATGAAGAATTCATATTCATTTTTGCTAAATTAAAAAAGCCCTTCGTCTCACATAATTCCCTCACTCTATTTAGACACCCCCACCCCTCAAACGAGCTTGAAATAAATAAGCCCGCCCTTCAGGGTCTCCAGGGTGCTTAATAAAGGATTTACAATTTTTGTTGTCATCTACCCCTCCCCTAACCAAACATCTTACACTCGGTTAGACGTTAGTGTTAACTTTTGGAGAGGAGTAGTTGAACAGAGTCATACTGGATCACCAAAATAAAATTTTAGTAACATGCCCACCCACCACTCCCCTAACCTAACTTTTTACACTCGGTTAGAAGTTAGTGTTGACGTTGGATTAGGGGAGGGGTAGTCAAACAGACTACAAGATTCTGAAAAACCTACACTTACCCCTCCCCTTACCTAACGAAGTGAAAGAAGGTGTTAACGTTCGGTTGGGGGGTGGGGGGCTGGTGAGTAGTTCCTAAGTATCCTATACTGATCCCTAAATGTTCCCGGTCCTTCATGACTCCGCTTGGTGGTAAATTTGTACCCGTATAGGATTTGAAGAGGGAAGTATCCCACACCTCCTAAATCTTCCCCATTCACTCCCTGCAGGATCACCAGTTACCAACTGAGCTCTAGCCCTCGTGCAGACGACTCCTATTGTTCCACGCGTAACGCCATCCGGCCGTATTCATGCTGCAGCCTCGCTCTCAGAGTATTTGATTTTGTCAGGAGCCCATAACCCTGAGCTTACAACTCCCATACTTCAGACAAACTTAAAGCAAGGGGCACACATACACCAACCTACGGCCTGGCCAACGGCGGTTTGACAGATCAGTTTAATTATTTTTAGCATCTATTATTCTGGAGTATTTTTCCCGCGAAAATGGAACCACCGTTCCGTATGTATGCACATCCATAGTACGATAATGACACACAAAAAAGTAAATGCTTGCTAAATATTTGAAATACTTTTTTCTTGTCTCCGATTTTTGCTGGAGGATTTTTAAGGCTTATTTGATATTCAAAATTTGCGGGAAAATTGATCTAAAAATAAACTGGTATGTGAAAACGCCGTTGCATGAGCACAAGAGAGTTATTCTCTCCGGGTTACGGGCTCCTTATAGAGCTTAGTCTGCGTAACAGGCGCTTGGAAGTAGAGGGCGCAAGAAAGAACAGAGGCGCGAGGGGGAGACACGTTCTTTCTTTCCCCCACTACTTCCAAGCGCCTGAAGCTGGCTAGATTATGGGAACGTTTTTGTTACTCAACTGATTTTTTTACTTCTCAAGTAAAAATGTCTCAAAGACATGCCCACAAAGAAGGTTCCTCCGAACAGCTATTAGGGATTTGTTTAGGAATTTTCTAATGACCACGCCTGCTATTTTATTTGCAAATCCCCCTGGATCAGCCAACTCGCTTTAGAGAGCAAAGTAAGGACCTTGATTATTTTATTGGAAACCTGAAAGACGTTTACCAAAATCACAATCTTCCGGATGGAATAAAAAGTAAAGGTAAAACCTCTGTCCTCCAAAATCCTGGATGAAGCTTCGCGAAGACCAAAGTTCGCTATTTTCGGCCCATCCGAGACTTAGAGGGGAGGAGGCAGGTCTCAATTTTCCATCATGGTCGCAAATCACTATTCGATACTTCTAAGCACTTCTGTTGCTGCGTAATGCTATCTAACTAACTGTATATGTGTCTCTCTATTTCGCTGCTTAAAGCTAACTAACTCTTTTTAGCCAAAATATTGGCCGTAGTGCCAGCCTTGCTTTCAGTTTTGTTCAACTCTTTTTAGTTCACTGACATGCAAAAGAGAGTCAATAACGTGAAACATGGCAGCTGAAGCTAAAAATGACGGCTCCACGAATGACCATTAGGACAGTGCAGGCTATATACAACCTATATCACCGATCAAACCTTTGCTACTAGTGACCACTTTTGTGCAATTAACAGCTGCTTTCTCGTAACCTGCTTGCAGTCTTCTTGTTTTCGTTCGTATCGTCAGTAGATACGGAAGTTACAATTAGCTCAACGTTGGCATTTGCAGCACCTGTAGTTTCTTGTCCCATGAAGCGCGCGCATAATTCCCGGACTGTTTGTCTGAGACTATCTCTGAATTTTTTGAACAAGAAGAAATAAATAATTGGATTATAACATGAAGCCGATTTTGCAAATAGAGCGGGTAAAATAGCCACCAATGGTGATATAATCTCTGGTTTTGCTATCATGGCGTACAGCGAAACAACGGCGTATGGTGTCCAGGCAAAGATGAAACAAAATGACATGATAAACGCCATACGAGCAGTTTTTCCCTCAGCTACTACGGCTTCTAGAGTAGGGGCAGCTGCCTCCCCCCACATGTCATGCGCATTCTTACTCATTTTCTTTACAATTTGGTAAATCAAGAAGAAAGATGTAACCATGGCAATAATGGGTCCCAAAAAGAAGAAGACGTAAATGCACAGGATGTAAGCGATAGCAGGTAGTTCGGACGATTGCCAGTGAATGGCGCAAAGCGTTCCCCCACCCTCAGAAGCGTAAGATGACCAGCCAAACAGCGGAAAGATACTCCAAAGAAATGCAAAGCACCAAAGTCCGAAAATGGCATAATCGAGATTCTTTGCTACAGAGGACGGCTCCACAGCGTAATTTATGACCATAGCTCGTTCGATAGCAAAGGTAGCATGATGAAGCATGATTCCAAATGACAAGAAAGTTGTGATAAAAGCGTACCACTTGCAGATTCCACTGGCCATGACTCGCCAGTTGCCTGACGCATTGGAGACAATGCCAAAAGGAAACGCCAATACTGCGTGAAGCCAATCGCCGACTGCTATACTGAAAATCAGTCGGTTAGAATTCGTGCGAAGAGATTTGTCTCTTATGAACGTGATGAGGACAGGTGTATTAAGGCTGATGGCTGTGACGGTCAAAAGCGCATATACTCCAGCTACGACATAACGAATTTGGTTACTGATGACGTCTGTGGGTTCCAGTAGGCCCTCTGTTTTGTTGTGAGGCTTAATCATCTTGTTTGCTCGACATTGAAAGTTGATACCCTAAGAAGTAAATAGAGAGATCGGGTTTGGTTATGTGTTTTGGTATAGAGCGGAGCCTAACCTTAAACCCCGAAGAGGATCAAGACTATTGACTTTCAAGATTGCGATGTAATCCTCGAACGCTCCGTAACAAAAAAAGAAAAAAAAACTAGCCGCGACGCCTGTCGCGCAGGCTAGATCCAAAAACGGAAACAAAACGTTTTTTTGGTAAACAAACAGTTTGATTTATTCCAAGACATACTCAGGCCACTTAAGGCATGACTATATAATAAAATATGCTTAATTTGATGAAATGCTATTTAGAACGGTTTGCTTCTATCAGTGATCCTGAAAATTGGGCTACCAATGAAACTTAATGACCTTAGCAATATGAGACATTCTATAACTTCAAATTTACGTCACGTGACTTCTAATTGAGAATTAACGGTCAAAATATTTACTCTAAAATGGGAAGAGGTAATAAAAGAGCAACAAGTTCTTTTAGGTATGTTTCAGAGGCTATTAAAAAGGTTCTGAAGAATTCGCCTTCTATGTGTGTTTACGTAAAACAGGAATCGGTAAATAAAGGGAAAAGGGTCGCGTGACCTGCTAATTAGCTAAATAGCTAATAGGATAAATAACCTTTCTAACCATAAAAGGCGAATTTACGATTCACACTGTTTATGTAACTTTTTAGTGGTGAAAATTCCTAAGATTAAGGTTTGCAACCCTTCCCGTTTAGGAAAACGTGTTTTGTGACGTCACTGACGAAGCAATGTCACGTGTTATTTGAAATCACGTTTTACACGTTTCTTTTCATTGAGCCACATTTGTAGTTCGCTTTTAAGGATCACTGATTGAAGCAAACCGGTTTAAATAGCATTATACAAAATATACATATTTAATTAGGTAGTCATGTCTTTAGTGGCCTGAGTGATTATTCTTTGCAGTGTTCTAGGGCAGAACACTTCCGTTCAACGCACTCTTCAATATCAAACGCAACTGATGTTTCAGTTTTAATTCCTCGAGGGAACTAACGATATACCCTTTAACGCGGTATTAAATTTAAATATCATGACACATGCTTAATTGGAATTTTGAAGCAAATTAGTTACTAAAGGTGAATTTTTAGATCGAAACAGATGGCCGTTTGCGTTGGCTTGTCGCTGCGATTTAGTTTTTTTCAGTTTAGAGGGGCTGCGTCACGGTTCTCTAGTTCGGATTTGAATTGCCAATTAATATGTTCTTATTCTAAATGGAAATTAACGTTAGCGAAGAAATTACTTGCCAATGACAAGATCACTGCTTCTCCTTAACATTTTATCAAACGATGTAGACAAAATGAATGAACTTTGAAAAACTGTGGCTGATCACGGTTTTTGTGAACAACAAGCATGACAATTGCAATCCGTTCAAGTTTGTGCACCCGTGCCTTTTTTGTATTTGCCTGCTTTTAATGTTTTTAATGGTTGTTTTTATGCGGTTTCACTAGATTTGGTGGCAGTTTCCATTGTTTTAACTTTGGTAAATTCCGTAATATAGCTCCTTTAACAGTCTTAACATACTGGACTCAACTAACCTGGACTGAAGTAGATCATTTAAACTCCTCAGAGCCCCGCAATTCATTCAGCAAACAATACAGGAGATTTCACCAGGCTGGTGCCCTATTGAGAAATAATACTGGTCCGTTTTTATTTAATTAGATGTGATGATTTGACAGGCAGTTTCACTATTGGTTACTGCGGCTGCACGTATAAAAACAGTCTAGTTAAATGTCTTAAATTTACCCGGCGTTTCTATAGCAAGGACTTAGCCAAATTGAAAATGTATTTGTCACAGTGGATATCAACTTTAATTTTTAAGTACTAAATAAAACGAATCCGACCGAAAGTAAAAATGTAACATCTAGTATCATGACAAAAAAATATACATGAATCGATTTCTTGCGCCATAAGGTAGCCGTTTTGAATAAAAATTAAATTAGCATTACTTTTCCTGACAATAATTAAAAAGTGTTTTTTGGACCAGCATTCATAGTGTCTCGAACTAATAAATGACACGTTTGGTAAAATGAAATGCAAACGGCAGAGTTAGCTAGATCTGGCAAGTGGCGTCCTATATCGAATACAACTTAATGAGAAGATGCGAACGACGTTAGAAATTATGACGATTGAAACAGGGAATTGCGCGTTTGTAAGGGGTAAGATTAATAGGCTTTGTTTTTGAGATTGATTAAATTCTTCTAATCCTAAAATGCTTGAAAGTACCCTCCGGAGATATAATATCCTTACAGTCAAAATACTCTTAGCATGTTTCCCTCCAGCGCTTATCGTTAAAAATCGAATAGCTTTAATTAATCATTTCACTCTTTTTCTTATTCAGCCCCCATAATGGGGAGGGTTATCCGAAGCAAGATGGTAGCAGTAGCTTCATTTCTTCTTTTCTTATGCGAAGTGTGTACAAGGCATACTGTATAGGGTTATCCTGGGGCTGTGCAATGGCTACAATCACTGGAAAAAATAAAATGGAAAAGCAAACCCCCATTTCCCTGAAAACAAGAATGAAACCCCGCAAACGCCAAAACGCGCCATTTCCCTTTCTGAGTTATAGGGCGGGGAGAGGAGGTCTAAAATTTTCGCCTATTTCGCTCAAGACAAGCTGAGCACCACGGTTACGCTAGGTAACTGGGTAAATCGCCGATCTGGGATATCTTTCTCATAGGTTTTTTCAAGCTGCGTCAAGCGTGCGATCAGCAGCTGTGTCTCGATTTCTCCGATTTAGGTCAGATTTTCGCAATAAAATCGTCTTAATTTTTTTTCCAGCTTACCGTAACAAACACGTTCAACAACGTCTCTGTCAACGAAAACATGCAGTCACCTGGCTGCACGGTAAAGAAAAACTATATATTTCTGTTTTCTTTAAATTCAATCAGGTAACCAGCTCATTAGCAAAACCGAAAAGAAATTGGTTTTAAAAGCGAGCGTTGCCTTTGTTTTAATGAGCAAACCTTAAATTCCAACTTTCAAGAACCTTCCTTTATTACACATTTAACGGGTTCAAAGTGAATAGGTTGCTATGTTTAACATCCTGTACTTATAAAACCAAACTGTAATTAACACTGACATCTGTCGTGTTTCCACCTAACTAGCTCACCGTCAAGCATTTTCTTACCAGCAATTCAATTGTAGTTGTTTGAACAATTTTACAAACTTAAGTAAAATTAAGGAAAGGTGTAGCCTTGATGGTAGTATTAAACACAACTAGATTTGTTTTTAATGTTTTCATTGCCTCAAACTCTCTCGTCTATTATTTATAAAAGTACATTAATTATCTTAAAGGGCCTAGTTTTCCGGTTTTTAATTTTAAAAAGGTGCAAAGTTTACACACATTTTCACCTTTTACATACCATCATTTTGTGTATGAAAAACAGCTTTCAAGTTCTTTTAATGATTAATGCTCATAACATGAAAATTCTAGTAGTTATTGAAGACTCAAATTGATGCTTCGCGGGCACAAAAGCCTGTATGTCTCCACCATTCATTCCGATTGATTTTCATATCAGGTAGTAATCTTTTTATATATATACAAACCTTTAATGCTGAGGTTGTGAGTTTCTTTGTTTTCTTTTCATATGATGAGATTACAAATGACTCAAAAAATCAATCGAAGAGTATTCAGGCGATTACACCTTCTATTCATTCTCAAATATTCTGCCCTCTGACCTTTGTTTTTTTACGATCGTGTGAAACATCATTTATTCCGACCAAGGGAGGATGAAGCCTCGTGTTCCGACTTCGTGTTTCTTTACCATCGTATCAAATTAAACACGTTCGAATAACCTCATTGAAACCAACAATTGTGACAGATTCTCTTGAGCTCGCTTTTACCGAAGCTCTTGGAATTTTACGGTTTGACACCGGCTCTAACGCGACTTTAAAGCGGCGTAGGCGTTCCAGGCGTTTGTATTATGATATTTTACAGCGTTATTCTACAACTAGAAATGTTATTAAAATTATCCCTGAAGCTGCAAAATAAGGACGGAAAAAATCACGACACTAAACGATAAATGAACAATGAAAATTAAATTTAAAAGGGGGTAAATGCTTTTTATCAAATCAAAAATACATAAAAGTTTCCTAATTTCCCAGAAGTATACGCCTGGGGTTCAGACATTGCTCTCGGCATACATTTCTTTTCGAACATTGCTAATTTTGGGATTTCGTGTTTCCGAGAGTTTTCAATGGATTCGGTTTGCAAAACCTCGCACTTTTACTCCATTGAGTATAGTTAAAACGATCTATGAAAGCGTATTTTTGCTTCAAAGAAAAGCATTGATTGATAATTTCATTTGCTTGACATCGGTAAAATAGCCTATTGCTATAGATTGACTTGGAATTCGTTTAACTGTTTACACTGCACTTAGTGATCTTAAAAGCTTTGGAGGCGTTTGTTAGCTCTGCTCTGTAATCATACTGTGTTGCAACATCGCATTCGGCATACAGGTCCACTGACAATGTTAATTAAAAATTCATGATCTTCAATAAAAGTTGCAAAATGATTTCCTGCTTCTCTTGAAATGCAGGGCGCAAATTTCTCAGACATGCGGCTTAAATATCTTTGTTTAACGTAACTGGAGGCCAGCAAATTTAAATACGGCTGAAGTTGAAGAAGAAAAGCTTTAGTAGTCTGCTTGACAAACTCTTGCGGTAATAACTGCTTCTTGTCATATAATATAATAACTTGTATATCAATTATTCTCAGATTTTACACGTGAATCAGAAAAAACAAATTATGGAAGAAAATCTGTCTGACAAGAATGTAAGGATGGTTATTAGCTTTCAAAATAGTAACTAAAGAAATGTTTTATAGAAATAGAACAAGAAGACCGTATAACTGAGTGTCGTAAGCCATACACGCTATTTAACCATCTAAAATTAATTATTCAATTTCTAATTAAAGGCTTTTTCTGCGCAGCAAAGTTATAACGTTTATATAAAATGAATTGTTTACCTTTTAGCAGCAAATTTTTTCTTCTGAGTTAAGCTTTGCCTTGATTTAGATCACGCAGATTCAACTTCAGCTAGCTTTATAGTCTGCTGTAATTCATGGCAGAAAAGAATCTGATTGGCTAGCTGACGGTGAGAAAGTTCTCGATTATTTTGAAATTTAAATAGCATGAACCAATCACGCATTGTGTTCTCTTGGTTTTGTTATCAGAAAATATCAGGCAAATAAGCCAAGTTTGTTGTCACTTGCGTTTCGTGAAATTATTCCCTAATTAATTTCACTCGTCACCATTTGATTACAATTCCAGTCTCGCTTCCATCCATAACTGTAAAATGGCCTATTTGTCGATACATGGCAATTTATCAAACGTTGTATTTACTAAAAGTTTTAAATTCATCAAATACTGTGTTGAATTTACACACAGTACTCGATTGAATCCATTGAAATATCAAGGAATTCATGATTCATCACAGGTTTGAATACAGTTGTGTGCTCAGTGCCCTGGCCTTTGAACAGGAAGAGGCTGGCAGCGACCTTCTTTTATTACAAACCTTCTTGTTTTTCAAACGTAAATGATCATGTTCACGGGCTTGTTAGCATTAGAATACCACGATTTGGACATGAAAAGCGGGAAGGTTTGTAACAAAACAAGGTCACCGCCAGCCTCGCTTCTATTCAAAGGCCAGAGCACTGAACACACAACTGTAAAATGGCCTCTTCATCGGAATAATCGTTAATTTGATACAAAACTCCATTGAATTACTGGAAACCTTATATTCATCGAACCTGAATTTGTCGAAACGCCAAATTCTTTGAACCAGTTGATCACGTCCGCGGCTCTACCGGAGGTTGGAAACTAAAAATCCTTCGATATTCTTCTAACGCTGAAGTAATTGAAGATAGCTGACCCGTACACGTCGGAGATGTCGATCAGTACTCCCGATGATGCTGTTGTCTAGGTGTTTTGAATAGACTGTTATAGACACCGGTGGTGGTAGCGAGGCCATTTGCTGCTGCAATGAGCCTCTCTTGCGCATTCTCGCAAGGTTTTTTTCCATACATTACCGATCAACAACAACTACTGACAAGACTGCTGGTGACGTTGGTCACGACCATGAGGAAACCAATTCTGGTGGGACTTCAGAGGACGTGATGGACTGGTTTTTCAGCGAATTCAACGGTGTGTGGAAATCAACGTTTTGTTGAATCTTACGGTCTGTTCAGTTTCAATGAATTCAACTGTTTGACGAATTCGGTGTTTTGATGAAGTAAGGTTTCGATAGATCCCACATTAGTTTCGATGAATAGTCCAGTTTCGAATTCATAGCGGTCGCTGAATGGAAGCGCTGAAGGCTCATTTATACAGTGTTAACCTCGACCTAAGGTAAATATATTCACAAATTTCAGTGAGAAGAAGACCTGTGTACAACTGTGTCTATTGTTTTGAACACAAATTCAGGCACCTTCTCGCCGGTATTTGCGAATATTTTACTTTAGGTCGAGGCTAACTTTGTATGAATGAGTCTTCAGTGTTTCTGTTCAGTGGCCGCAAGGAATCCGAAACTGGTCTATGGAAAAGTTCGACGAATTCGGTCCTCAAGGGGTTTAAGGCCTGGGTCGAACGTATGTTCGGAGCATATGAATGATTGGCAATATCTCTCACAAGGAGACTTATAGAAGGAAATGAATTTTTCTCCAAAAGTAAATCTTGAGGTTTTCTTGAGTGCCTTGACGTTTAATTATGAAAATGAAGGAAAGTGGCAAATTGGTGCGGAATTTACTTTGTGTAGATAAACAAATTGGCATTTATGAAAGAGGATCAATTACCAAACTTTCCATGTTTGAAATGAATGTACGCGAAGTTTAAAATTAAAGTTTTGAATAATTCAAGACTAAATTTGGGCATTTAAAGTGATGTTTTTCCTCATAATTTTTATTGAAGTGCAATGGACGGTCATTCCAAGCGTGGAGTGCTAGAAATATTTACTATGAATTAGAAAAATTTTATCGCCTTATTTCTTTTTTTACGAACAATTCTTGCAAGGACCACTGACTTGGACAAACAGTAGCGAGGGAAAGCAGGATCAGCAGTTAAAAAGATAACACTTAAAATTGAAGACAAGGCTGCCACCAACTGGTCAATTATTTACGATGTTTAGCAAAATGGTTAGGTGACATATCACCTGTTCTAATAACAAAATCTTTGAACTTTAAAATGTTAAGAGCGATGAGTTCTTTGTATGTGCCAAATTTCGATTTAGCGCCATCATCTATGCCGAAGTTATAGCCAGTAAATCATTTTCCACAAGTAAACCCCTTAGTCCCAGCCCTTAGCTTAATTGTGTGTGTCCTTCGACGAATGTGAGGTTTCCATGAATTCAAAAGAGTAATGTATGAATTTTACCGAGAGTTCGATGAATTCATCCTTTGGAGGATACAAGTTTTAGTAAATTCACATCTTTTGATCAATTAAATTCACAAGTTTCGACAAATTCACAAGATTTTGAACCCGATAAAGTGCAATAGATCAAGCATGAAAAAAGTAAAATTAATTTCGACACTTTTTGATAAACTAGCTGGATTTTTTTATAAAGTTCAAGATGACAGAGAAAAATGGCCACCGTTTGATAGGCTTAAATTGTGCTTAGCTGCGCTATTTCCTTATAGCTGTTGCATATGACGAACGTTATAAAATTCAATTGTTACAGAATGATATATCATACTTCGGAGTTTTTAGCAAGTAATAAGTTATTAAAGCTTCCCAACCCTCCGGCCTGCCAACATTCTATCTAGTTTGAAAATTTACATGTAAGCTAGTCCAAGAAATAGAATGAAAATCTCACTAAAGGCAAAGTAAAGGGTTTCGTAAAATCTACCGAAGAGAATTTATAGTTCCACTTCTTTACAAGGATGGTTTATCACAGTCAAGGCATTGTTGGATTGTCAGGTTCTGGCGGTGCATGAAAAATTCATTAATTCTTTGAGAGATGCCGCAGTTACTAAAGATATATTTTTTGATAACGTTATATTAGTAATATTTCATATCAAACTGTTTCGAGACGTGCTATTTATCTTTTAAATGTAATTTCCATTTATAAGCAGACAGTTTATTTAGAAAACACCACTATTGACTTAGTTTACTTTATTTACAGTAAAGGAAGGCGTAATGAAATTAGAAAATTGCAGATATTTACTTTTAAATACTCTTCTAAAACTGGCATAGTAACCAAAAATGCTCTTCTTTATTTCGATTTGTTATAAGCCAAAGCACAAGAAACGATGGAAAATTCATAGAAGCAACAAAAGGAAAAACTCATTTTAATTCAGTAATATTGCCTGAAACTCCTATTTATGTTATCATTACGTGAATACGTGATAAGAATGTTTTTAATTAAGACTGCCTTTTGCTGCAGAGTGAATTTTTTAGCCCTCCGGACATAATAGGCTTATGGCAGAAATTCAAGAAAAAGGAACGTTTTTCTGATAGCAGTTAAGCACAATTTTTGCCCTTGCATTCCTTGCACCGACTTCGGTAGATTTTCGATCACTGAAAAGCTATCATTAAGCAACAGAAACCTAGCCTAGTGAAAAAATAACTTCAGCTATAAATAGTAGTAATAACTGAACACCTCGGAGCGTCGTTTTGTATTTACGGAGACCTCTCACGAAACCGTGTATGTCTGTTTCCCCACTCCCCTGTCTGAAAGAGCAATTGGATCGGAGTGTAAAATTCTGAAGAAGAAGTTACCATTGTTATTTTAAAACAGGTCAACAGTCTTATAAGGTGACCATATTTCAAAACTGAACTAAGAAAACTGACCTTCTGATAATGTGTTATTTTCTCCCTTAAACTTCTTGCGTTTAAACGGCGATGACTCACTGGAGCGAGACAAGATATAAGTCAAAGGTGAAAGGAAACCTCCACTGTTTTTCATTTCAAATCACAACTAGTATGCAAATTTTGTGTTGTCTATTTATAAGGGATTAATCAGCTGTGAATATTAAACACAAATACCAAGTAAAGCCTTTATTACACATTAACCGTTACAGGTGGAAAAATCTATGCATTTTCACACGAAATAGCTTACAGGTAATAGCTTCATGATGCACTGTTATCATCACGTTTTTACGTTGCTGCTAAGGGAAAAAAGAATTATAGAGACGGAGAACTTTTACTATTATATATTGTAAATTTATTGGAGGAGGTCTGTGTGATATCCGGAATAAACAGCTGATAACACTCACCGAGACCATGATTATTTAGAATATCACAAAAACGGAATCTAAGAATTTTTTTTATTATTCTTTGTTTTGAAGAAAATAACGACAAACACACCGTCGCAAGGAACCTGAATTGATATTGTCATTGGTAATCACGCATTGCGCGCGCAACCTACAGATTAGTCAATTATCTGATAGGTTGCGCTGATCTTCAACATTAGCTCAGGGCTCTTAGCCAATGAGGAGACAGATAGTGAGTACAATGTATAATAATACTCATTATTATTCATTTAAAGCATACGCATAATTCACCATAACCAGTTACTGATGACCAAATTGGGAAGAATTTTGACTTTAACGAGGAAATGACGACAAAAATGCAGGGTTCTTAAAGGTTAAGGCACCGTGGGAACGAGGCTGAGTTGTTTTGGTTGTGAAAATAAAAATGGCGGATACTTCACTCGTTTCAAGAGTAAAAACTACAGCTGGAGCTAGGCGTAATAATAGCAAAATACATAACAAAAACGGAAAGAAGACAACTCGGAGGGCGACATCTGCTATTTGGAGAATATAAACGTAAACTATCGAAGATAAACTTAACATCGATGCAGGTAAGCTTGTTTTAGCTATGTTTTTAAACTAGGAATTATTTTGAATGAATAATAAAACAATTATTGAATTCGGCGTTTCGTATCATATGAAGAATTATGGAGATCTCGGAGGGTGTTATCCCCCTCGGCCTACGGCCTCGACAGATAACACCCTCCTCGATCTCCATAAGATACTCAGCCTCATTCATTAATTGTTAATTATTTGTCTTCCCATTGGCTAAGAGTCCACAGTTAATTTTGGAAATCAGCGCAACCTACCGATTGGTTGGTTATTTGCTAACCTGAAATCAGGTCCAGTTATAGCAGATCTCATACATTCTCTCTTACGTAGTCCCGCTAGAATGTTATTTGCAGAGCGAAACGAAAATAGAACCTGACTCAGGTTAGTTATCTGTTAGCAGATAACATGGTGGCAAAGGGGGCGGGGAGTGCCTATCACGCATCTCTCACGCCCATTTTATTTCAAGCTATCGCGCACCACGGCAAAAATAAAACAAAATACTAACTACATCAACAAGTATCCTATTGTCATTTAATCTGAAGAAATCAGAGTTAATTCCCTGGATTTTTCGATGATATATTTTTAACTGAAGTAAGAGAAAGGCTATCGAGATCACTCATTGTGTTCAGTTGATTCCCAGTAAATTCAAGTTCACCTTTTATTTTTTTTTATGTAGACACAGGGCCACTTAAATGTGGTTATGTTTCTTCCTCTTTGGGTGTCAGCACGGCCGGAAAGTGACGGATTTCTGGATCATTCAAAGGCCATTATTCACTTATAAATTTAAAGTCACTTAAAAATTAGATTTTGAACTGATTTTTTCAGAACCGAGTTTGATTGCGTTATGAACCCTGAAGACAAAACTCTTCTTAAAAAACGCGCATTTGCATATTTATTAAAGTGCCACCTAAAACAGGTGTTAAAAGCATTTGTGTGCCCTGCATTTCTTTTTTAAGGCAGCGAAAAAAATTGGAGTTGTATTACAAGAATTGAGAAATGCATGTCCACATTGTGAACTTGTTTTATTCATTCCACTATAAGGCGTGTTGATTGCCCAACAATCATACTTTTTAATTCAAGATGCGTACTATATTATACTTTTTCCCTTTCCTTTTTTAAAACTAAGTCTGCTGTCAATCCGCAGAAAATTTAAAATAGCTGACTATGCCTTTCTACTCCTGTTCTACACCAGATACTGTGGAGAAAAGGGTTTTATTTATTTGATCTTTGTTTCATGCTACTTTTCCTTGCAAGTGGTTATGCCGTAAATAAACATAATTCTACTAGCATAAGATAACTCAGTCCTAATCAAACCTACCTTAATAGCTTTTCCCCTTTCTTCTCTTCACCGACAGGGTAATATAAATCTGTGCAAGACAAGAGAAATTTCAAGACACCCGGGCGATTTGCGAACGTGAAGTCTCAATATGTTGGGACTAGCCGGGTTCTTGTTAAACAACCGGCCATGCCCTTAACTTTGTTTCAATAACCAGCCTTATTGTTAAAGAATAAAAAAACCGCAGTTACGGTACGGAAACTGAGAGGTTGATAAATATGCCGAATTCCTGCAAAAGTTATAGGTTAATCATGAATTAAAAGAAAAATTATTGGAGCGAAGAGTGACATCATACGGATGAGAAAGCCGAGGCCTGCGGGTTTATAGCTCGAAAATTTCCGTGAAATTCTAGACGCACAGTGAAGAAGAAATGATTATTACTTTGAGATTTTTAGGAAGATATTACTAATTTTATTAGACAGAAATCTGTTTTTAATAGTTTAAACGTCTTGTTCACCTCTGTTGCTTTTGACGCTAAACTCAAGTTATTGAATTATTGCTGTCTCAGGCAAGTAATACTATAGCACTTTTGTCTTCAACGCGACAATAAACATAAAGAGCTCACTATAAGAACACGAAAGTGTGCATTTCCTCGATAACACCATGAAGCAACTAATCTCTATTGAGAAAGGTGAAGAAAACCAAGCCTTGGTGTTGTTTTTCGCGCCCGATTGATTGAGTATTTGTCTCGTACTATTTTAATGTGCTTCAGGGTCGATCAAATCTTAATTTTCTTACTACACTCGTTTTAATCATTTAACTTTTTAAAATACATGCGTATTTGACGAGTTACACTGTTACAATGGTAACCGATAATGGCGAAGACTCTCAAAACATTTTGGATAATACCAAGTTTTCGGAATTAATCCTTGGTTCATTTTTTTAAGGTAGCTTAAAATAAGACCCAAATGATAACTTTCCTGTTAATAATAGATCGGCCTGTAGCTATATTTCATTTATTGGTGTTGAAAATAAATAATCGCTGTCAGTTTTGGTGAAAAAATAATAATGTCTGCCAATAAGACTAACAGACAGTCCAGACGTTTGATTTTTAATTCTAGACTTTGCAGCCGTCAGTGTCATTATTATTCATATGAAACAGAGCCTCAAGTCATCAGCCTGGATTATCGTGCCAGATCGAACAAAAAAAAAGATATTTTTTCAGCGATCAACACGAAAATACAAAATCATCGCGACTGTAATCACGGTTCTCGGGGTCAATTGCAATTTCCGTTTGATTGCAATACAATAATATTTGGAATTACTATTGTAAGCACATTAGTCGACGGTGTCTTTTATCCCGTAGAAAATTTACAAGAACATCATAATCTACATACATCATACATCGTCTTTAAAAGTAACCGTCTAAAACTGCGTATGTTGAGATTTTAGCCTTTCTCGCTGAAATATTCTTGGAACAATTTAGTGCTATTTGTGAAAATTTACCCATGCATACGGAATGGGAACTCTTGATTGTGTATTTGATTGTTTGGGTTCTTTTTTAATTTCTGCTGCAAAGTTTAATTATTCGTGCACAGATTCGCATTGTCAACTTAGAAAAGTCAAGGCAGCTGAAAATTTTGTGAAAAAACAAGTAACTTTTTTACCGAAAAAATGGATCCCATAAAACGAAAAACTAGAGGGGGGATGATTTTAACTCTTGTTCAGGGACAACAAATTCTGAATATTCTGTGGTATGTCAAGCCAAATTTGAACGAATCGTTCCTCAGCGCTATAAACATTTATTTCCTTCTCAATACAGCTCTTTTTCGTATAACAGACACATTAATTTTTAATGCAATGTCAGCCTAATTAAAACATTTTCCTATCACTGTAATGTTAAAGCTTTAAAAAATGCATGATTTTTTCCAAAACATCGGAAAAACTAGCGTCAAAAATATTTGACCCTATTTGCAAATTTGGGAATCTGACCCAAACATGTAAAACTGTTTCGGAAAACTTTTACAACAATGGACTGTCTTCCTTCTTTTGACGTAGATTATATCTTCAGTATTAATCAAGAATAGAGGACAAGTCAAAGGCTGGATTCGATGTTTATGTTGAAAATCAGTTGGAAATATAAAATGAACTGCAATGACAGTTTTGTTACTTACCTTCGAGAGAACGCTCCACAACTTGAGAAATGGAATTATGTGATAGTTTTCTATTCCATGGGATTATATTAAAGCACAGCTCGTTCTACCAGAATGAGAAACAAAACCTGTCAACTTTTGAAAGCCCACAAAATTGATTTTACCGCAGTCTTTTAACAGCAACTTATCCTCCTTGCTTTTAATTGGTCTATTCTAAGTGCACATGCAGTTGAAAAAAATATAGTTACAATGCAGCAAGCATGAAGCTTAAATAATGTTTATAATACAATAGTGACAATAAGGCGACTGGAAATTACACAAGAGCTGCAATTAGATCAAACCGAAGAGCGCATCAACAAGATGACAATGATAATTGTAAGCTGTCTTACAAACACAAAGATTCTCTCCCGTTGGGAGCATAGGATTCAAATATAATATAATATAATGCGACTTAATTTAAAATACAACAAAGAAACTACACCAGTTTCTAGGACGAAATGCAGGTCGATCTATGTTGCGCTTCTCGGTGCGGTTGTGTGAATCTCCTCGATTTGGAAGCAGATTTTTTTTTTATATGGTAAATATTGTGCATTGAAAACTAAGTGGAACTTCCTTGTACTTTGACGTGCGGCAACAATGGTGAGAATTTGTTCTTTAGTCATACAGACTCCACTCTGTACTTGAATTTTGATGGCATTATTAAATTGAGTTCTGATTTTGCTGTTAATGCATTATAGAAGAAACCATTAAACATATGGTTGACTGTTAAGTGAAGTCTCCACCTTATGGCTTTCATATTAGGGCCATTTATACGAGGAAAAATAGGACGCGGCTTACATAAGACGCGAACTGTACCATTTATACGAGCATGTCTTATCTAATAAGACGCGTCTTAGCTAAGCCGCGTCTTATTTTAGACGAAATGTGCCGTTTATACGGAAAGTTCGCGTCTTATTTAAGACGCGTCTTATGTAAGACGTGTCTTATTTTTCCTCGTATAAATGGCCCTATTATGTTCTACGACGATTACGAAAAGGTTCGAAAAAAGGTTTAATTTGGTTTCCTATCACGTTCGTGTGTGGATTTCTACATGAAACCTCTCGCACTCAACTTGCACTCTCTTTTGATGTTTCACGTGACTTCTCAATTTGACCAAATTCATTTCGCACAACATCGTTAAGAGAAAACAAAGGAGGCCGCTTGAAAATGTCTGGCCTGTTCAAAACAGGGTAATGCTTAAAATCCAAGGCTACTTAAAAATAGCGAGCTTAGGCAAAGTGTTTTTGAGAAAAACACGACAACCGGAGGTGAGGTCTTCTACCTTTTAATATGGTTTGACACTACCAAACTTGCATTGCCTCGTTTCTTTACTCTTATGAGAGACGATTTGCCCAAAGGTTTGGACAAAACAACCGCTTAAGGAAGCAGAAACTCCACTTCCGGTTGTTAAAAACGCGGTTGTTCCCTAATAATGACCGAGGGCATGGGGCGAGCTCATTATTATTTTTTTAAATGATGAACTCTTCGGCCAAGAAGTAAAGCCACTATCACAGTGCTATTCGATTTAAGGCACCTTTCCTTTGTTTTAAAACCAGCAGCTGGGGTCATTATTGCGGTCACTAAGTGGAGGGGAGGTTCAGCATTATTCTTTAATGACCTTCTAGCCTCCTGTAGCAATGACCTGCATGCTCTTCCATTTCAGTATTGAAAAAATAAGGAGTTCAATACGATGGAAAGGTGCATTTTCATACCAAGAAAGTGTGCGGACTTTTTCGTTACCTTGACTACCTAGTCCTTACGCGAAAAAAGGGCGTATCCAAGCAAGTTTGTACACTATAATTAAACAGCATTTGCACAAAATACTTCAGACGCTGAAATGATTTGAATGAATTCTCTTTTTTACTGCTCATTAAATTTTGTATATCAGAAGGCAAGCAGGTTCCTACAAAGAATAGATTTTCTCTGTCATGTAAATTTCTTTCTTTTTTTTTCGTCTGCTTGTGCAGTGTACTTATCAGCCTTTTTGTCATTTCTTGTTACCCTGACTAAGAATAGACCTTGTCACAGTTTTCGACGCCATCTTGACGAGTAGGCAAACGCGTGAGAAATAACAGTGTTTGTATGAGAATCTAATGTCGAATAACTTCCGTAAAATGGCTGTTCTGAAAAAAAAAATGACTCGTAAGCTAAAGCTACAAAACAAAGAATTGTGCTAAAAAAATCTTGGGGGCGTACCTGTGTTTAAATTTCTCCAGGAGGTTGCTTTAGATTTTCCATATATTTGTCTGTAATTTTTCCCAGGACTTTCTTTCAGACAAATGTATAGACAATTTAAAAAAGTGGTTGTAGGTCTTCTAGCGCATGTAACGCCATCTTTTTTTTTCACTAGAATCCTTAGGAGTGAAAATTTAGTTCACAATTCATATTTTTTTCAGAACAGCCGTTCTACGGAAATTATTGGACATTAGATTCTTATACAAACACTGTAATTTCTCTTGCGTTTGCATACTCGTCAAGATGGCGCCGAAAACCTTGACAAGGTCTATTACTGAGTTGCATGTCACCTTCCAGACTTAATTTGTATTAAAAATGCTGTACGTGTTCCTAAACAATAAAACAAATAAACAAATAACATGATTGTTCGTCATCTAGATAAAAGAGGAAAAAGAATGGACGAATCCAGAGAGATACTGATCTGTACATATTTTTAGCTCTTTTCTAGCGGTTTTTAAGAAAATAACCATTTAAAACCGCTGAATTTTGTTGGGTGGCGAATGCGCTAATGAAAAACACACTATATCGAAACAAGCAACGCCTTCTGGGTTAATTTAATTTGCCTTTCTTTAACGTAGACGACAGAATGTAATAAAATCTCTGAAGAGAGATAAGCTAGAGATACTCGTTTGTTTAGGTGTTTTTTCGTGGATGTGATGTTTTGGTTTAGCTGTGTTTTAGCAGATCATATCCTCAACAAAACCCAAATTTTGGAAATGCAAAATATGTGTTCTTGGTAATCTAAAGTTACGGCAAAACGGTCAACAAAAACATACAACATGTCTTACGACATTGCTGCAAAACGAGTCGAATAGCGATGTTGCGCGTTTCATATCAAACCTGCCTTGCAACAAACCAGGCATAACACGCAACGCCCTCTGGGTTAATCTTGGTTGATATAATTTGCCACTCTTCAAAGTAGACGACCGAACGAAAGAGGTCTTTCGGGCGTGAGTTGTGGAGTAATAAAATCTCTGAAGAAAGATCGTGAGATATCTTTTTTGGTTTTGGTTTCGTTTGGTTTCGTGTTGTTTTTGTTTTTGCTATGGTACATCATATCATCAACACAGGCCACACGCTAACTCCACTTACTCATAAGATAGGGTCTAGAAAAATACCTGGGGGGGGGGGAACTCAACGAACTTTTGTACGGGGAGGCTCGGCCCCAAGTTCCAACCAATTACCTCTTTATATACCATTTTTTGCGAAAAAGGTACTCCTTTCCTATACCTTCTATTGAAAAATGGTACCCTTTCACATACCTTGTTTAGAACTTTGAATCCCTTTTAACTGCTGTGCTGTGCATTGCCATTTAAATAGAAATCAATTACAAGAACAGAACGTTTTCCCGGCGACTTTATAAAGCTACAAAAAATTCATCTGTTCCGCCCTTAGGGCCCTTTCACAGACCTAAATGACAGATTTCCCTACTCTTTTATATACTTCAACTAGTAAAATCCCTACCCTTGCATATACCTGAAGCCTGAAAAAGATACCCTTTCGGGCGGAGCCTCCCAGTAAAGGGCATTGTAGGGAGTACCCCCCCCCCGAGGAAAAATGAGAGTGGTTTTTCCATTGCTCTTGAGCCTCACTACATTGATGTACTTTTGACGGAAAAAAAAGCAGATGAAAACGGATGTGCTCATATCTCCCGGCCGTCTCCTGTTATGGACTCCGATCCTTGGTAGCCAGAACGATATTAGAAAGGCCACATAAGAACTACGTTGATGTACATTTGAAGGCCGAAAAGCACTTGAGATTGAAAATTTGAAAAATGCAATAGGTGTTCTTTCCAATCTATGGTAGCTAGAAGCCTCAGCAGGTCTTAGAAGAAGTAAATGTAAAGTAGGCGCTGCTAAGATACTACATGGAGTCCGTCATGAATCGAATAGAGGTAGTGTTATACTCTTACCTGTTAAATAGACCGCCCCCTCAATCAAGTTCTTTGAAGGCTGATGCATTAAATATCGCGGGGAGATCGCGGGGAGGTTTGACACTGGGCTGCCTGTGCTCATGAAATTTGGAATGGGTAGCTGTAGTGTATTGGACTGCCTTCAGTGTTTGGTCGGCGCCGCAGTGTGGAGTTAAAAAAAGAAACTGAAGACCTTGTAGGTCTCGCACTCTCGCTACCTCTGCTGTGTAATAGTGAGTGACCTTTTTATCTCGCAAGACATCAAAAAAAATTACGAGATCATTAAAATTGTCGAAGTCAATAAGATAACACCATTTGTCTACGACCATTGGTTTCAGCCTGGTACTAGGTCAAATATTTAAACCAATTCCATTTAGATTTCTTTAATTAGAAGGTCGACGTACACTTAAACATATTAAGTAACATTCTTGCCTACTAATTATATCAATCAAATAACAACATAAGGAATAAGTCACAGCCACTGAAAAGGAAAAACAAAAAGAATCTTAAGTATTTCGATTGTTTTGCATAGAGTATCTGTTCGATTAGACACAAATATGGCCCGATAATATTCTGTAATTCGTGAAAGGCAAAAAAAATTCCAGCTGCTTTTTCCATTGATCTAATAAAATTTTTCGGACTCTTTTGTTTAAAACTTCTCTCCTATTCGGAGGATAACTTTTCAGACTTTATGGAAAGAGCCAACAGATAATCTCAAGTCTCTTAATCCTTTGAATGGCATCTAATATAAGATGTCGGGAAACTAATTAAGGAGTCCTAATTCGAAAAGGTTAAAGTTGCCTAAGACGACCTAACAGATAAAAATTTTAGAGCGCCGCTTAGATTGCATTTGCAAAGCTTTAAAAGTCATCTAATCAACCTAAAACAGGCTTTACGAGCAGTTGAAAGAAAGCCGTTGTTAGGTGCCCCTGTATTGAACGTTTCCACGCCCTCAATAAGCGTTAAGCAAAATCACTATCTTGGCGAAAATTAAATTCAACCGCTCGCTTCTTGGGTGTTATTGTTTTTTCCACCTATGTTAAATAAATATTGTTTCAATTTTTATCCGTATTTAGATCTCATTTTAACGGTTAATTGCTAATTACTTGCAGTGTATTATCAGCATACCCTATCAACTTTTCGAGTGATTAACTTGAACCTTTTCCGTTGCCAAAGCCGCGGCTTGACGATGATATCTATTGAAGACCTCTAAGTCTGTCACCAGCTTTTAAGTGACCTCAATAATTACCCCCACTAAACATTCCCTGCCCATGTGCTATAACTCTGTATTACGCCAGTATTCGCTGGACATCGTTTGTGTATTTATCTATCGTGTAATCATGATCCCCTGTCTGTTCTTATACTCCATAGAAAAATCAATATTGCCAAATTAATACTATAGAATATGGACTCAATATGGGAAGACAAATGACGCCATGCAAAAGAGTTGCCAAAGAGGATTTGATTAACTGGATAGTCACACGCGTCCACAGATTTAATCTGACCGCGAACTCAGTAAAAAGAATCTTGAATGTCATTGTTGACCCTTTCGTCATAAAAATAATATGCGTCGACGTCTTTCCTTTAGAGGTAAAAACGTTCCGACCATTGTCAAAAGATAAAGGAAGAGCTCCTGCTAAAACGAATTCCTTTTATACACTAACTACATTTTCAGCAATTCCTACATATCTTGACTGTGACGATGAAAATACTGACCAGCAAAATGAACTTCATTGGCCACGAATCGAAAGGGCACGACTTTCCGACTCTTCATTAAATCCCCTGAGGAAGGACGGCTTGTCCGTCCGAAATATCGGGAAACCTCAAATCACTTTTCTCTTTGCTGTTTTGTTATTTAATGTCACTATTTCCTCGTTGCTTTTACCTCGGAAAGTGTGGGTTTACGGGGGGAGAATTCAAATCTCGGGTTCCCGTGCAACCTTTCTTCTTAGACCTCACATACCTCTGTTCTTCACCTGAACTATAGCCCGCGAGCAACGATCTTGGACAAAACAGACAGAAATTTTAGATTCGCTGTCCTCCTCAAATCAAAGATGGGAATATGTTGAATTTGGCGCTCTTTGGACTTCGCGTCGCTTTATCCTTGATTTCGGAGGATGGGGGTTTACTGTTCCATTTTGTCCGGTCAAAGATTGAACATGGGGGCGGGGATGGGGATGGGTTAGGGAGTAGGGAGGGCGACCCCCGCCCTCTAAAGCTTGCATCTACTCTACCTGAAATGACTTCTTCAATTTGAGATGGAAAACCCACGATCTAAAATCCACACCCGGCAGCTATATTGTACACGGCGGTTCCCAGTCTTTATGAAGCTAATACTTTGAAAAATGGCCGTCGAAATAAGAAATTTAAGCTGTTCTCTAAGTGTTACATTCCTGTCGGGGAAATTTCGCTTGACTAGTTTGGCTGGCATTTCGTTATACCCTTAGCATCTGTGGATAACATTTTGAAGTCTAACTGTTCAAATGTACCGATTAGCACTATTTTATATTGTCAAACTTATTGCGGTTTCAAAAAAGCCATGGAAGAGTACTTTCCCATGCTAATACAATGCTGTGATATTAAGCCATACAAGATGGCTCTAACTCATCGATGAACTCTGACAATTGTAAAGGCTACTAAACAGTACTTTCCTGTTGAAATGTTTATCATGCTGTACATAGTGGTGTTACGTTTGTTTCTTTGGATGAAATGACAGTTACTCAGAGCACTACTTCCTTCGGTGCTGTTTACTATGCTGTACAAGGTTGGCTGTAACTCAGATTCTGTGGACGAAATTTTAATCGGCGGTGGTGTGCGAGTCAGTTCTAATTTTCAATCTATGGATCTCTGGTAAAATGTAAACATTTTTAAATCAATTTTGTTAATGGAAGCTACTGAGCAGTACTTTCCTGTGGTACTGTATATTATGCTGTACATTTTCACATTGATGAAATCCTGAAGTGTGGTCATTGAAATAAAAGCTGTTTGATCACTACACTCTTTTCGGTGGTAAGTTTTATCATGCTGAGCAAAACTGTTTTGCAACATTTTCAGTTTCTGATAGCAAGTACCAGATGATTTTAACTCCAAGGCTCGTAACTGGAACACATGCCAATTAGATTCGGATTTTTCTACATACTTAAGTTACTGAGTACAAGTTTTTTATGTTACCTTAAAGTCTGTCTGTCTGGAGGAATCTCCAAAGCGTTATCAAGGGAACAAAAACTGCTTCCTCGGCTCGCGAACCAAAAGGTGAGACACTGTTCCGTGTCTCTGTTTCGTGACCTTTTCAAAGTGCATGGGTAACAGGTTATTCGAGCTAGTGTGGCTTAAAGCCAAGAGAGAAAGCAATACCATTGCATGGAAACTGGTTAAACGTTGCCAATTTTGATTTTGACAGAAATTAATTTATGATGTTAGGTCATATTTATAGGTCAGGGGAGACATATGGCTTTGAAAATAGTTACATAGACTGCAAAACAGTCCGAATTTTTTGTGAATCAAGTACGAGCGAACAGTCAAACAAAATGTCAGTGAGGCTTGCGCACTTCGCGCGTGCGAGACTCTTACGCTAAGCTAACCCGATTTTAAGAAAAAAACCCGACTATTTTGCAGTCTAGTAGTTACATAAAATGAAGAATGATAACGATTTGATCCATTTTCACCCGTAACACAGTATCATCGCCTTCATCGATAGGGGGCGCATCTTAATGACATTTTCCTGAGGGCTTTTACAGGAAATCAGAAAATGTGTAGAGATACGTTGCTGGTCTCTTGCCCCATCTATCAGTCTGGGGCCTTTTTCGACTGAAAAAAAAGCTAGAGCTAGTTCCTTGCTCTGGCCTGCAAACTACTTTTTTCACCCTTGGGTACACCTTCCCTATCTGCCAGGGGAAGGGGGGGGGGGAGAGATACTCCCTGTGGCCTGTACGGAGAGGCTCCACCAGAAAGGGGTGCCTTTCTCAGGCTTCAGGTATATGAAAGGGTGGGAAAATTTGTCATCTCGCTGTTTGAGGGACCTTAAACCTTAAACGCCAAAACATGTAATGACAAAAAGACTAACGTACAGTCAGTAGGTATGTGAAAGGAGCACAATATTTCAATGGAATGTATACGAAAAGGGTACCTTTAATGCCAAAGGTGGTATATGAAAGGGTAAGGGGTTGGAAATCGGGGCGGAGCCTCCCCATATAAACGTTGTTGATTAGCCCCCCCGGCGCTTAGCTGTCTTCCTGTTTCATCTCATTCCCCGGGTGTTTTCTAAAGCTATTTGAAGTAAAGGGAAGGGTAGGAAAGACTTTCATTCACTATCCGCTATGTTAAAGAACGTGCCAAATATCTCGAACCGTTTTGGTCGTTCAGCTAAGAAAGTAAAATGGGACTAATTTTCAAGGCAGGTTATCGTTTCTGTCATAAATGACATCCGGAAGGGTTAAATGAGCAGAAAAGAAATTATCCGTTAATACATAAAAGAAGCAACTGCCTATTAACACAGTCGTGTTGGTCTTACTATTTGACTAGCACTATGCAAACATGCCTCTGATGTACGCTACGTCTATATAAAAATAGCTCCTGCATTAGAGCGTTTCACATAACCTGGAGGTTCGCCCAAACAATGAAACGTTGGCCATGTTTTTTGTCTCAAACCCCCAAGGAGGGGAGGGGGGGACTCCTCTATATAAGCCATATAGGTTTGTGCCGCTTAAAAGGGTAGGGTTTTTGGGTTTTGATCTGGAATCGGGTGTGGGTTTGAGGTAACTATGGGGGTCTATGAACGTTTCATCGTTTCAATTCCTGATGAATAAGTATGAAAGAAGAAATATGTGAATTCGAAGTGGATTTTTATTTTTTTTTATTTTTTATTGTTGGCAACCTAATCTAGGTAATGATGACAATTTGTTAGAGGCCAGGTCTGGAAACGGGTGTGAAAAATGATAGTTTTTGGTCTAAAATGTGTCAGGATTTGAAGAACCGGGTGGCACACTCCCCACCAAGAAATCCAAGGAGTACTCCCCGGGCCCAAAGCTGAACCGGTTTTTTGTCACAATAAATTTGCACATCTGCTGGCCACATGAGTGAGAACGCTCTATAGGATGCTGGTAAGCAAAATACCCGGGGCGTACGGCCATATATGGGCTATATGGGTATGTGCCGCTGTGAAGGGTATGCTTTTCAAGCAGGTTACACTGGGATAGTGTATATAAATCAGAGAGTTTGGTTCTAGAATAGGGTATCATTTTCCAGGAAACTGATCAATTGGTTGAAGATTTTAGTCTAGACTAGGGAAACCGGGAATTGCCACTCAAAAATATATTTAAAAAATCAAATCGGCGCGCAACTCAGCCTAAAAGCTACTCTAGGACAGGGGGATTTGGGGAGTTTAGTCTAGTAGTGGGTGGCAAAATTCAGCTGAACTAGTTCTGGTAAAGGCTAAGGGTTCCAGGCTCCCAAAGGCAGATCCCAGTTTAAAAATTCCCAAAGTGCCCCCCTCCCCCGGGGCAAAATAGCAATCACGAACACAGGATTGAGAACATAAAGCGATAAAAGTGATTCAATTTATTGCATTTTTCAAGTTTCAACTTTATTTCCCTCAAGCATAAAGACACTGTCATCGTTATAAGAGCTGAGATAATTCTTGTTTTGGCAGCATTTGCCTTCTAAGCATCAAAAGTTACAAATGAAGATTTTATGCAACTTCATCATGGCGAAGACACCTACCTTTCAAAAACTTAGAAGTCATCTTTATCTTAAAACAATTACGCTTTTTCAAATTTACAGATGTTGTCGGACGCCTATCAAAGCATACAACTTTTCAGTTTGGTTTCCTTGTTTTCTTATCGCATTTGAAGAGAGTTTGTAAATTGAAAGACATAGCGGCAGGGCTGCAAAAGTTTGCTGTTATTATAACCGTATAAACCGTAGGTGCTTACCATTTACAGAAACCATCCGGTTGAAAATCTTGTGCATAAACATAAAAATATAAAATTTTACGTGGTGGAAGATTGACCTGCTAAAAAGTATATCCAAATCATCTGCACAGACTAAAAAGAAGGAGAAAATTGCTTCAGCTTAAATCACAGCCCATATTTTCTGACGCTTTTCAAACGGAATGGCGCGAGATTCACCAATCAGAATGAGCTATTTGTAGTGTGATTTGCCTGGCGCGAAGTGGTCGGAATTTCCGGTTATCCCATGTAACTGGTAAGTACCCCCTGGCAAACATTTTAGTCGAACAAACCAGGAAAACTTATGTGGCATACGTAATAACTGTTGCCCATAAATTTCTTTAAGTACTATACAACGCTTGAAAACGCTAGTCTTCGGTATTTGATCTGTCCGGTCATGGCGCCCGACCAAAGTTAGGATTTTCACTGGGGGGAACGCATTTTCAGGGACCAAATTTTTCATTTGCAGCTCTGCGCTGAGTGCCCTAATGTTTAAGTCAGTTGAACATATGATCATAAAATGGGGAAAGTCGACTTTTGTAGCGAGTTACGGGCGCCTCCAAAGGCGTTTTATAATGTGTGTTCTCTTGTGCTTGGTGCCTTGCTTATTATTTTTGTCCCCGATCGCTGCTGTTGTTCAAACCCTCTTGCTTTGTCACAGGCGACGAGGCAGTAGAGCTGTGACTTTCGACCTGTGATTTCCCACTCTCTGACGATGATAATGAACTTGGATTGATTGTGGTCTTGTTTGAGGTAGTAGTCACAGCGGTGATGGGAGACGATTTTTTCGTACTAGGCGTGGTCGTGACAGGACAATATTGTTTGCATTTGGATGGATTGTTAATAACTTCCCACAGAGAGTTTCTGAAACAAAAAAAATGCTTTCAGCCCTTTAACCAGTAAAGTCAACTCTCTCAACAAACCGACAACTCTACAAGCGGACACTTTCCTACAACGGACATCAAGGAGCTGGTCACCGCCATTTTACAGTCGTTTTTATATTATTCTCTCTCTCTATAAGGTACTGGAGACACCTGACCTCAATGTAAACTTTCTACCGATCCCAATGCAACGCTGTCCGTCTTAAACAGGTTTGTACTTATTTAGCAAATAAACGTTGTTACGCTTGGGGAAACTTCTACCATGCCGATTCCCCTAGTAATCATTAATAGTTTTAATCTTCTCTTTTCTGTTTTGGTTTTTCTTCTTCTTTTTTCTTACCGCATTTTATCGCTCTTCCCCTCACTTCCGCTACGAACATTTTGGGAGAAGTCCCCTTTCTATCACGTTTTCCCGCCAAAATGACGCTGGTTCACGTGTACGCACTACCTAGTACTGCAAAAATCTTGTCTACGTAATAGTCCTCGTCTTGAAAGGTTTCTTCAAACTCATATGAGGATGCAATTTACCTGACGAATGGCCATCCAAGGTAGCTGTATGGCATAGAGAAGTGCTTAACCAGTAGTCCGCACCGATCGTAAATCAGTATATCGTCTTTTGCACCACCTAGCATTCCCATGATATCTTGCGAAACTGGCTCTTGGTAGACTGGAAAGGAGACTCTGCTGGTCAACTGGGAGATTGTGGAGGCGGCCCTTTTCATGTTCAAAATCATGAACGAAACGTCAGTGATATTCCTAAATGAGGGAAAACGTACTCATGAAATTAACTTCACTATTTCAAAATAAAGGTGAAAAACTAGAAAGTATTGTCTTACCTTTGGGTTACCACCTGAATCAAAAGGAGCTTTTGAAATTGTGCTTTTTTATAATTGCCCAGATCTTTCGATTGCCTAGATTTTTAGGCAAGAACGAGATGATCCAGACGTAGACCTGAGTTCTATTCCGGCTATTGTTATCGCCCTAATACATGTCCCATGGGAACAGCTCTGGTGCAATGCGCGATGATCCAGACGATTGGGATTGTCGCAGTGGCCTAGAAAGAAATGCTTATATCCATGTAATCCCCCGAATGGAGATGATCCAGGGAATTGCAGTATTGATCCTGGTCACGAACCTATATTTCTGACATTTTCAACCTTGCTTAATGGTAGAGATCTCTTCATTTAAGTCCCATACACAAACAGTTTATTTGAAATTTTAAATACGGAAACTCAGTGCAACGGTCGTGACCATGTTTAAACTTTTTACTGGGATAAATTTCATAAAGCCGGAAGGCTCCTAGTAATCAAGAGATAGCACGTAAATCAAAACGTTTTTCCTTCCTTAAAACCTTCTCCGGCAAAGCAGCGAGAGCTGAAATTTGACTGCGACCGGCGGTTCGCAGGAGAAAAAAAATGAAGAGGACATTGAGAAGGTTGAGTCGTGTTATGTCTGCAAAACACTACGTTTGAAGTCTTAGCCTGTAAGCTACTAGCATACTACTCACAAGGAGATGTCCTTAGGGCTCGTTACGCAATCTTCATGCGTGACGAACCCAAACGACCTTGTCTGCGTAGGACCCTATAAACCCGTCATTGCATGGTGCGATAGGTGTGTAGATTCATGCGCGTTTAAGTGTTACCTTTTAAAGACTACGTTCTTGTACATGACGTTCATTTGGCTAGCCTGCCACTGACAAAATCGTCAGCTGGCCAACAGTAGTCCAAAGATAACCACGTGACCCTTAGAGCGTGCTTCAGCCAATGGGTTCAGTTGATCAATCTTCCATGAGGAAGGCCGCTGGCATGTTCTTGAGCCTTCACTTTGAACCACCAAGGCAAGCAAGATAACAGGCAGCAGAATGCTTACAGGGCGCATCCTGGGCAAGAAAAGCTGCAATGAAAACCTTGTGTATCAATATTTTAAAAATTGTGAAAGCACTGAAATACCCACTCCTGTTTTCTCAAAATAGGTCCCAAATGTATGTTAAGCGCCAAAGGGATTTTTTTTAGCTTGTCGGCTCACCTCTGTTGTGAAATTGGATATAGAACTATGTGAAGGAATTTAACTGTTGTTGTGTAAAATTAAAAGAACCGGTGTTAAATTGAGGTTATTACACTGAGATACCTTGAATCATGCGGTCAGAGCTGCTAAAGCTCTTCTGATTTCTTAAATGTTGACGGAAACCTAGTCGTTTCGTTCCTGGGTAACTGGGATCGTGTGTCGGAGTGTACGTGCTGCAAATGGACGGCCCTGAAATGTCAAAGGTATCGAATTCTGTAATTATAGCATAAGTTGCAAACCCAGCTAATTTCCTCGAACTCTTTTTCACTTGGCAGGTTTCTGCCACGTTTTAAAAGCAATAAATTGTGTTGTTACCTTTGACACTTATTTAAGTGCATGTCAGTATTCCTTCTGGAATGACAATACCAATAGAATTGTCAATTGTCGCTGTGGACTGGCTGCTATTTAATATTTTTGTATCAAAATTTCGGTCAAGGGCAAATCAGGGTCCGGTGAGATATTAAACTCGCATATTTCGGGGTTGGAATAGAGTTAAGGATTGTAGGAAGAATTTGTCCATCCCCTGGACTAAGAGCACCCTCGACTCCGCTTTATCATGCTGTTCGCCAGTTCGCGAATGGTTGGATAAGCTATTCGGAAAAAGAGTTTGTTTGACACCTCAGTAGCAGAATATAGAGTACTACTCACAAAGCGCAGTGAAAAGAAAAACTCAGCTACAATACCGTTGTAGGGGAGGGGGGTCCGTACAAAAGCTAAGTAAACCTGACGCTGTTTTCACATTTCACAAAGCCACATGTTACAATACAGACACTAATAATGGCCAAAAAAAAAAAGAGAAAGAAAAAAAAGGGTTTGACTTCATATCTTGAGGTACTTATTTTTAAACACGGTTTTTAACCAAAAAAAGGTACCTTTTTTGTATACCTTCTATAGAAACTGGTTTTCCTTTCATAGCCACAAAAGCGCTTGAGATAACAGTGCGACAGTATTGGACATGACTGAAGCGCTTCGGTAAATGATTCACAAATTTCAGAAAATGGGATAAAAGTCTTAGCTGCAATACTCTAAGTTACTTTGAAACGCCCTTTTTAATACTATGATAGCTTTCCTTTTGTTTTCTATACCTCAAATTGTGAAATCCTTACTCTTATTGAAAACGGTAACGCAATCCGGGGGAGTATAACTGTTTACCCAGTCCATTCATCCCCTTTGTCTCTTATAAAGTCCTTAAAATTAAACATTAAAGGCGAAGCGCGTCGCGTGTAAGACGTGCGCTGCGGGAGGTAGAATAATTCTCCCTTTCTCTCCTTCCTATCGTCCCTTTCGCCGAGGTGCCGTGATGACCGTTCCGTGACCGCCTACAAATGATAAGAGACGACTGGGAACGAGTAAGGCTACAAGGAGTTCCCCCTCCGGGATGCTAAGGCCCCGGGGAGGAATGCACTTTTAGAATTATTTTGACTTCAAAACGATACCCAGTTTAAGAAACACGCCAGTTTTTTATGTTAAAAATGCTATCAAAGATGATAACAACCAAGAGATCATTCCGATCTCTGGGAACAACTCATTGTGTTCTAAACTCGTAAGATTCTAATCTAACAGATGTTTGACCTCGAAGGCATGATCAGACTTTCATTCGTTACAAAAGCACAGAATACATATTAAGATTATTTGTCTTTGCTCTGAGACTCTTTGAAACAACTTACCCGACAAGACAAAAGGTGTCCTCAGCAGCAAACGCAAAGTACAGTACAAAGCTGAAAGAAACTGCTCATACGCTTTCAACAACAAAGCACTCGCGACGAGCTTATACTATATATGGTCACAGCAAGAAGGACTGGCAAGTGAACATGATACCCATGTCGGTGGCAACCTGTGTTCATTGATGAACTACAGGGATTAGTCATGTTTGCGGCTTAGCGTGACGCCTCAATAACCAGGACAAAATTCGGCGCATACCGTAGCCTGCGAGCAAGCTCTCCACTTGGGGGATATCGTGAAAAGTGGACGCGCGAGAGGCACGCGAGAGGAGACGCGAAAGCGAGCGGGGGGGGGTCGCGTTTATAAACTACCGCTTATAAACACCCCTCCCCCGCTCCTCACCAAGTTATTGGCCTATCCGGATCTACCTGTACTGTAAGCTAAAACATCTGTTTATACCCCCCCTCTTAGATAGAGGCCTCCCTCTTACTCCGCCCCACTCCGAATTTAATTTATTGTGACGTTTTAAAGCTAAACTAGTATATTATATTACGAGAAGCCACTCTTTTTTCTCAGTCCATCGAGCAAAACGCGCGAGACACGAAAATGACAACGCGCGTGATGGATTGTTATCTGGGAATTTTTTGCAACGTTTTTGTGCGACGCACGTAAACCAGAAGTGAGCTTTTTTTCCCTCCTGTAATTCCTTGACGCATCCAAGTTTGTATGGATGAGTGTCTCTACTCTTATAGCCTGACGATTTGCCCAAACGTTTTTGCAAAATCACGTCTCAAGTGTGCAGGTGCAAAAGTCCGGTTGGCTTGCCTCATTGAAAAAAGTCCCTGCTTAAACGCCGAGCGGCTTTGCACAACGCTCACATGCGCGTGCACTCCCTTACAAAACAGTGGGGGATCCAGGGGAGGGGTAGTCTCCCTGGCAGCCGTTTTTTGATGTCATGGGGAGCATTGGGTGACACGACTGTGAGGGAGACTAGGGGAGGGCCCCCTTAGTTTTAGACCAAACTGAGGCCCAAAGGCCGAAAAAAATTTTTTGTGACTGCCACTCTCCCTATCTCAAGGTCTGGATGACCGGGTCCCCGCCTTATCTGAAGGTCTGGATCTGCCATGACTGCTAAATCTGAAGAAATAGATAAACTGCCCTCAGCCTATATTTTGATTAGCATGGCTACAGCTTGTTTGGAAGCACTTTTTCTTTACCGCCATTGTAAGCCACTCTGCTCCAGTGAGCCCTCCTAAAACCCAAAATATAAGCTTAATTAGGTACATAATTCCCGAAACAAGCCCAAAAATTATTTTCCGAACTTCCCCGAAAAAAGCTCTAAAATTCTTTTTAAAATGTCTAAAATTCTTCAAACATTACCAGGTCACTTTTAAACAACATAGGATTTATTCAACATTTTTAACAAACATATTAAATTGAAATTCCGCTCTATTTGATTCTTAGTTGACTTCTAAACATACAACCCTTGCATTAAATTTAGAACTGGCATCTCTGGAACTATATGTCATGAATAAGGCAAACAATCACTGATGCGTTTTACCTAGAGAAATTAGTCAATGAATTAAAATGTACAACTTCAGACATTTCATATTTTTTTCTCCTTATTACTAGTTCTTGATAACATCTTATAAATGGTAAATTTTGGATCATTTTGTTAAACACTAGCATAATTTTCATGGTTACTTGTAAGGTTATACCTTTATTATAAATAAATCATTCAAGTCAATTAATTAATCCGTTAATTAATTTACCTAACATTTCGGGACACCTAAAATGTAACGGAACACGAAGCATAACGCAATCGAGACTGTCTGTCATGCAATAAAACATTCATTTTTAAAATGAGTGTACATTCTTCATCTCGCTTTTATTACTGTCACTACAACATAGAACATGAACAACGTTTAGGCTCAGGAACGACCTAACAAGGTTTATAAACAAATAGTCAGATAGTGTGATTCAAAGCAAGTTTGTGTTGTCCCAGCGCAGTGTGACTTTCGAAAAACCTCCCACAGCGCACACAAGCCCAGTGAAAAAGCTCTTCGCTGTGTTGATTCAAACTGACTTTGGACTTGAAGCTCTTGAAGCAAACGCCGCAGGTATAAAGGATATCAATAAAGCGAGACGGATTTTTCAGACGGCCTGTACGAAAGCAGTAAACACTGTGTAAAAACGCTTGGCGACGCTTGTACCATATGGTATAACTAAACTGAAAACCGTATTCATAGCCTGAATAATCAGAAGACCCGGAATTTTTACGCTCCCTGGTGTACTTCTCCACCGCTACCCCTTGTTGAGAATCATCATCATAACCTGCTCTCTCGTCTGTCTCGTCACGCAAGCTGTGCCTTGCATACGGGTGAAAGCGACGATGCCGTTTCTTACAACGATGGCGGTGTCTCATTTTCCGTTGCAGACTTCTCTCGCTGTACCTGCGGCTGCATTTCTTGTAAAAATACGACTGTCGCTCATCTTCTTGGAGAAGTATATCCACGTCTCTCGAAGGAGTGCGCCGTGTTGTGATTTGCAAGTTGTCGCCGCGCCATGAAAACGAACGAGTGTCTTCCTTCAGAGAAGCAGAGCCGTACAAGAGTGAGGGGTAATCAAACACATTCTCCACGTATTCAACCCTTTTTGTCTTGACATAATTGCATTTCCCAACCTTTTCCAGCTCTCTCAAGACCCAGAGCCTTCGGTTATTCAAGGTGTACCATTCCCACTTCTCCGGGTAAAATACCACTTCGATGAGCGGAATATCTTCCAGCAGAATTTCTCCATTTTTGAGCTGAGTAAATGTCTCAAGCAGAGGAATTCCGTTGTCAAATTTGGATGCAAGCACGTTCTTAGTGAAACGTATTTCTGAAGGTTTCAAAAGAACGAGGTAAGTAAAATTCATCGCGATATTGTTGAAGTGATGGCCTTATCATCAGCGAATGACAAAGATGTTGTGCAGGAATTGATAAACAAGATTAGTCGTTCCACGTGCGCACGTGGAAAATGGCGCGAAATATTCCCAGGGGAGTCTGATCGATCGAGGAAAGAAAAACAAACATGAATACACTTACAGGGGGAGGGGTAGAGTCTATTTAAAAGAACATTATTTTTCTTTTACAGACATTTCTTTTTCCGAAACACTCTCTAATACTTTCAAAAGTTTAGTTCACTCAAAGTTCACTCTTATCAGCATTCCTTATTCATTGTCGATCTCTAACGCCCAATAAACAGGTTACAGAATTGGTTACAGGTGAAAATTAAAAACTCACACGTTTATTGAAAGGTATAAAGAAAGTATTAGTGGAGGAAAATTATACTAACAATTTAAAAAATAATCATAAGAGAAACCATGCTTACTGAAAATAAAGGAAAGAAAAATGTGAAACCAGTGCAGCGGGTAGATATGGTTCCGTGTGGTGAGGGGTAAGGATGGTTTTTGAGCTAGAATTAGTCACCAGTCTCTTGTCGACCATTTTCTGGGAATCGTTCATGAGGTGAAGTAAATGCAGAAGAGAATGTGAAACTTGCCGACAAAATGTATATTTTTCCGCTTCTTTTAACTACTGTTACCTTTCTTGGCGGCTCCACGTTGGTAAAAGCGGACATTGATGCTGGAAAAACGCCTCCAATGGAAGAATGGGTGAATCCTGGAGACATGATTAACTATGACACTGATACCAAGGTTAGTTTCGTTTTCAAAATTTAAATTTAATGCACAATATTATTTTGATACAAGCTAAAGCTATGGTTGCAAAGCATAGATAAAATTTAGGTCTTCCACATTCTGCAACGAAAAATGTATGTGTACATTAAGTGAGAGACTAAAAAGAAACAATTATCAGTTAAAAAGTTGATGCCGATTTTTTGGGGGGAGGGAGGATGGGGGAGAGGGAGTTGGGGGAGGTTGCGCGGGAATGGGGGTCTAAGTGGGGATCCGAATACAAATTTCGGCTTAAAATGCCCAATCACTGGGCGATGTTTTGGTTCAAGTTTCCCACCATTACTTGTTTTTTGGAATAATCATTGTGTCTCGGAAAAGCTTGGCGAGTCATGAAGTGTAGTAATACCAAGAGGAAGACTGCCCAGCCCTGTTTGAAATTAATGAGCAGCTGGTATGAAGTGGCAGTACATCATAAACTAAACTGAGAAATTAGTGTGCAGTCTTAGAATGTGCGGTTAAAAAAGTTATTTCAGAAGCAGACGAAAAAGACTGCCTTAGAACCTCTTTTATATCATATATTTCGACTGTAAATTATCTAGATCATCAACATTCTAGTCTGCATTTTTGAAGTCCATATAACCTTCTCCCAGTGCTTACTTCATATTTTAAATGACTCTAAAATGTAGGTAGTGACATAAAACAGAAGATTGAAAAGAAGCTGAATAATATCGTCACCACAAACAAAAGCTAAGAAAATAATAGGTTCTGCAACACCAAGAAGCACCCAAAATGTGGATTTCTGGGTATAATGCTCAAAATCGAAAAGGCTCTCATCCATTCTGTGTAGTTCAAATTCCTGACACCACAAAAGTTTCAAAATTCTCATCAAGGTAACACTATTCAATGTCAATTTATTTTGTTTTCGACATTGTTTGAACGTCCCGGTCTTACAGCCAATAATTTGTCCGAAGTTTGCTAACATTTCCAATCTGGAGCTATTACAGGTCTTAAAATTAATGCTCGCAAACTCACAAAATGCGAGTGATTTTGATAATCTGCGAGTGAGAAAAATATCCACTTGCAGACATTTGCGAGTTAGAATCACCCATGTCTCCCAGACGAAGACAAAGAATTTGCTATTGGTCTCGCCAGTTTGCTAGTGGCAAAAAATCTTACTAGCAAAACTTTGCAAGTGCACTTAAAAGTTAACTTCGAGCCCTGTATTAATATTGATAGGTATGTAAGCCCCTAGTATATTCTAGTATTATTATACCAGCTAATTTTCTGAGAACACTTCCAACCCTTATCCAACCTGGGAAGAATGGAGAATCCTGTGTTATTTTTTAACAGTTGATTGCAGGCAACACTGCAAAAGCAATGAAGATGAAATCCATTAGGAAATTGAGTAATACTAATTACTTTAATTTTTAGTGGAAGAAAACCTTGTACCAGAATAATTTAAAGCATATTGCATTCTTTTTCACACTTTTCAAAGGCTAACTCCAAAGAAATGGTTCTTATTGGAGCCTGAAAGAACATACTTTAAAGGCCTCAAATTTCATAAAATGAAGTCTTATACATGACGATTTTACCTGTGTTTTGTCAATTTCCATGAATTTTGAAATTTTTTTCTTGGGCTCCAGTAGGGAATCATCTTTGGTGCTATTACAGATAACTAATTGCATCTATAGCCCTTGAAAAGTGTACAAAAGAATTAAATATGGCTTAAAATATCCTGGTACAAGGTTTTTGTCCACTGAAAATAAAAATTACTCAGTTCCTAATGGATTCCATCTTAAGACTTTTAGGGATGTCACTAACAGCCAGCTGCCAGGTAATAGTCTGGCTGAAAAATGGCTTACCACTGGCTCAGATTACTCTGAAAGAAAAAGCAAGTGGTAATTGCGGAGGTAGTTGACTTAAAAAGCCGGCTTGACTAATAGAAAAAGCTTGCCTAGGTTTTCTTTAGCTACATCCCTGTTGTTTTTTTTCAAAGAACTACAACGAAGCAACTGGTATAAAGATCACAAGGTGTCCCTGCTAAGGACCTAAGACAGCCCCACCCAATGAGAAAAAACCAGTGGCTCATATTAATAATAAATTTGGTTTCAAGGTTAACTTTTCCTAAATTACATTTTAGCCACATTAACTCACTCTTAGGTAGTGGCATTTTGCAGACTATTTTGCATGTTGCTGAAAATAATAGCCTATGAAAGTTTCAACTAAATCAGTATGTCTCTGCATTGTCCATAATAGGTTATATGTGGCTAAATTCAATTTAGGTTAGGTTAAACTCAAGACAATGTTTTCCAGTGGTCTGCTTCTTTTTCTCAGGGTAGCAGTAATGGAGCCAAAAGTCAAGACCCAAAAAAATCCCTAGGGCTTCCAGCAAAACCCAAAAAAATCCCTAGACCAAAAATTAACCCCCAAAAAATCCCATGCAGATTTCTGCAGACTATTGTATAACACGTGCGATGTAAAGTGACACCATAGTTAACTATTAAACAAAAGCAAAATGCGTTTGTTTGTACTTTATTCGCAGAACTACGCAGCCAGGGCACTACCGATTCTTTTTAATACCCCAAAAAATCCCTACTCAAATCAAGCTACCTAAGCCAAATTTTCATACCCAAAAAAATCCTGGAATCGAAAATTTCAAACCCAAAAAAATGCTTCGATCATCCCCATCACTTGAAATCCCGAGTACCCCCCCTGGGCTCTGCTATAGTCACAGATTTTGCTGACACTTGCATTCAGTTGCTGGAAGTCTCATTTTGCTGCTTGCCTTCCATTTCCCCTGAATGTGTTTTGGTACATATGGGTAGTTAAATTTTTCTCACTGAGGATTTAAGTGTGAAGGTGTCTAAGAGTTACCCCTTACAGGGTTGTCATGGTCATATTCCATGTTCACTTGCTCCAAGACTTTTTAGACACCCTCCCCACACTCATCCATAAGATTGGATTAATATTCATTCAAAATATTTCCCCGATTCTGATTGGCTAAAAGCACATGCATAATTCACCATAACCAGTTACTGATGACCAAATTTGGAAGAATTTTGTGTTTAACGAGGAAGTGACATCAAAAATGCAGTGTTCTTGCAGGTTAAGGCACTGTTAACCGAGAAGATGAGGTTGTGTTGTTTTGGTTGTGAAAACAAAAAAAAAATGGCGTACATTTCACTCGTTTCAAGAGTAAGAACTAGGCGAAATTATACCTAGAAACATGGCAAGAACAGCAAGAACACAACTTGAAGGGTGACATCTGCTATTTGGAGAACATTTGCGGAGCTGAAAAACCCTAAACATGCACTATCGAAGGTGAACTTAACGTCGATGGAGGTAAGCATGTTTTAGCTCTGTTTTTAAACTAGGAATTATTTTGAATGAATAATAAAACAATTATTGAATTCGGCTTTTGTATCATATGAAGAATTATGGAGATCTCAGAGGATAACACCCTCTTCGATCTCCATAATTCTTCATAAGATACTCAGCCTCATTCATTAATTATTGTTAATTAATGCTCTTTTGTATATGTTGTGGTTCAATTTTATCCTTGGTTTAAATTTTATTTCCTTTTTGGGGGGGATGGTAATATATGATGACGAGTTTGAAACAAAAGAAAATAAAATTTAAACCATGGATAAAATTGAATGACAACATTTACATCACCAACAGGTGAAAACTGATTGTGGTTCGCTGCAAGCACAGCTTTCACAGTGCGAACAAGATTTGAAAAAAATGCCATCAAGTTGCCCATCATGTGCTGAGAAAACTGCTGCTAATGCATCACCTTCACAGCCTTGTGATACTCCATACTTCAAAAAGCTTGCAAGAACCATCCTTGGACACATTGAAGATTACGGCAGTTATGAAGTAAAGGTGCCTGCTTCAGAAGATGATTCTTCAACTCTCGAGAAATTTGTCTCGTCAGATAAAGGAAATGTGCAGGATGTCTCTGAGGTTATCACTGGTATTTTAACAAATTTCAAAAGCCACGAAGAAGTGTTTGGCTTCAGCAAATGGGACACATCAACTTTAAGTTACCTAACCAGAGAAGCAATCCTTCTTTCTGTGGCTTTTATTCTTGTAATATGTGCTGTTGTTATTTTTGAGATGCGTACAAACTTGTCTTGGCGATCACAACTGTGGCTTGTTCTGTTGGTGAGTTTCATCGTCAGTATTCCTTGGGAATGGTACCGTTTGTACAGAAA
>CALNXK010000143.1:965000-967500 GCA_942486035.1 Porites lobata | reverse complement strand
ACATTTGCACAAATTATTCGGTGATATGGATGCCATAACCTACCTCAAACCACCTGACTTCACGAATCGACAAATATTAACGTCAATATGTGGCTACGGCAAAGAAACCTTTCTCCACCACTGACATATTTCCATCGGTCGCTGTACGTGCATATTAAGTTACATGCTACAACTTCGCAAATGCAGCCACGTCGTTACCGCAGCATTTCCTGATCATAATAACGTCCACAAAACAGATCTTAAACCACTGCGGCTTCTAAAAAGTGAATGAAGTCCTCCATTACAATAGCTGTCAGTTCTGTCTGTAACAACGAAATTCTTACGGATCGACTCAACAAAATACAGCTGCGTACAGTCCGATGTTCAATTAATTTCTACTTCTGTAGTAAACAAACCATGAAAACATTCTTTCATTGTACGTTCGCATGAATATGTGTTGACTTTTCCTGTAAAACAGCTTTCATAAGTTATCATGTAATGAGTGCAAAAACTCGTGTTTTGAAGTGCTGCTGTTTGTTGTTTTGAGAAAGTTCAACGCTATTAATTCGTGAGTCATGATTGGCTTATGATGACTTTAGAGAGAAGACGTGACTTGATCACCGTACTAGCACCATAAATTTTACCTAGAAGACTCCATTCTACTAAAAGTTATTTTATAAAAGCAATAGACCACACTTTCTATGGGTTTACCGGCGTGATAACCCACTTGGGATGTTGGGAGAACACTCGAAAAGCTTGTAAATCACTCGCCTTCGGCTCGTGATTTACAAGCTTTTCTCGTGTTCTCCCAACATCCCGCGTGGGTTATCACGCCGGTAAACCCATAGAAAGTGTGGTCTATTGCTTAAATATAACATAACACGACACATGTTATATAACAAAACCTAACACATGTTATATAACATCACATCACATAATTATGTTAGATAACAAACATAACTTGTGTTATATAACATCTCATAACATATGTTATATAACATAACATGACACATGTTATATAAGAAACATAACATGACATGGGTTATATAACATAACATGACATGTTATATCACATAACATCACACGTGTTATATAACATAACATGACACATGATTATAACAGAACACGACACATGTTATATAACAAACATAACCATAGCATAACATATGTTATATAACATAAGATAACATATGTTATATAACATAACATGACCTATGTTATATAACAAACATAACATGTGTTATATAACATGACATGACATGTTTTATACAATGACATGACGTATGTTATATTACATGAAATAACATATATGTTATATAACAGAACATGACAAATGATTACAACATAACACGACACGTTATATAACATAACATGACACATGTTATATAACAAACATGATATGACATATGTTATATAACATAACATGACACGTGTTATATAACAAAACCTAACACATGTTAGATAACATAACATCACATGTGTTATATAACAAACAACATGACACGTGTTATATAACATGACATGACATGTTATATAACATAACATCACATATGTTATATAACAAACATAACATGTTATATAACATAACATAACATATGTTATGAAACAAGCATGCATAACATGTGTTATATAACATGACATCACATGTTTTATAGAATGACATGACGTATGTTATAACATGAAATAACATATGTTATATAACAGAACATGACACGTGTTATATAACATAACAACGACACATGTTATATAACATAACATGACACATGATTGTAACATAACACGACATGTTATATAACATAACATGAAACATGTTAGATAACAAACATGACATATGTTATATAACATAACATGAAACGTGTTATAAAACAAGCATAACATGTGTTATATAACATGACATCACATGTTTTATACAATGACATGACGTATGTTATAACATGTAATATCATATGTTATATAACAGAACATGACACATGTTATGTTATATAACAAACATAACATGACATGACATAATAAATATGTTATATAAATAACATGACACATGTTATATAACAAAAATAACATATGTTATATGACATAACATTAAACGTGTTATATAACATAACATGACATGTTATATATAAAAAAAAACCAGACGTATGTTATAAAACAAACATAACATGTGTTATATAACTTGACATCACATGTTTTATACAATGACATGACGTATGTTATATAACATGAAATAACATATGTTATATAACAGGACATGACACCTGTTATGTAAGATAACAACGACACGTGTTATATAACATAACATGACACATGATTATAACATAACACGACATGTTATATAACAAACATGACATATGTTATATAACAGAACATGAAACGTGTTATATAACAACATGACACATGATTATAACATAACATGACATATGTTATATAACAAAACATGACACGTGTTATCTAACATAACATGACACATGATTATAACATAACACGATACATGTTATATAACATGACACATGATCAAAAGATAACA
>CALNXK010000143.1:897500-955000 GCA_942486035.1 Porites lobata | reverse complement strand
CCCTAGTCATCCCTAGTCATCCTTACTCATCCCAGTCATCCCTAGTCATCGCAGTCATCCCTAGTCATCGCTATTTATCTTTAGTCACTTCTAGTCATGCCCAGTCATCCCTAGTCATTCCTAGTCATCCCAGTCATCCCTAGTCATCCCAGTCATCACTTGTCATCCTAGTCATCCTTAGTCATCCCAGTTATCCCTAGTCATCCCAGTCATCCCTAGTCATCCCTAGTCATCCCAGTCATCCCTAGTCATCCCTAGTCATTCCTAGTCATCCCTAGTCATCCCTAGTCATCCCTAGTCATCCCTAGTCATCCTAGTCATCCTTAGTCATCCCAGTCATCCCTAGTCATTCCAGTCATCCTTTGTAATCTTAGTCATCCCAGTCATCCCTAGACATCCCAGTCGTCCCTAGTCATTGTTAGTCATCCCTAGTCATCCTTAGTCATCCCAGTCACGGCTAGTCATCCCAGTCATCCGTAGTCGTTGTTAGTCATCCCTGGTCATCCCTAGTCAACCCAGTCGTCCCTAGTCATCCCTAGTCATCCTTAGTCATCCCTAGTCATCCCTAGTCATCTTTAGTAATCCCTAGTCATCCCTAGTCATCCCAGTCATCCCTAATCATCCTTAGTCATCCCAAACATCTGTAGTCATACCAGTCATCCCTTGTCATCCCAGTCATCCCAGTCATCCCTAGTCATCCCTAGTCATCCTTAGTCATCCTTAGCCATCGCTAGTCATCCCTAGTCATCCCAGTCGTCCCTAGTCATCCCTAGTCATCTTTAGTCATCCCAGTCATCCCTAGTCATTCTTAGTCATCCCTAGTCATCCTTAGTCATCCCTAGTCATCCGTAGTCATCCGAGTCGTCCCTAGTCATCCTTAGTCATCCTTAGTCATCCCTAGTTATCCCTAGTCACCCCAGTCATCCCTAGTCATCCCAGTCATCCCTAGTCATCCTTAGTCATCCCAGAAATCCCTAGTCATCCCAGTCATCCCTAGTCATCCCAGTCATCCCAGTCATCCCTAGTCATCCCTAGTCATCCTTTGTCATCCGTAGTCATCCGTAGTCATCCCTAGTCATCCCAGTCATCCCTAGTCATCCCTAGTCATCCATTGTCATCCCAGTCATCCCTGGTCATCGCAGTCATCCCTAGTCATTCTTAGTCATCCCTAGTCATCGTTAGTCATCCTAGTCATCGCTAGCCATCTTAGTCAACCCTAGTCATTCTTAGTCATCCCTGGTCATCCCTAGTAATCCCTAGTCATTCTTAGTAATCCCTAGTCATCCCTAGTTATCCCAGTCATCCCTAATTATCTTTAGACATCCCAGACATCTCTCGTCATACCAGTCATCCCTAGTCATCCCAGTCATCCTTAGTCATCCCTAGTCATCCCTAGTCATCCTTAGTCATCCCTAGTCATCTCTAGTCATCCCAGTCGTCCCTAGTCATCCCTAGTCATCCTTAGTCATCCCAGTCATCCTTAGTCATCCTTAGTCATCCCAGTCATCCTTAGTCATCCCTAGTCATCCTTAGTCACCTCTAGTCATTTCAGTCATCCGTAGTCATTCTTAGTCATCCCGTGTTATCCTTGGTCATCCCAGTCATCCCTAGGCATCCCAGTCATCCCTAGTCATTCTTAGTCATCCCTAGTCATCCTTAGTCGTCCCAGTCATCACTAGTCATCCCAGTCATCCCTAGTCATTCTTAGCTATCCCTGGTCATCTCTAGTTATGCCAGTGATCCCTAGTTATCCCAGTCGTCCCTAGTCATCCCTAGTCATCCCTAGTGATCCCTAGTCATCCTTAGTCATTCCTAGTCATCCCTAGTCATCCCAGTCATCCCAAGTCATTCCTAGTCATCCCTAGTCATCGTTAGTCATCCCTAGTGATCCCTAGTGATCCCAGTCGTCCCTAGTCATCCCTAGTCATCCTTAGTCATCCCAGTCATTCCTAGGCATCCCAGTCATCCCTAGTCATTCTTAGTCATCCCTAGTCACCCTTAGTCATCCCTAGTCATCCCTAGTCATCCCAGTCGTCCCTAGTCATTCCTAGTCATCCTTAGTCATCCCAGTCTTCCCTAGTCATCCCTAGTCACCCCAGTCATCCGTAGTCATCCCTGTCATCCCTAGTCATCCTAGTGATCCCTTGTCATCCCAGTCATCCCTAGTCATCCCAGTCATCACTAGTCATTTTTAGTCATCCCTAGTCATCCTTAGTCATCCCAGTTATCCCTAGTTATCTCAGTCATTCCAGTCATCCCAAGTCATTCCTAGTCATCCCTAGTCATCCCAGTCATCCTTAGTCATCTTAGTCATCACTAGTCATCCCAGTCATCCCTAGTCATTTCTGTCATCACTAGGCATCCTAGTCATTCCAGTCATCCCTCGTCATCCCTAGTCATCCCTAGTCATCCCAGTCATCCCTAGTCATCCCCAGTCATCTTTAGTCATGCCAGTCGTTCTTAGTCATTGCCATCACCCTTAGTCATCCCTAGTTATCCCTAGTCACTCCTAGTTATGCCTAGTCATCCCTAGTGATTTCTATTCATCCCAGTCATCCCTAGTCATCAAAGGTATCCCTAGTCATCCCAGTCATCCCAGTCATGCCTAGTCATCCCAGTCATCCTTAGTCATCCTTAGGCATCCATAGTCATCCCTAGTCATCCCAGTCATCTCTTGTCATCCTAGTCATCTGTAGTCATCTCAGTCATCCCTAGTCCTCCCATTCATCCCTAGTTATCTCAGTCATCTTTAGTCATTTTTAGTTATCCCTAGTCATCCCTAGTCATCCCAGTCATCCCTAGTCATCCCAGTCATCCCAGTCATGCCTAGTCATCTCTAGTCATCGCTAGTCACCCCTAGTCATTCCAGTCATCCTTAGTCATCCTTAGTCATCCCTAGTCATCCTTAGTCGCCCCTTTTTATCTCTAGTCATCCCAGTCATCCCTTTTCATCCCAGTCATCCCTAGTCATCCCTAGTCATCCCAGTCATCTCTAGTCATTCCTAGTCATCGCCATCACCCTTAGTCATCCCTAGTTATCCCTAGTCACTCCTAGTCACGCCTAGTCATTGCTAGTGATTTCTATTCATCCCAGTCATCCCTAGTGATCCAAGTCATCCCTAGTCATCCAGGTCTTCCCTTGTTATCCCAGTCATCCCTAGTCATCCCAGTCGTGCCTAGTCATCCCAGTCATCCCTTGTCATCCTTAGGCATCCATAGTCATCCCTAGTCATCCCAGTCATCTCTTTTCATCCCAGTCATCCCTAGTCATCCCTAGTCATCTCACTCATCTCTAGTCATCGCAGTCATCCCTAGTCATCTCAGTCATCTCTAGTCATTCTTAGTTATCCCTAGTTAGCCCTAGTCATCCCAGTCATCCCTAGTCATCCCTAGTCATCCTTTGTCATCCTTAGTCATCCCTAGTGATCCCTAGTCATCCCTGTCATCCATAGTCATTGTAGTCATCCCAATCATCCTAGCCATCCCTAGTCATCCTTAGTCATCCCTAGTCATCCTTAGTTGCCCCTTGTTATTTCTAGTCATCCCAGTCATCCATTTTCATCCCAGTCATCCCAGTCATCCCTAGTCTTCCTAGTCATCCGTATTCATCCCAGTCGTCCCTAGTCATCCCAGTCATCCTTAGTCATCCCTGGTCATCCCTAGTCATCCCTAGTCATCCGTAGTTATCCCGGTGATCTTTAGTCATCCCAGTAATCCCTAGTCATCTCTAGTCATCCCTTGTCATCCTAGTTATCCCAGACATGCCTAGTCATTCTTAGTTATCCCTAGTCCTCCGTAGTCATGCCAGTCATCCCTAGTCATCCCAGCCATCCCAGCCATCCCAGTCATCCCTAGTCATCCATAGTCATCCATAGTCATCCCTAGTCATTCCTAGTCATCTGTAGTCATCCCTAGTCTTCCCAGTAATCCCTAGTCATCCTTATTCATCCTTAGTCATCCCAGTCATCCCTGGTCATCTTGGTCATCCAAGTCATCCCTGGTCATACTTAGTCATCCTTAGTCATGCCATAGACATAGACAAAATTTCAGATTGGTGTAAGATAAATAAGATGAGAATTAATACCAAGAAATGTAAGATCATGCGAATAACCAGGAAAAAGTCACCATTAGTTGGGGAGTATAATATTGAAGGTCAACCTTTGGAAAGTGTTGATGTGTATAAAGATTTAGGATTATTTACTACTAGTAATCTTTCATGGAACTAACACGTAGATAAAATAAATGCTAAGGCTAATAGGGTTTAGGGTTGGTTAAGAGGACTTGTAGGGACTTAAAGTATATTGATACCATGAACACACTTTATTGTAGTCTTGTGAGACCTTTATTAGAATATTCATGCGAAACTTGGAACCCTCATACTAAGCGTAAAATTGATAAACTGGAGGCTGTTCAGCGAAGAGCTACGAGATGGATCACTAGGTCTAATGATGATTATGATACAAGACTATCTAAGCTAAAATTGTTGTCATTATCTAATAGGAGGTTCACTAGAGATGTTACATTTTTTTTAATGTAATTAGTGGACATTATGATATTGACATTTCAAATAAGGTCATATTTTGTAAGGACAGAAATACAGGTTATAACTTGAGGAAAAATGACACACAGGACCTTGTTCCAAATTTTAGTAGAACTGATGGTTTTAAATATAGTTTTTTTAACCGTGTTGTAGATGAATGGAATGGTTTACCCAATCATATTAGAGACTCAAACAGTATTGCAACTTTTAAAGGAAATGTGTTAAGCTTTATTAAGGATAACTAGAACATTTATATTTCTATTTGTATATATTTTTCTTATATGTTAAGTAGTGGGGGCATCCTTAGTATGGCGCATTGGTGCTTTTGGTTGTCTCCTTCTCCACAACTTTTTTTTGTTGTTGTTGTTGTTTTTGTTTTTGTTTGTTAAAGTAGTGTTAGCTTATTTCATTTCATTATTTGCTTGTTATGCAGTGGAGTGAATCTGTAATAAAAAAAATAAAAATAAAAAATCCCTAGTCATGCCTAGTCATCCCCAGTCATCCCAGTTTTCCCTAGTCATCCCTAGTCATCCCAGTCATCCCTAGTCATCCCTAGTCATCCCTAGTCATCCCTAGTCATCCCTAGTCAACCTTAGTCATCCCTAGTCATCCCTGGTCATCCCTAGTCATCCCAGTCATCCCTAGTCATTCTTAGTCATCCCTAGTCATTCTTAGTCATCCCTAGTCATCCTTAGTCATCCTAGTCATCCCTAGTCATCCCAGTCATCCCAGTCAACCCTAGTCAACCTTAGTCATCCCTAGTCATCCCTGGTCATCCCTAGTCATCCCAGTCATCCCAGTCATCCCTAGTCAACCTTAGTCATCCTAGTCATCCCTAGTCATCCCAGTCATCCCAGTCATCCCTAGTCAACCTTAGTCATCCTAGTCATCCCTAGTCATCCCAGTCATCCCAGTCATCCCTAGTCAACCTTAGTCATCCCTAGTCATCCCTAGTCATCTTAGTCATCCCAGTCATCCGTAGTCATCTTAGTCATCCCAGTCATCCCTGGTCATCCTTAGTCATCCCTAGTCATCCTTAGTCATCCTAGTCATCCCTAGTCATCCCAGTCATCCCAGTCATCCCTAGTCAACCTTAGTCATCCCTAGTCAACCTTAGTCATCCTAGTCATTCCTAGTCATCCCAGTCATCCCAGTCATCCCTAGTCAACCTTAGTCATCCCTAGTCAACCTTAGTCATCCCTAGTCATCCCTAGTCATCCTTAGTCATCCCTAGTCATCCCTAGTCATCCCAGTCATCCCTGTCCATAGTCATCTTAGTCATCCCAGTCATCCCTAGTCATCCCAGTGATCCCAGTCATCCCTAGTCAACCTTAGTCATCCCTAGTCAACCTTAGTCATCCCTAGTCATCCCTAGTCATCCCAGTCATCCGTAGTCATCTTAGTCATCCCAGTCATCCCTAGTCATCCCCAGTCATCCCAGTCTTCCCTAGTCATCCCTAGTCATCCCTAGTCATCCTAGTCATCCCTAGTCATTTCAGTCATCCCTAGTCATCTTTAGTCATCCCTAGTCATCCTTAGTCATCCCTAGTCATCCTTAGTCATCCCTAGTCATTCCTAGTTATCCTTAGTCATCCCAGTCATCCCTAGTCATCCCTAGTCATCCTTAAACATTACTAGTCATCCCTTGTCATCCCTAGTCATCCCAGTCATCCCTAGTCATCCCAGTTATCCCTAGTTATGGCAGTCATCCCTAGTCATCGGTAGTGATCCCTAGTTATCCTAGTTATCCCTAGTCATCCCTCATCATCCCAGTCATCCCTTGTCATCCCTAGTCACCCAAGTTAATCTCGTCACTTTAGTCACCCTACATACCCTAGTCACCCCTGTTAACCGTGTCACCCTTGTCACTGTAGTCACCCAAGTCACCCAATTCACCTTTTTCACCCAAGTCAGCCAAGTCACTTAAGTTATCCTAGTCACCCAAGTCACCTGAGTCACATCTGTCACCTTTTGCCCTTTTTGGGGCTCTTCAGTGTGGCACAACAACCAGAGAAAGCTCTGATGAAAAATATCTGCGCACTCTGATTTCAAGCCCTGACCCAGAACTCTCAACACCCACAGTTTCACGCATACCACGTGTCTTCTGGGGGGCAAGAGTCCAAGTGTCAAGTTGATGTCTCGCAGGGAAAATAAAGAATTTGCCAAAACCAACCTCAAAAACATGGACAGAACCATGCAAGAATTACAGCATATCGGATCTATAAAGATCTACGGCCCAAGAATTATTTAAGTACAAACATTAAGCACAAAAGAACTGCAAAGGACCGCAAACGAATATGCTGAAGAACGTAGGATCTTTAAAGACCTGATCAGCAAAATACTGCAATGCTAGTTACACAAGTCACCCTAGTCACCTAGTCACTTAATTACCTTAATTATGCCAGTCACCCCCTTTTTCCAATTACCTTAGTGACAGTTACTACTCTTGTGTTCTTTGTCACTCTTTTTACCACTGTCAAACAGGTAATCATAGTCACGCAAGTCACCCAGGGTTTATTCTAGAAATTGGCCAATGAGCGTCAACTGGGCCCCCTTCTGTAAATTTAGGGTGCCCTTTTTCAAGAGAAGAGGTTGAAGAAAGGCGACTTCTCAAAAGTTATTTGAACTGATTGGTACAGACTATTCTGTGAGAAAACAAATGCTTTTTGGAATTATCATTTACATATTTGCAAGTAGTGAACATTAGGATAACATGACTCCAATGCTTTAACGTAAATGAAAAGCTTCTTTGCTACATCCAAATCCAAAGAAACTGACTGCTTTTTGTGAGTTTTTAAATTCTACATGTTTCGCACTCCCTGGATGCTTTGTAGCCATTTTGGAATATTCTGGGTAACTGAAGGCTGGGCTCCAATTACTGCAGAATCCCGGATGTTTGTCTGGGGAAATAATGACTCAAAGGAAGAAGAGAAAGGCAATTGAGACAGTAAGAGGCCATAAAATTTCAAAATAATTTTGTGGAGTGACCGTCAAATCAGTGTTGTTGCGAGTGATGTTTTCGAATACTTTATTTCCAAAAAATAGTACTTATCCTTGGGTCTATTTTTCTGCACCCCATTAAACGTGGCAAACGTAAATTTTATGCATCACTTTTTTACAAATTGCGGAAATCCAGCAAGGCTGCAGTCTAGAATAAGCCCTGAGTCACACTGTGGTAAGCCAAGTCACCCTAGTCAAAATAGTGAATGAAAGATTGAGTAATTATTAGGATTAATATCACATTTATATTTACTTATTAATGTGAATTTATTTTGACACCTTTTTGTTGTAACATTTTCTAGGCATTATCTGCGACAGTCGCAACTATTGTTGCTCAGCCATTTGAGCAACTCGCTGAGGCTCTAGGCAAAAGTTTCCGTGCATTGTTTAGAGAAGTCCCCCTTCAGTGGCAGCCATTTGTGTTTATAGCAGTCATCATTATTATTATTATTGCCATGTTCACACTGAGCGGATTACAAGTAAGGTTACCATTTGTAACACTCACTACTGTGCCAGCTATCCCTGGTAACTTCCAGGCCCAGTTACGACAGCTAGAAAATCAGTTTAGAAATGTGGAAGAAACTGTTGCGCAAATTAACAATGCTGTACACCAAAGAGAAGCAGTTGTCAATGTTCCATTGCAAGGTGACATTCATGACAAGCAAACTGAGATCTTAAATCTTTTGGAAACAATCCTTGAATACCATCAGAAAAGTGCTCAGCTTGCAGTTCAAGGAGGCAGGAGCCAGCAGGAACAGAAGGTTTATGGTCCTGTTGAGAATGCAGATGAAGAGGCTGCAGATGAAAAGCCTCCGAAAAGGGCCATCATGGAGTCAAACAAGGATAAAATGCCTGTTCAGAATTCAGAATGGGATACTAAGGTTGGTGTTGAGGACGTGGGCTCTTCTCAAGGGACATGAGGCTATTAGGCTCAATGAGTTCAGACATTTATATAAATAATAAAAAAACTGTGGTGATATTTCAGTGCTAAACACTTTCTAAGTTAGTAATAGTGCAATTATTTATGTGTAGAGAGATTTTGAAATACAGTCAAGTCTCTCTAAGACGGACACCTTTGGGACTGGCACTAAGTGTCCGTCTTAGAGAGGTGTCCATCTTATAGAGAGTCAAATAAAGGGAGTAAAGAAAGGCAGGGACAAACTCTAAGTGTCCATTTTACAGAGATGTCCATCTTGTAGAGGTGTCTGTCAAGAGAGAGTCTACTGTAGAGACAATCCCCGCTGAAAAGGGGACTGTAGAAAGTGACAGTAGTGAGCTATTATGCAAGGATGTTTTTGAGTGATGCATTCCAATCAGTAGTGGACTTCATGCATTCTTGGGCAGTGGTTTGACAAATTTGGTAGAATCAAGGTGTGTTAAAAAGGAAAGGGCCTTACTTCTGGTTGACATGCATCACTTAAAAACACTTTTGCTTAAGCTCCCTAATATCAATGGGGTGTTCGTATAAAGTGGTTCATGTTAAATAAATGTAAGTCCAAAAAACACCTTTTATTGGAACAAAAATTTTAAATTGTATGAAAGAAGATCATCACAGTTGTAGAAGCAACCTTTGCGGATGCGAAAAGAAAGCCTGAAAAAATTCAGGCTTGTGCAGAATTTGAACCCTTGACCTCTGCAATACTGGTGCAGCACTCTACTAATTGCGCTAACAAGCCAACTGGCTGCAGGTCATTGAATTGGTTCGTTATAAAGCCATGAAAGGATGATGACAAAGTTATGAATATATGAAAATCATATATTAGAACTACAGGGTGAAGAATTATATGAAAGAAGATCATCTTTCATGTAATTCTTCACCCTGCAGTTTTCATCCATGATTTTCATATATTCACAACTTCAAAAATTTTAAAGAAATAAAACAGGCCATCAGCATTTATAGCAAGGTTAAACATCTCTAACTTACACAAAGCCATTGATAATTCCACAGACCACGTCCATGAAAACACTCAAAAGTGGCTCTTATAAACATTGCTTTATCACAAACAGTACTGATCTGCAGATCAACTCATGCGGTGCTAATTGGACAGACATCTTAAATCCATCTTAACCAGTCAACTCTTTCTAAGACAGGCACCTTTGGGACGAGCACTAGAATAAGATGTCTGTCTTAGAGAGATGTCCATCTTATAAACTGAGTCAAATAAAAGGAATAAAGAAAGGCAAACTCTAGGTGTCCGTTTTACAGAGGTCCTTTGAGAGGGAGTGGACTGTGTTGTCATGATGTCACCTGAAGGTGTAGTTTTACCATTAGAAAAAGTAAGACATATTACAACACTCAGTTAGCAAAGAAGTGTCTACATTTAGCACTTTCTATTAGAATCTTTTGATTGGACAGGAAAAGTGTTTTCCGTATAACCGGCAAGTAGGTGAAAGATAGGGGTGTAAAGGCTTTCCGCACTGGGGAGAAAGGAAACTACCTGTCAGAGACTCTTGAAGGGTACATATTAAACAGGTAAAAAAGGTCCACATCAGCCTAGGGCTGCCTCTTTCTTAACCTACTCAAAAAAAGTATGCATGTGTGTGTGTAGGTGTCGATAACACGGCGTTTTTACATTAAGTAAAATAGTGTGATTAAACTTGCAAGTTGCCTCTGTTTGATTATACAGTATTTAAAATTAAAATTCTGAGCTCTTGAAATAACTGCTGTAACAAATTTGATTTGCTGATAGGTGGTTTGAGTTGTGTACAAAATTTGTTGTGAAATGTAACTTAATTGACAGCTGATAGGTGCTCACTTTATGTCAATTATACAGTAAACTTTTTTTAGGTTGTAATTGACGTAGCAAGTTCAAAACTCTCCTGTGTTGGTACATTCATTTGCAAGAACTAATATTGAATAAAATTGCTTGACATTCAAATATGAATGTGGTGTTTGATTTAGGACGCAAGCATTTCTGTCCGTGGGGTGAACATCTATTCACTATCCAATCAGTCATTAATCCAATTTAACACAACAGCTTGTGATGTTTTCTGAAGCAACTAGTGGCACCACAAGTTACCAGTATCACTAATGACATATACTACTCCAAACAAAATTCTTGTTGCTTTTATTGACTGAAGTCCATAAATTATTTTTAGATTACTTTACTTCAGGAAAAATACATCGAAACATAAATAATTTTATCTTAACAATGCAACAAAATACAAAGTTTCTCTGTTAGCGTGTCTGTGATTTGGAAGAAATTACCTTCGTAACTGTCCAATACATTGAAACTAGCCTGAGGTCGCTGAAAAACAAGAAACAACGAGACAAAAAAGAAAAGACAGGCAGCTAGATACTGAGGCAAATATTCATATATGCATGCATTGCAGCAAAGACTGTCATTCCCACATTGGCCTGTGTAGCCACAGACAATGCTGTTCCGCGGCACAGTTGTCTTTGTGGCGTGGTGTGACAACATGTTGCTGGTTTTACAAAAATAACGTACATGTACAGTCAAACCTCCTGTAAGCAACCACCCGAGATGGTGGTCATTTACTAGAGATTCCAACTATAAGGCTTTGCCTGGGAAAATTTTGGTGTTTTGGATAAGTGGTTGGTTATAGGAGGTGGTATGACATGGAGATTTGAGTGTATGTATGAAACTTTATTTTATTTTCCAAACTGACTAGCACATCAAAGTCAAAAATAATTATTTTGATGGAGTTTTACTTAAAGAAATTTTGACAGCAATATGGGAAAGAATCAATGTTAACTATCCTCATGATTCAGGGTTGTAATGTCAGTCACCACTAAGCTTTCTTTCATTCATTGTTTCTGAGTAGGAATGGATAGTGTCTATGAAAGTGGCAAGTTTTTCTGGATCATGGTCTGGATGCATCCCATGTCCTAGATTAGCGATGTAACGTTGAGTACCAAACTTTCTCAGCATATTCTTCACTGCATAACGAATATCCTCCTGCAAAAGCAAGCGAACCATTAAAATCATTAAATCATATTTATGCAAAAACATTTTCAACTGGACTTTATAGGTTTACAAATCTGGCCCTCTTATATGGTGTATTAATGTACCATGAAATTGATGCAAAATTACCAAGAGCCACCAGCAAAGAAACAGCGATGAATAGGGATTTTAATACACAATTATTGGATAAGGTTTTTGTGACATGCACAATAGTCAAAGCCGAGGTAAGGCCGAGGCTGATAACTCACGGGGAGACTATGATTATTCCTGATAGCACAAGAACTGAATCTAATAATAGTTGTATTATACATTGTTTTGAAGAAAATAAGGACAAACACAGCACTACATGGAACACAGTTTTGACATTGGTCTTGGAAATCAAGAATGTGCTTGCACCCTACAGATTAATCACTAATCTGCTAGCAGGTACAGTGGAACCTCGCCTTACGACCACCCCGTTTATAAGACCACCTCGTTATTACGGCCATATTCTTTCAAACCAAACGTAAAAACCATTGAGTCATTTTATTATTTTGAAGACCCCGTTAATGCGACCACCTCGTTATTACGACTAGGATTTTATGGCCCAACGGTGGTCGCATTAACAGGGTTCCACTGTAACTAACTAATCTTTAGGTTGCGCTGATTTCCAAATTACCGGTAAGTGTAGGGTCTTAGCCAATGAGAAGTCAGAGAGTGAGTAAAATGTATAATAATTTAACTTATTACTTACATGGCTTCCATAAAGACCGGCTGGATCAAGGTTCCCCTGAAGAGTCACAGTTGGTGCAACAATCCTACCAACAAAAATGTTACTCATTAAAGTACGTGACGTAGATAGCACCTCAGTAAACTGGAATTTATTTGTGGGATCAGATTGGATGTCTGCAGCTGAAAGAGCAAAGTGGCAGTACTACCTAATGATGATCTGACTCAAAGTAAGACAACACAGTTTGAGGACAATATAATTCTACTTGGCAGCTAGTCGATTCCTAATCGATTACGATCTCTTACTGCACGAAATTAATTCAGTGGTACAGGACGGCAGGATTGCAAAAACAAAGGGTTGCCACAGTCTCTTGAGGAATCTGCTGTGATGGTTGATGGAGACTAAACATCCAATAACGTGATCATTGGATAGCATCAGAGAAGTAAGGTAGGGCACAAGGCTGCAGCTACAGCTGTAGTAGCATTCTTTTGGGCACCCAGTAATCACAGAGGCCCTCATAGGGGTGATACTTATGTCCCTAGTCTAAATTTCAAAACCCATCTTTTCGTGTATTGAGGAGGAACCTATATCCCTGTTGTTATTTTGGCAATTTTCTTTGTTAAGGTGGGTCACAGTTTTACCCATCTTTGTGTCTTTTTTCACCATTTTAGGTGTCTCAGGTCTCTGTTTCAAGGCCATCTTGCTTGTTGAAGTTTTACCCTAACAGGGCTGGCCTCATTACACGATCAGCATGATACATCAGGAGCTAATCTATGACATTTTGGAACAGAGTGTACTGTCTGCTGGGACTGTGGACCTATATATTATACCAGATTCATGCAGCTGCATTTTGCAAGTACGCTATTCTAGACATTATCGGCACAAAATCCCTACCCTATCCAAGACTAATTACTACATGTATGAACCAGAACCTGTTATGCTCTTCACAAGTGATCAAATTTCCTGAAGTGATACCCTATAATTTCCAGACCAAATGCTTCAAAACCCTGACCTTTGAGCAGCATTCGTTACCTAGTACATGCATATTTATATCTTTTAGTATGTCCCCCTCTGCAGGGCAACTCTGCACCAAAATACATACCAGCCGATCTGCACTTAAGACCCTTTAACCCTTTCAGTCCCACGAGTGACCAACATCAATTTTCTCCTAACATTGTTTGCACATCATCAAGAGAAAAGTGTATGAGTATTTAGAAATTGATCACCAAAGAATTTCTTTGATCTTTTTTCAAATTCACTCAACATTCTTTAAGGCGATGTATCGAGACATTAGTCTGGAGAATTTTGTACATGGATATCTGGGGCTAAAAGGGTTAAGCATCATAATGATGGGTTTACAATAATTCTTGCCTCACCTTGCATCTTTAGCTGACATTGTCCAGTCCAAGCTAACAACATCATATCCAGTCTGAGAAAGTTCTTTAATGGCATAGTGTGCACCCTTAGCAAAAATTGTCTGCAGCAGAAAAAGAATATTTTTAAAATAGTTGTTAATCCTTACAGTCTTTGTCTATTATGGCCAAAGGATAAAATGTACAAAAATTTCAAATTCCTTTTTGTAAAATTCCAAAAAATAAGTATCATGATGACCACACAAATGCTCTGCCCAATGGTTTTATTTCAGTAGTATGTAACCCTATAGGATTTTGTGTAGTATCATTTCTATAAAATAAATATAAAAAGAAACCCCTAGACCATCTTTTCATGTACATTTTAATGTTCACTCAATTAGTCTGAAGACTCAACATTATTAAGCTGGCAGCTCACCATTGGGACAGCATCAGATCCTAACTTTTCCTTCACTTTTTCAACAATTTGCCTGAGGTATGGCAGTGAACAAAGTGTGAAAGTGTCATAACCTATCACTTCTGCGTGAGACTCAAACACTTGCAGCATCTAAATGAGACAAATAATTAATTAGCAGCAAAAAAATCCTACCTGTGGGTTACAAGGCCTATGCACAGATGTTTTAATATTATTGTTGTTGTCACAGGTCAAATTTGACTTAAGGCTAAAATCTTAACCAAAGTTGCTTCTCAGTTTCCTTAAATTAAGAATCAACCTAGCAGTTAAATCAAAATTTATGTAAGACCATGTTACAAGTCAAATTTTATTTCACAGTAAAACTTCTCAGTCGAGGTCACATACAGATAATGGTCCCTTACAAGAGCTTTTAATGATGAATTTTCACTTAAGTACAGATCAAGCTCAAGACACAGTTCAAACAGGGTAAGGCTGACCTTAACTATAGCTAGTTGGTTAGTCATGGTCCGGGCAGTTGCTAAAGGAGAGTTTCCATTGTAATTAAACATGCAGTCACAAGTTTATCAGTTTTTTTCATAACTGTCACGTGTTTCCCCTCTTTAAATAAAGGCGTTACCTTACCTTACCTTACCTAACAGTTTGTTGGGTTTTTTATAGGGGGAGGGGGGGGGAGGATAGCACTGTACAGGTACCGTACCTTTCAAATCTGGGAATAGATGATTCAGATGGTAATAATTGTAATAAATAATTATTAACTGCATATAATATTTACCTGAGCTCCAGCTCGGACCTGTAGCACCAGATAATCAATAATTAAATCTGTCATCCTCTGCAGAAGTTGACTGGAAACTTCTAAATGCTGATGTAAGAATTTACGAGCTTTGTTGAAAGTCTTGCTACTTTCTCCTTCAATCATGTAGCACAAAAGGGTCCACTTCAAAAAGAAAACACTCAACAATAAGTTAAATAGAAGATTCCTGTTAAATAACAAGAGTCTAAAGAACTATATACTTGATGGTACTAATGGTTTCGTATCAAACAGGCTCCATTCCCATGCAGGCTGTGAAACATGTTTGCAAAAATAATCCTTATTCTGTCATAAACTGTAATGTCAAACCTCTATTTAACACCCACCCACCCTCAGGGAAGGGACAAGTAGTTAATGCCTTATATATAGAGGTTTTGTTTACAGTGAATTTAATTACCGACAATTTTGTCTGCAGGGACTCTATTACCGGGCAGCTAAATAGAGGGTGGTTGTTTAATACATAGAAGAGAGTTAATAATAAATAAATATAGTTTCCAAATGATAATTATTATTATTTTATTAGCCTTCATTAATTTTGTTTATAGTGAACAAATGGATCAATAGGTTTCTGGGAAACTGCCCACCTACCCCTCCCCTAAGCTAACATTAACACTTAATTCTTACTTTGGGCAAAATGATGGGTTAGGGGAGGCGTAGGTGGGCAGTTTCCCAGAAACCTACATCAGGGTTCAATGAAATTCATTTTTACAGCTTGCCATTTGGGCAAGCTGAATCTAGCATTTAATAGCCCAGATGTCATTTCAACTAGCCCCAAAAACTTTTTGACTAGCAGAATTGATTTCACATTTCTTCTGTTATTTGAATTCCTAAAAAAAACATCACTTGCCCGTCGGGCAAGTTAAAGACAAAATTCACTAGCCCGATAGCAAAATCCACAAGCCCTGCGCTATCGGCCACTACTTTCTTTGCACGCTGCTACATTCATTCGAACAAACATAAAAAATAGAGTGACAAACACATGTTCTTAGTAGAAACTTCTATGAACTTTGTTGTAAAGGAATAGGAGAGGATAATAATTTGAAGCACTAAAAGACTGGCCTCATTGAGTGACACTTTTCTTACCGGTGCTCCAGAAAAACCAATCAAGGGAACCTTGCCTTCCAGCTTAACCCTTGTCAGAGTTATAGCACGAAACACATATCCCAGTGACTTCTGTAGATCAACTTCCTGTTTAAGTTTCTGTGAAGTAGACAATATTGTGCACAGTAAAATGAGTGTTCTCCCACCCATGAAGAGCAAATAATTCAGGAAAAGATAATTGTCACCTCAATGTCACTTGGTTCTCTGATTGGATCTGGGAAAACTGGACCCTAAAATATTGAAGAAAAAAACTATAATAATTATTTTGCATCCAAAAATTTTTAATTTCTAATAAAATTATATATATATAATATAACTTAACCCAGTCATGTGGTTTTTATTATTATTTCGTATTCACACATGCATGTCTGTACAGTATACAAGGAACATATTACAGTATCTGCTCGGTCATTATCTTACACACAGATAGGGGGTTAGGACTTACTTTTCCAGGGATCATTTGAACTGTCATTCCAAGAGCCTGTTGAATCAAAAACAGAAAAAAGGTAACAAAGACTCATTAGTACTGATTAAGGGTAACAGGATTCAGTTTCTCAAACTCCCAAATTATTACAACAATTTACTGTACGCAACTATTGCTGCCCAACCCCCAACCCCCCCCCCCACCATCACACTCTGGTCCCATGTCCAAAGTCATTCTGAAGTATGACCAGTATCAAATTTCTCCTCACAATACCACTGCCAGATCACATGCACAGGTCAGTGGGAATGAGTGCAATGATCAGCGCTGGTGAGATGTCTTTGCTGTTTAAACTAATTCTCTCAAGCACTACAAATAAAAAACGTATGGAGAACAGTGAGGAGAATGTGCATCTTGATATTACAGGAGGACTTAAGTAAATGTCTACCCACCTGAGGAATGACAAGGATATCTGAAAAAATGATAGCAGCATCCAGAGGAAATCTTCTTATAGGCTGCAAAAAGTACCAACATCAAGGTGAGATAATTTGGGAGATAATCTACCATATTTCCACAAATAAGCACTCATGCTCTAACAAGTATTAAATACACTGTAAGAACGTTATTAATTAATTGAGAAAACACAGTATATACCTGATCCAATTATTCATTGTTGAAATTTACTAATTATGGTTTCAAGTGTTGCATAATAAATAGACCTGGCAAAGTGGATGCATCCTAAAAGTCAGATTTCAAAATAATCAAAACTTGTTTTACCTGTAAAGTAAGTTCACACGCCAACTCAGGAGTTTGAACCATCTTGAAGAAATCAGCATTGTTTTCTTCCTTCAATTTACGGAATTCTGAGAAAAAAATATTAACTTATTGGCATGTCATTAGGGAAAGTTTTTTTGCCCCCTAACCCCTCTTGAGATCTCTCCTCCTGCCCCATGCAAATATGTATAACAGCTTTTGACTTTGTACAGCTGTATTCTGCCTCATTCCTGACATGTCATTCTCTAGCAATTACAGTGGAGTTTATCCAATGTGTCCATGATATGTCGGGTGAATGGGTGCCTCCGTCATGTTACCACAACTGCCACAATTCAACAGCTTTATTTCCCCCTTAAACTCACTGTAAGAGTACAATACTTGAATGGGAAAAGGTTAAATGACGCCACTTTTGCCTTCATTTTGCGCTTGGGTATCCTGTGCATCAAAGTCAGCTGAAATGACCCGACCGATGAAACAACAACAAAAAGTGCTAAGGGAGCTTTAACTAGGATAACAAGAAATCACAAAGTTATCCAGCCTATGGCAGGAACTAGACCAGTAACTGGAAATCTTAGTTGCGTGCCGAGCGTAAAATCACGATCTTGACTCAGCAACTCACCTGGGAGATAGCGCCCCGCTTGCCTCATAACCCACACGGGAGCCCTCTCAGTTGTTTCCCCACGGGCTGCTCGCAAAATCAGATCATTTTTCATTGGCGGGAAGCCATTCTGCGTTTCAAAATCAGTCATTGCAGTCTAAATTAAAAGTATCGTGGACTTTTTCGTTCCCTTTCTTAGCAAAAGAGCGATGAATAAAAAATTATAGGGGAGCTGGGTACTAATTTTCGGCGCACAGACTTGTGGGTGTTCCTTGGTCGCCGCCATCTTGCCTTGAAGATGTTGGGTTCATTTTCTCGTTCCGTTCCTCGTCTTTTTGGACAACCAGGGTCCGCGATCTTACGGAGATGTTTCGCTGCTGAAGCTGCTGTAGGACGCTTTGGTATGGCTCTAACTTTTGGTTCTCCAACAGAGGTAAGTAGTTAAAAAGTCAGAGTAGTCTTGTGGAAACGTGGTGAGCCAGACGTGTTATATAATGCAGTTTTAAAATAAGCTCGACTGTCTCTTGACAAGGAGATAACTATTTTATAATCTTTGGCTACTAGAAAAATCTACCTGTAGGATGCATGTTGTCTTTGAAGTAGGAAAACTTTAATACAGAAAGTATCTGTTGGGTTATATTAGGCGAAGATGCCCAATATATTTCTGCAGTAGCCTTTCTAAGTATTGAAATTGTTATTTTGACGGCCTTGAAATAGTATGGCAGCTGTGATGGATGTGAGTAGAAGGAAATGTGGTTACTGCTTATTTTACAAAAACATGTAATTATGTTTGCCACAACATAACATCTTTCATTGCTTTGAGTCTCTATTGCTGGTGGTGTTTTGCAAGAGTAAGCTCCTTGAATCAAGAATACAATAATATTTCATACTGTTGATAGAAATCTGTTCAGAATCTTGTCAACTGCAATTTCAGTTGAGAGACAAGAGGTCACAAAGTCAGTGGAGAGCACACTGAAGCTACCAGGAAACAATATTTTCTTCACTTTCCATATATTTGCCGGACAAGAAATAAGTTTTGCTTTTGCTGGTGTCAATTCATAATAGAACTCGACATTGATGGTAATTGACCAGGAGAAAGAAAATTTCAAGCAAATCTACGTATGTTGTCAGCATGGAATTTTCAAGGCTAAATCACAGAGATCTGTCTTGCAAACATGCCAGTGGCAAGGTGTGATAATAGTTAGCCATATTCACATTCATATTTTGGAAAACCATGCTCAAGAGGCAGAGAAAAACAAATGGTGCCATTTCTACAGTCTATACTCCCACTAGACCATAGCTCTCGACCAATCAGCCCATAGGAAATCACAGTTATTGTAAAGTACAAAATTCAGTACCACTCACAAGTAAGTTGACAGTTGACTCAAGACTTGATTCTCACATCTTGAAACTCATAGCAACAATCCAGTCTTAAGTCGAGACTGTCAGCGTACTTTCGAGTGTTACCACTGTACCTGAAGAGTTCTAGCCAGGCGTTACTGAAAGCGCTGCTTGCTATAACTGTGCTTACACCTTTTTCCCAAGATGTCGAAAAGGAAAATAAAACAAGAAGTGGATTTAGTGCTCTTATTTGAGCTTTTTTTGATTAGAAAACATAAAACAGAGCAATCAACTAGTATCATAATTGGTTAGAAAACAACCAATCAAATTGCACAGTACATTGTAGAAAGTTGGCATGGTTTTTGCATGCTGTTATCCACATCGGGAACATTCAGAAGACCTTCAGTTAATTTTCAGAAAGTATTCAGACACTGTCGAGAATGACATTCTTACAATGCAAAGATTTCTAGATCTCTCCAGATATTGGTATTCCGGGGGTTGGCAGGTATGATGTATTCTCAGACCTGCCCTCAAGGGAAAGAAAGGGAAGGAGCAAACAAAAGACTTGAATGCAACAACAGTCGTGATCAGAACTACACTCATGCGGGTGATTGTATTCCACCTACTTAAATATGAAATGAGTCCTCGATTCAAATGTTTGTCGTTTTAGACCTTCTATTCAGAAGTTGATGTGAAGCAAGTTGATGTAACTACTACTACTGGAAGCTTTGGCATTCTACCAAGCCATGTACCCACCCTGGCTACTCTAAAACCAGGACTTCTCACAATACATGATGAAGGAGGTGCTACTAAATATTTTGGTCAGTATTACAGGCCACAGTTATTTCTATCATAATAAATAAAAATGATTATTATTTCTTTTATCACTCAACCTTTCAATATCAGTGTGTTTGTAATCAACCTTTGTCACCTACAATCTTGGACAAAAGTCCGCGAAAGTCATTCAATAATTATTTTCCATTACCATTTATTTTCAGGATGCCTTCTGAACCCTTTAAGTCCCAATATCCACATACAAATTCTCCCAAAGTGATCTCAAGATATTTCCATAAAAAATAAGTTGAGAGAATTTGTTCAAAGATAAAGGCATTTTCCCTTAGGTGATCATTGATTGATTCTCATAGACTTTTCTTTCAATTATGGACGGACCATTAGAAATGTTATGGGGGGTGGGGAATTTTCGAGCCACAGGAATTTTTTGTCATTATCAAATTCCTTGTATGATTTTTTTTAGGCCATAGCATGAATATTGACGTGCATGAATTTTTTTTCATTTAGTTTTCCCTTGCGCAGATATTTTTTTTGTACCTGTTATTGTTAGGAGAAAATTGATGTTGGTCACTCTTGGGAGGTTCAGGATAAGCGCATGCTCATTAATTAAATTACTTTGTCCCAATTCATTATTAATTCTATCGGTTAATAATTCCACTCACATGTATCTCAGCAATCTCAGAGTGTATTTCAAAGTAGAAGTGTATTTTAGAGTAACCTGAAGTAGGATGGAGGAGTAATAAAATCGAAGAAAACATTAGTGGATTAAGCCAACACTACCAACGTTGAATTTATTGTTGAGCCGAAGGTTTTATTCCATGGCTGGTTAATTTACAGCTATTTGCACACAAGTTGATCAAGTGACTGCCAGGGGAGTGTGCAGATTGGTTCTTTGACAACATTATGACATCATATTGCTTGCATACATGATACAGCATGTGCCGGCATAAAAACAGCATTTTGATAAATGAGCATGCACTGAACGGTGAACAAGTCCCTTTAAAGGGTAAAGAATTACTATTTTTGTCACAAATGCCTTGCTTTTACCCTTCCCTACCCTATGCAATTTTGAAAGTTTAGTAAAATTGGAGATATATACCAGTAACCCCTGATTTGTGTTTAAAATATTTTGTGTCAAGTATATGACATTGTGGACTAAGAAATAATGTTTGAGGATGTTTTAGAATCATTTGAATTGATAGAAATTACAAATTTTTGTTTTTATTACTGTCAAACATCCACTAACAACCACCTCTCCTCAACAGCCACTTTTTTGGCAGACAATCCATGCATTGACTGTTGTTTAACTCTCTACAATGGCCACTTTTTTCTGTGCCAAAGGTGGCCATTGTGAAGAGGTTCAACTGTATTTCAGCCTCACATTATAGCTAATTGACAATTGTCTCCTGGTGAAATAGGCCAGCCCTTACAATGTATATAGAACCCTGAGATCCTTGGCCACACTGAGTGATCAATGTACGCTCTACTGTACCTGTAAATGGTGCACGAATAGAATGCATTAAATAATGTTAAGATAATCTTTTCTTCTGTTAATAGCGAGCAGTGGAACAGTGTCCATTAATGCTGACTCCACAGTTCAAATCCTGGCTGAGGAAGCCCATCCTTTAGAAAGATTTGACCCACAGGTACAGTGTATGGTAGTGTACCTTGTCAGCTTTGTTGTGCATCACTATTCATTCTGTGTTTGACCAGTGATCCAACCACTGTACAGTTTTTGCATGTGATAGTGACTTGACATTATCACCAACCGGTAGCTGGGGCTAGTATCAAAGAGTCACAGAAATCTGATGAGGTGTCTTTATTTAGAAGCACAAATAGAGAAGTTGAGGGGAATACGAAAGAAGGGAGGCTCATGTGCTTCTTAGGAAAAGCTAGCATCTCTGCTCTTCTCACATTCCTCAATTTGTTTTGGTTTTCATCAGAAAGGGAGACACTAATAATTGAGGCTGTGCATGTACGTAAGACTCTGTCTGGGTGTTCTGTTAAATTACCGGTACACTGCGAGACTTTTACTGGCTGTACATATATATAGTCGTATAAACATAACAACTTTCTTTAATTTTCCAGACATGTTTCGATGGTACATTCGTGATCTTCAGTGTTACATATTTTGAAATCGCCGTTGAATTTAAAGCGCGCGCGATCTTACAAAGTTCGTTACATTGTGTTGTCGATATTGCGTACTAAAACAAAATTAAATGAGTGACGCTTAGTTCTTTACAGGGAGAGAGTCAGGTTAATGTGTTTCACCTGCTGGTTGAGATCGGGCTTCTCACATTTTATAAACATGGATTCCTTAAGCTTCACTTAGTACTTAGTGGCTGCAGAGTCTAGGATCTCGAAGCAATCTGGTGTGCAGGATGCTCTACAAAACTCTGAACCCTGCAGATGTTTAAAAACGCTCGAAATTCAACGGCGATTTCAAAATATGTAACACTGAAGATGACGGATGTACCGTCGAAACACATCTGAAAAATTAAAGAAAGTTGTTATGTTTATACGACTATCTATATTGTTGCTGCTATCTAGACCTTCTGTACATATATCAAAATAATATAATCAAAAGAAAAGGATATATCAGGGTTTTCATTAAGAATTGCAGTAGCAGGAGAATAGTGTAAAGTAACAGGAGAATATTTTGAAAGAATGAAGCCCTTTCCTGGAAAGAGCTTGAAAATGAGCTTGGAAATTTTGCATTTTAAACTCTTCTGAGATGGCTTTTCCTGCTGTCTGATAGCAAATTTTATTTCCTGTAGCTGCCAAACAAAAAACACTGCATACCTCTACATGGTTTCAAAACATTTTTCCTTCAAATTTACACCCATATTGTTACATACTTATGTAAATTATGATCAACTTCCAACCCTGTCACTCAGTCCTAGAGTTGTGACATGTGGCTGGCCAAACATACCAAAGAGTGAAAAGAAAATAATTTTCAATACGCTTTAACTTCAAAATTTTTAAATATTTTTAGGATGTTATCAATAGTGAAAGCACGAGACATGAGAAACTTTTCCTGCCTGTCGGTGACACATGTGCTTGCACTCTAGACAAAACACATTTAAACAAATTCGCTCTCAACGCAAAGCTTTGTGTGTCTGGTTTAATAGACGATTTGTCAAATATCGCTGAATATTAAATCTTCTTTGTTTCCAGTGCAGTTGCAATTTACAATGTGCCGTTTTAGAAGTCATTGTTAAAATAGAAAAATCTCAAAATTTGCATTTGCTTTCAGGGCTGTCCAAAAGTTTTAACTGACAACAGTTATTGTAAATCATTTGTAAATATTATGTAATTTAAAGGTCCTAATCATCTCTTATTTTGTTGCGATAGAATCGAAATTAAATGTCTGAATGGGGTAAATTACGAAGTTGTACCAAGGTTTTTTCTTGTTATTCTCGAGTAAATGCAGCATTCTTCTGACTGGGTGCGGTATTGATTCAAGGGCGGCGTTTATTAGGAATTTTGCTTCCATCCGTGGAGTTTGATCAAGGGTGTCGTTTAATCGAATAAATATGGTATCTCAGGAGTTATACTGTACATACATGTAACTGTCCCAAGGGTGATGGGCTGCTATGAAAATTACTGCTCTTTATTTTGCAAAGTGAAATTTGTGTACTTGTTTTAAATTAATTTTGACTTTGATCTCTTCTGTAAGTAAGAGTTAACAACTGTGTGAATAATAATATTTTTATCTGTTTTCTTTTTTACAGGCCGTCAGTCAGCAGCTAGAACAGGCGCAACAAAATCTGTCCAGTGCATCTGGAGAAGAAGATAAGGCCAAAGCTCAAATTGCTGTAGAGTGTCTAGAGGCCTTAAATAAAGCTCTTGGACAATAAGTTGACTGCTTGATCTCGTACATTTGTGAGAACTGGGTAAAATTGGTATTGGTCTCTGTACTGGACTTAAAGGATGTGTTAATGTAGGAAAATCAACCGGTTTGATACCTGTGACCTTGCCACACTACTGTTCATTGCTGTGGGTTATTGTTTCTTAAACTTCACAGTTTTAGTGAATTTCTACACGTAAATGATTAATCTTTCTTAGCCATGAGTACCCGCACTTTTGATTCACTTAGCATGGCAAACATTTTGAATAAATTAATTTCAATATCACTCAGTTTTTGTGGTCTACTTGTTTTTCCTTCTTCATACTTCTCCAAGTACTGTTTATGGGAATGTACCTATCAGAATCGTAGATTCCTTTTTGAGACTTCCCTGTGGTGTTTTCCTGAAAAAAAGAAGCAAACCTATTTTAATTACTTTAGTATTTATGTATTTATATTTCTGTCAAAAAGCTAAGATATCTCAAAAATTGGATTAAAGCTCACAATTACATTTTCCATAAAACTAACCCACTTAGATTGTAGTATGGACCCTAGTTAAAACCGAGAGTGAACGTTTTTCTGTATCCTGAGTCACAAACTCTCATATATATTATATCGAATACCTCAAGCACCGGCTAGGTGCCGTTCTTGATTACCATGTTGTTGTCACTTGCAAATGCTTCCCAGCTGTCTGCATTGCTCTTGGCTAGCATCATGTGGCTCTTGCAGACATCCTTTGAATCAATGGACGGCCAACATATTAAGAACCTACAGGAGGCTTTTCATACAGGATGTGTTTTGATGTGCATTGGTGCTACATGTATGGTATTCGAGTCTGCACAGGTCATGAGAAGGTATTGTACCCATTTCTAGGTTTATTTTGTTAGTCCATGGTTTTCGTCATCGTTGTTGATATTCTGGATACAAAAAATTGTTTTCTGGGGTAGAAAAATAAATTTTTCAAAAACGCAAAAGAATCAAAATTTTCCAAAAGAGTTAGTCCATAGTTTTTTTTTCAAAAAATAAAAATTATTATGTAAATTATGATCAACTTCTAACCCTGTTACACAATGCTAGAGTTGTGACATGTGGCTGGCCAAACATAGCAAAGAGTGAAAATATAATAATTATAGGAAAAGATTCTAGAAACCAGGAATTTTTCTAAAAGGGTTAGTCCATAGTTTTGGTTAAAAATTCGCAATTTTTTAAACTTTTTATTCTACGAAAAATACACCAGAAAAATGTGTTTGAGAATATTTTAGAAAGAAGAAACCCTTTCCAAACTGTAAAAATAAGAAGTTGAAACAGTCCAAACATTAGGATGTTTTAAAACGGGTTAGTCCATGGTTTTCCCCAAAAATGGGCAATTTTTCTATCTTTTTATTTCAGGCAAAATAGCCCAGGAAAATGTATTTGAGAATTTTCTATAAAGAAATAAAAACCTTTCATGACTCCAAAAACAAGAAGGTGAAAAAGTAAAAAAAAAATTGAAATTTCTCCGAAGGGGTTAGTCTATGGCTTTGGTCAACCATTGGCCATTTCGCCATCTTTTAATTTCAGGTAATCAAAACAAGAAAAATATCTTAAATCTAACGTGAAAACACGCCTTTCTACGCTAAAAAAACGACAAGTTCAAATAGTCCAAAAATTCAAATTTTTCCAAAGGGGTTAACCCATGGTTTTGCTCCAAAAATAGCCATTTTTCAAACTTTTTTTCAGGCAATATTAGCCAGGAAAATATCTTTTACGACATTCTAGAAAGAAAAAACGCCTTTCTAGGCTATAAAAACAAGAAGTTCAAAAAGTCGAAAAATTGACATTTTTCCAAAGGGGTTAACCCATGGTTTTCGTCCAAAAATGGCCATTTTGGCAACTTTTTTTTTTTCGCAATATGGGCCACGAAAATATTTTTTACGATATTCTAGAACCAAAAAAAGCCTTTCTAGGCTATAAAAAGAGGAAGTTCAAAAAGTCGAAAAATTGACATTTTTCCAAACGGGTTAATCCATGGCTTTTGTCCAAAAATCGCCGTTTTGGCAACTTTTTTTTTTGACAATATAGGCCAGGAAAATGTCTTTTACGATATTCTAGAACGAAAAAACGCCTTTCTAGGCTATAAAAACAAGAAGTTCAAAAAGTCGAAAAATTGACATTTTTCCAAAGGGGTTAATCCATGGCTTTTGTCCAAAAATCGCCGTTTTGGCAACTTTTTTTTTTAGGCAATATAGGCCAGGAAAATGTCTTTTACGATATTCTATGACGTAAAAAAGCTTTTCTAGGCTATAAAAACAAGAAGTTCAAAAACTCGAAAAATTGACATTTCTCAAAAGGGGTTAACCCATGGTTTCGGTCCAAAAATGACCATTTTGGCAACTTTCTTTTTTTCAGGCAATATAGGGTAGGAAAATGTCTTTTACAATATTCTAGAACGAAAAAACGCCTTTCTAGGCTATAAAAACAAGACGTTCAAAAGGTCGAAAAATTGGCATTTTTCCAAATGGGTTAACCCATGCTTTTGGTCCAAAAATGGCCATTTTGGAAACCTTTTTTATTAGGTAATATAGGCCATGAAAATGTCTTTTACAATATTCTAAAACAAGAAAAAACCTTTCTAGGCTATAAAAACAAGAAATTCAAAAAATAGAAAAATTGACATTTTTCCAAAGGGGTTAACAAATGGTTTTGGTACAAAAATGGCATTTTGGCAACTTTTCTTTTAGGCAATATAGGGTAGGAAAATGTCTTTTACGATATTCTAGCACGAAAAAATGCCTTTCTAAGCTATAAAAAAAAGAACTTCAAAAAGTCGAAAAATTGACATTTTTCCAAAGGGGTTAACCCATGGTTTTGGTCCAAAAATGGCCATTTTGGCAACTTTTTTTTTTTAGGCAAAATAGCGTAGGAAAAATTTTTTTGTGCAATATTCTAGAATGAAAAAACGCCTTTCTAGGCTATAAAAAGAAGAAGTTCTAAAAGTCGAAAAATTGACATTTTTACAAAGAGGTTACCCCATGGTTTTGGTCCTAAAATGGCCTTTTTGCCAACTTGTTTTTTTTTGAAGATGAAACAACAACAACATGATATTAATTTGAGGAGGACTCGGAAAAAATCCGAGTCCCAGATGGGATTTGAACCCACGACCCTCCGTGATCTAGTCGGATGCTCTAACCACTTGAGCTACTGGAGACTCTATGGTGAGCAAGGGCCAATTTGTGGGTCTCGACTGGAACCGCATCACGCGGCTACACAGCCAAGTAATGATAGGCACACAAGAAGTGAAGAACTCACTAACAGCATCGCGCTGTCACCTTAAAGCATATCCAAGATGCGCTCAATATATCACTTGAGGTTGTGGCCGCACTTGGATATGCTTTAAGGTGACAGCGCGATGCTGTTAGTGAGTTCTTCACTTCTTGTGTGCCTATCATTACTTGGCTGTGTAGCCGCGTGATGCGGTTCCAGTCGAGACCCACAAATTGGCCCTTGCTCACCATAGAGTCTCCAGTAGCTCAAGTGGTTAGAGCATCCGACTAGATCACGGAGGGTCGTGGGTTCAAATCCCATCTGGGACTCGGATTTTTTCCGAGTCCTCCTCAAATTAATATCATGTTGTTGTTGTTTTTTTTTAAGGCAATATAGGGTAGGAAAATGTGTTTTACGATATTCTAGAACGAGAAAACGCCTTTCTAGGCAATAAAAACAAAAAGTTCAAAAAGTCGAAAAATTGACCTTTTTCCAAACGGTTAACCGATGCTTTTGGCCCAAAAATGGCCATTTTGCCAACTTTTTTTTTTAGGCAATATAGGGTAGGAAAATGTCTTTTACGATATTCTAGACCGAAAAAACGCCTTTCTAGGCTATAAAAACAAACAAGTTCAAAAAGTCGAAAAATTGACATTTTTCCAAAGGGGTTAACTCATGGTTTTGGTTCAAAAATAGCCATTTTGACAACTTCTTTTTTTTTAGGCAAAAAAGGGCAGGAAAATGTCTTTTACGATATTCTAGAACGAAAAAACGATTTTCTAGGCTATAAAAACATAAAGTACAAAAAGTCGAAAAATTGAAATTTTTCCAAAGGGGTTAACCCATGGTTTTGGTCCAAAAATGGCCATTTTGGCAACTTGTTTTTTTCAGGCAATATAGGGTAGGAAAATGTCTTTTACGATATTCTAGAACGAAAAAACGCCTCTCTAGGCTATAAAAACAACAAGTTCAAAAAGTCGAAAAATTGACATTTTTCTTAAGGGGTTAACCCATGGTTTTGGTCCAAAAATGGCCATTTTGCAATTTTTTTTTTTTAGACAATATAGGGTAGGAAAATGTCTTTTACGATATTCTAGAACGAAAAAACGCCTTTCTAGGCTATAAAAACAACAACTTCAAAAAGACGAAAAATTGACATTTTTCCAAAGGGGTTAACCCATGGTTTTGGTTCAAAAATGGTCATTTTGGCAACTTGTTTTTTTCAGGCAATATAGGGTAGGAAAATGTCTTTTAGGATATTCTAGAACGAAAAAACGCCTTTCTAGGCTATAAAAACAAGAAGTTCAAAAAGTCGAAAAATTGACATTATTCCAAAGGGTTTAACCAATGGTTTGAGCCCAAAAATGACCATTCTGGCAACTCTTTTATTTTAGGCAATATAGGCCAGGAAAATGTCTTTTAAGATATTCTAGAGCAAAAAACCGCCTCTGTAGGCTATAAAAACAAGAACTTCAAAAAGTCGAAAAATTGACATTTTTCCAAAGGGGTTAACCCATGGTTTTGGTCCAAAAATGGTTATTTTAGGAAGTTTTTTTTTTTTAGGCAATATAGGACAGGAAAATGTCTTTTACGATATTCTAAAACGAAAAAACGTCTTTCTAGGCAATAAAAAAAAGAAGTTAAAAAAGTCGAAAAATTGACATTTTTCCACAGCGGTTAACCCATGGTTTTGGTTTAAAAATGGCCATTTGGCAACTAGTTTTTTTCAGGCAATCTCGGCCAGGATGATGTCTTTTACGATATTCTAGAACGAATAAACGCCTTTCTAGGCTATAAAAACAAGAAGTTCAAAAAGTCGAAAAATTAACATTTTTCCAAAGGGGTTAACCCATGGTTTTGGTCCCAAAATGGCCATTTTGGCAACTTTTTTTTTACGCAATATAGGCCAGGAAAATGTCTTTTGTGATATTCTAGAACGAAAAAAAGCCTTTCTAGGCTATAAAAACAAGAAGTTGAAAAAGTCGAAAAATTGACATTTTTTCAAAGGGGTTAACCCACGGTTTTGGTCCAAAAATGGCCATTTTGGCAACTTTTTTTTTTACTCAATATAGGCCAGGAAAATGTCTTTTGTGATATTCTAGAACGAAAAAAAGCCTTTCTAGGCTATAAAAACAAGAAGTTCAAAAAGTCGAAAAATTGACATTTTTCCAAAGGGGTTAACCCGTGCTTTTGGTCCAAAAATGGCCATTTGGGCAAGTTTTTCTTTTAGGCAACATAGGCCAGGAAAATGTCTTTTACGATATTCTAGAACGAAAAAACGCCTTTCTAGGCTATAAAAACAAGAACTTCAAAAAGTCGAAAAATTGACATTTTTCCAAAGGGGTTAACCCATGGTTTTGGTCCAAAAATGGCCATTTTTGCAATTTTTTTTGTTACGCAATATAGGGTAGGAAAATGTCTTTTACGATATTCTAGAACGAAAAAACGCCTTTCTAGGCTAGAAAAACAAGAACTTCAAATAGTCGAAAAATTGACATTTCTCCAAAGGGGTTAACCCATGGTTTTGGTCCAAAAATGGCCATTTTGGCAACTTGCTTTTTTCAGGCCATATAGCGTAGGAACATGTGTTTTACGATATTCTAGAACGAAAAAACGCCTTTTTAAGCAATAACAACGAGAAGTTGAAAAAGTCGAAAAATTGACATTTTTCCAAAGGGGTTAACCCATGGTTTTGGTCCAAAATGGCCATTTTGGCAACTTGTTTTTTTCAGGCAATATAGGGTAGGAAAATGTCTTTTACGATATTCTAGAACGAAAAAACGCCTTTCTAGGCTATATAAACAAGAAGTTAAAAAAGTCGAAAAATTGACATTTTTCCAAAGGGGTTAACCCATGGTTTTGGTCCAAAATGGCCATTTTGGCAACTTGTTTTTTTCAGGCAATATAGGGTAGGAAAATGTCTTTTACGATATTCTAAAACGAAAAAACGCCTTTCTAGGCTATAAAAACAAGAACTTCAAACAGACGAAAAATTGACATTTTTCGAAAGGGGTTAACCCATGGTTTTGGTCCAAAACTGGCCATTTTTGCAATTATTTTTTTTAGCCAATATAGGGTAGGAAAATGTCTTTTACGGTATTCGAGAACGAAAAAACGCCTTTCTAGGCTATATAAACAAGAAGTTCCAAAAGTCGAAAAATTGACATTTTTCCAAAGGGGTTAACCCATGGTTTTGGTCCAAAAATGGCCATTTTTGCTTTTTTTTGTTTTAGGCAATATAAGGTAGGAAAATGTCTTTTACGATATTCTAGAACGAAAAAACCCCTTTCTAGGCTATAAAAAAAAGAACTTCAAAAACTCGAAAAATTGACATTTTTCCAAAGTGGTTAACCCATGATTTTGGTCTAAAACTGGCCATTTTTACCTTTTTTTTTTTTTTTAGGCAATATAGGGTAGGAAAGTGTCTTTTACGATATTCTAGATCGAAAAAACGCCTTTCTAGGGTATAAAAACAAGAACTTCAAAGAGACGAAACAATGACATTTTTCCAAAGGGGTTAACCCATGGTTTTGGTCCAAAAATGGCCATTTTGGTAATTTTTTTTTTCAGGCAATATAGTTCAGGAAAATGTGTTTTACGATATTCTAGATCGAAAAAACGCCTTTCTAGGCTGTAAAAACAAGAAGTTCAAAAAGTCGAAAAATTGAAATTTTTCCAAAGGGGTTAACCCATGGTTTTTTTCCAAAAATGGCCATTTTGGCAACTTTTTTTTTTAGGCAATATAGGCCAGGAAAATGTCTTTTGCGATATTCTAGAACAAAAAAAAGCCTTTCTAGGCTATAAAAACAAGAACTTCAAAAAGTCGAAAAATTGACGTTTTTCCAAAGGGGTTAACCCATGCTTATGGTCCAAAAATGGCCATTTTGGCAACTTTTTGTTTTAGGCAATATAGGCCATGAAAATGTCTTTTACGATATTCTAGAACGAAAAAACGCCTTTCTAGGCTATAAAAAAAAGAAGTTCAAAAAGTCGAAAAATTGACTTTTTTCCAAAGGGGTTAACCCATGATTTTGGTCCAAAAATGGCCATTTTAGCATTTTTTTTTTTTTCAGGCAATATAGTTCAGGAAAATGTGTTTTACGATATTCTAGAACGAAAAAACGCCTTTCTAGGCTGTAAAAACAAGAAGTTCAAAAACTCGAAAAATTGACATTTTTCCAAAGGGGTTAACGCATGCTTTTGGTCCAAAAATGGCCATTTTGGCTATTTTTTTTTTCAGGCAATATAGTTCAGGAAAATGTCTTTTACGATATTCTAGAACGAAAAAACGCCTTTCTAGGCTATATAAACAAGAAGTTTAAAAAGTCGAAATATTGACATTTTTCCAAAGGGGTTAACCCCTGGTTTTGGTCCAAAAATGGCCATTTTGGCAACTTCTTTTTTTCAGGCAATATAGGCCAGGAAACTGTCTTTCACGATATTCTAGAGCAAAAAAAACGCCTTTCTAGGCTATAAAAACAGGAACTTCAAAAAGTCGAAAAATTGACATTTTTCCAAAGGAAAACCCATGGTTGTACTGTCGCAATTTGTAATAATCATCGCACTTTGTAATACCTTTCGCAATTTGTAATAAATCCATCGCACTTTGTAATACCTGTCGCAATTTGTAATAAACCGTGTCGCACTTTGTAATAAAAAAGCTGTCGCAATTTGTAATAACAGTCCATCGCACTTTGTAATAAACTAAGCTGTCGCAATTTGTAATAATTCCATCGCACTTTGTAATAATGTTTTGAGAGTGATTCAACTTACTTCGTCAACATTAATATCATGCCAAAATATGCATGGTACTTGATTATGACGTCTGCTAGCACGTAACATCTCCGTAACATTTTCTTTTGTCAAACATGCATGTCTTCCGCTATAAATTTCTCTGCCTTGATTAATCAACTGACCAATTAGAAACGCTTTCTGAAAGACATGAAACTTCCTGTGACATTCATCAAAAAGATATGAATCATGTTTAAATTCAAAAATATTTAAATAACAAAAGCAACATTTAACAACAGAAAATTCATGAATAACCTGGCATTCGTCGTCCAAATCCATGTTTGCTTGCCACGTGACACGTGAAGTCTTCGGGGGAGGGGGGGGATAATCCCATATATGGATGGGCTAGATAGGTAAGTACCGCCTGATACGGTATGGTTTTTGAGGATCTCGAGCCTTTAATAGGGTATCATTTTTTACGTTGTTGGTCTTGCGTCTTTGGCTTGATCCTTAGATAGGGTAACTCAAGTAGTAATGGATGGTTTATTCTATCCTTTCCATTTTGTGGAAAAACAGCAATCCAGAACACTCTCGGAAGAGTTGCAAGGTCTTACGAGTTGTATATACGCAGGGAAGGATAATTTTTTACTATCCCCATGGTACATATGTTTGCTTTAGAGGACTCCCTATAGAAAACAATTGTTTTAAGATGGAATGAATACTCCCAAATCAAGTGAGAATAATGGACCAAATGCCCAGCCGGCTCAGTGTAAGACCCCAAGTGAGTGTTATAAAAACAGGTACATACGAAGGTATTGGCCAGCGACTAATTGGATTTTGTGTTTAGGTTTCTGTTGTGGTTCGACGGTTTGCCACTGGTGACGTTTTTTTTTTTTATTTGCAGTAAACATTTTGAATCTTTCCAGGCCTCGTTTGATTAAGTTGGCCAAAATATGGAAGCCACTATTACTTCTTTAAGATTGCGCGTTAAACAAGGACGGTGCACCACGTGTTGTGTCGACCTGTTATGAGATCTAACAAGGAAAGCTTGAACTCTCCTGGTGTCCTTATTCGAATTATGTAGGATGGATGTTACAATTTGCGGAAATTAAATGCTTTTTAATAATGGTTCGTTTGTGTCTAGTGTGTCTAGCTCTGTCTATATCCTGTATTCTGGCAATGCTCTGTCCAGAGGCACATCCCCGTATTGGCCATATAAGGAAGTACACCCGCCGGGTAACCATTGAATGCAAGCCACCTAGCACAATAGCAAGGTTTAAGAATACATCATTTCGTAAGTCAGATAACTAATCAACATTAATCTAAAAAAAACGTTTAAGACTATGAATAAAGTTAAATGTTTGAATGAGCGGAGATGTTGCGTGCTAGCAGACGTCATCATCTTTGTTTATGAAGTACCATGCATATTTTTAACGTTGACGAAGTAAGTTTAATTACTCTCAAAAAGTTATTACAAAGTGCGATGGAATTATTACAAATTGTGACAGGTATTACAAAGTGCGATGATTATTACAAATTGCGACAGTACAATGGTTAACCCATGTTAACCAATGTTAACCCATGGTTTTGGTCCAAAATTGGTCGTTTTTCCAATTATTTTTTTTTAGGGAATATAGGCCAGGAAAATGTCTTTTACGATATTCTAGAACGAAAAAACGCCTCTCTAGGCTATAAAAACAAGAAGTTGAAAAAGTCGAAAAGTTGACATTTTTCCAAAGGGGTTAACCCATGGTTTTGGTCCGAAAATGGCCATTTTGGCAATTTTTTTTTCAGGCAATATAGTACAGGAAAATGTGTTTTACGATATTCTAGAACGAAAAAACGCCTTTCTAGGCTGTAAAAACAAAAAGTTCAAAAAGTCGAAAAATTGACATTTTTCCAAAGGGGTTAACCCATGGTTTTCGTCCAAAAATGGCCATTTTCGCAACTTCTTTTTTTCAGGCAATATAGGGTAGGAAAATGTCTTTTACGATATTCTACATCCAAAAAACGCCTTTCTAGGCTATAAAAACAAGAAGTTCAAAAAGTCGAGTAATTGACATTTTTCCAAAGGGGTTAACCCATGGTTTTGGTCCAAAAATGGCCATTTTGGGAACTTTTTTTTTTAGGCAATATAGGCCAGGAAAATGTCTTTTACGATATTCTAGAACGAAAAAAAGCCTTTCTAGGCTATAAAAACAAGAACTTCAAAAAGTCGAAAAATTGACATTTTTCCAAAGGGGTTAACCCATGCTTTTGGTCCAAAAATGGCCATTTTGGGAACTTTTTTTTTTTAGGCAATATAGGCCAGGAGAATGTCTTTTGCGATATTCTAGAACGAAAAAACGCCTTTCTAGGCTATAAGAACAAGAAGTTCAAAAAGTCGAAAAATTGACATTTTTCCAAAGGGGTTAACCCATGCTTTTGGTCCAAAAATGGCCATTTTGGCAACTTGTTTTTTTCAGGCAATATAGGGCAAGAAAATGTCTTTTACGATATTCTAGAAGGAAAAAACGCCTTTCTAGGCTATAAAAACAAGAAGTTCAAAAAGTCGAAAAATTGACATTTTTCCAAAGGGGTTAACCCATGCTTTTGGTCCAAAAATGGCCATTTTGGCAACTTTTTTTCTTTAGGCAATATAGGCCAGGAAAATGTCTTTTACGATATTCTAGAACGAAAAAACGCCTTTCTAGGCTATAAAAACAAGAAGTTCAAATAGTCGAAAAATTGACACTTTTCCAAAGGGGTTAACCCATGGTTTTGGTCCAAAAATGGCCATTTTGTCAACGCGTTTTTTTCAGGCAATATAGGGTAGGAAAATGTGTTTTACGATATTCTAGAACGGAAAAACGCCTTTCTAGGCTATAAAAACAAGAACTTCAAAAATTCGAAAAATTGGCATTTTTCCAAAGGGGTTAACACATGTTTTTGGTCCAAAAATGGCCATTTTGGCCACCTTTTTTTTTTTAGGCAATATAGGCCAGGAGAATGTCTTTTGCGATATTCTAGAACGAAAAAACGCCTTTCTAGGCTATAAGAACAAGAAGTTCAAAAACTCGAAAAATTGACATTTTTCCAAAGGGTTTAACCCATGGTTTTGGTCCAAAAATGGCCATTTTGGCAACTTGTTTTTGTCAGGCAATATAGGGTAGGAAAATGTCTTTTACGATATTCTAGAACGAAAAAACGCCTTTCTAGGCAATAAAAACAAGAAGTTCAAAAAGACGAAAAATTGACATTTTTCCAAAGGGGTTAACCCATGCTTTTGGTCCAAAAATGGCCATTTTGGCAACTTTTTTTTTTTAGGTAATATAGGCCAGGAGAATGTCTTTTGCGATATTCTAGAACGAAAAAACGCCTTTCAAGGCTATAAAAACAAGAACTTCAAAACGTCGAAAAATTGACATTTTTCCAAAGGGGTTAACCTATGGTTTTGGTCCAAAATTGGTCGTTTTTCCAATTTTTTTTTTTTAGGGAATATAGGTCAGGAAACTGTCTTTTACGATATTTTAGAACCAAAAAACGCCTTTCTAGGCTATAAAAACAAGAACTTCAAAAAGTCGACAAATTGATAGTTTTCCTAAGGGGTTAACCTATGGTTTTGGTCGAAAAATGGCCATTTTGGTAATTTTTTTTTTTTTAGGCAATATAGGTCTGGAAAATGTGTTTTACGATATTCTAGGACGAAAAAACGCCTTTCTAGGCTGTAAAAACAAGAAGTTGAAAAAGTCGAAAAATTGACATTTTTCCAAACGGGTTAACCCATGCTTTTGGTCCAAAAATGGCCATTTTGGCAACTTGTTTTTTTCTGGCAATATAGGGTAGGAAAATGTCTTTTACGATATTCTAGAACGAAAAAACGCCTTTCTAGGCTATAGAAACAACACGTTCAAAAAGTCGAATAATTGACATTTTTCCAAAGGGGTTAACCCATGCTTTTGGTCCAAAAATGGCCATTGTGGCAAGTTTTTTTTTTAGGCAATATAGGCCAGGAAAATGTCTTTTACGATATTCTAAAACGAAAAAACGCCTTTCTAGGCTATAAAAACAAGAAGTTCAAAAAGTCGAAAAATTGACATTTTTCCAAAGGGGTTAACCCATGGTTTTGGTCCAAAATGGCCATTTTGGCAATTTTTTTTTTCAGGCAATATAGTTCAGGAAAATGTGTTTTACGATATTCTAGAACGAAAAAACGCCTTTCTAGGCTGTAAAAACAAGAAGTTGAAAAAGTCGAAAAATTGACATTTTTCCAAAGGGGTTAACCCATGGTTTTGGTCTAAAATTGGTCGTTTTTCTAATTTTTTTTTTTAGGGAATATAGGCCAGGAAACTGTCTTTTACGATATTCTAGAACAAAAAAGGCCTTTCTAGGCTATAAAAACAAGAACTTCAAAGAGTCGAAAAATTGGCATTGTTCCAAAGGGGTTAACCCATGGTTTTGGTCCAAAAATGGCCATTTTCGCAACTTGTTTATTTCAGGCAATATAGGGTAGGAAAATGTCTTTTACGATATTCTAGAACGAAAAAACGCCTTTCTAGGCTATAAAAACAAGAAGTTCAAAAAGTCGAAAAATTGACATTTTTCCAAAGGGGTTCACCCATGCTTTTGGTCCAAAAATGGCCATTTTGGCAACTTGTTTATTTCAGGCAATATAGGGAAGGAAAATGTCTTTTACGATATTCTAGAACGAAAAAACGCCTTTCTAGGCTATAAAAACAAGAAGTTCAAAAAGTCGAAAAATTGACATTTTTCCAAAGGGGTTAACCCATGGTTTTGGTCCAAAATTGGTCGTTTTTCTAATTTTTTTTTTTAGAGAATATAGGCCAGGAAACTGTCTTTTACGAAATTCTAGAACGAAAAAAAGCCTTTCTAGGCTATAAAAACAAGAACTTCAAAGAGTCGAAAAATTGACATTGTTCCAAAGGGGTTAACCCATGGTTTTGGTCCAAAAATGGCCATTTTGGCAACTTGTTTATTTCAGGCAATATAGGGTAGGAAAATGTCTTTTGCGATATTCTAGAACGGAAAAACGCCTTTCTAGGCTATAAAAACAAGAAGTTCAAAAAGTCGAAAAATTGACATTTTTCCAAAGGGGTTAACCCATGCTTTTGGTCCAAAAATGGCCATTTTGGCAACTTTTTTTTTTAGGCAATATAGGCCAGGAAAATGTCTTTTACGATATTCTAGAACGAAAAAACGCCTTTCTAGGCTATAAAAACAAGAACTTCAAAACGTCGAAAAATTGACATTTTTCCAAAGGGGTTAACCTATGGTTTTGGTCCAAAATTGGTCGTTTTTCCAATTTTTTTTTTTTAGGGAATATAGGTCAGGAAACTGTCTTTTACGATATTTTAGAACCAAAAAACGCCTTTCTAGGCTATAAAAACAAGAACTTCAAAAAGTCGACAAATGGATAGTTTTCCTAAGGGGTTAACCTATGGTTTTGGTCGAAAAATGGCCATTTTGGTAATTTTTTTTTTTAGGCAATATAGGTCTGGAAAATGTGTTTTACGATATTCTAGAACGAAAAAACGCCTTTCTAGGCTATAAAAACAAGACGTTCAAAAAGTCGAAAAATAAACATTTTTCCAAAGGGGTTAACCCATGGTTTTGGTCCAAAAATGGCCATTTTGGCAATTTTTTTTTTCAGGCAATATAGTTCAGGAAAATGTGTTTTACGATATTCTAGAACGAAAAAACGCCTTTCTAGGCTGTAAAAACAAGAAGTTCAAAAAGTCGAAGAATTGACATTTTTCCAAAGGGGTTAACCCATGGTTTTGGTCCAAAATTGGTCGTTTTTCTAATTTTTTTTTTAGGGAATATAGGCCAGGAAACTGTCTTTTACGATATTCTAGAACGAAAAAACGCCTTTCTACGCTATAAAAACAAGAAGTTAAAAAAGTCGAAAGATTGACATTTTTCCAAAGGGGTTAACCCATGGTTTTGGTCCAAAAATGGCCATTTTGGCAACTTTTTTTTTTTAGGCAATATAGGCCAGGAGAATGTCTTTTGCGATATTCTAGAACGAAAAAACCCCTTTCTAGGCTATAAGAACAAGAAGTTCAAAAAGTCGAAAAATTGACATTTTTCCAAAGGGGTTAACCCATGGTTTTGGTCCAAAAATGGCCATTTTGGCAACTTGTTTTTTTAAGGCAATATAGGCCAAGAAAGTGTCTTTTGCGATATTCTAGAACGAAAAAACGCCTTTCTAGGCTATAAAAACAACAAGTTCAAAAAGTCGAAAAATTGACATTTTTCCAAAGGGGTTAACCCATGGTTTTGGTCCAAAATTGGTCGTTTTTTTAATTTTTTTTAGGGAATATAGGCCAGGAAACTGTCTTTTATGATATTCTAGAACGAAAAAAAGCCTTTCTAGGCTATAAAAACAAGAACTTCAAAGAGTCGAAAAATTGACATTGTTCCAAAGGGGTTAACCCATAGTTTTGGTCCAAAAATCGCCATTTTGGCAACTTGTTTATTTCAGGCAATATAGGGTAGGAAAATGTCTTTTACGATATTCTAGAACGAAAAAACGCCTTTCTAGGCTATAAAAACAAGAAGTTCCAAAAGTCGAAAAATTAACATTTTTCGAAAGGGGTTAACCCATGGTTTTTGTCCAAAAATGGCCATTTTGGCAACTTTTTTTTTTTAGGCAATATAGGCCAGGAGAATGTGTTTTGTGATATTCTAGAACGAAAAAAAGCCTTTCTAGGCTATAAAAACAAGAAGTTCAAAAAGTCGAAAAATTGACATTTTTCCAAAGGGGTTAACCCATGGTTTTGGTCCAAAATTGGTCGTTTTTCTAGTTCTTTTTTTTAGGGAATATAGGCCAGGAAACTGTCTTTTACGATATTCTAGAACGAAAAAAAGCCTTTCTAGGCTATAAAAACAAGAACTTCAAAGAGTCGAAAAATTGACATTGTTCCAAAGGGGTTAACCCATGGTTTTGGTCCAAAAATGGCCATTTTGGCAACTTGTTTATTTCAGGCAATATAGGGTAGGAAAATGTCTTTTACGATATTCTAGAACGAAAAAACGCCTTTCTAGGCTATAAAAACAAGAAGTTCAAAAAGTCGAAAAATTGACATTTTTCCAAAGGGGTTAACCCATGGTTTTGGTCCAAAAATGGCCATTTTGGCAACTTTTTTTTTTTAGGCAATATAGGCCAGGAGAATGTCTTTTGCGATATTCTAGAACGAAAAAAAGCCTTTTTAGGCTATAAAAACAAGAAGTTCAAAAAGTCGAAAAATTGACATTTTTCCAAAGGGGTTAACCCATGGTTTTGGTCCAAAAATGGCCATTTTGGCAACTTTTTTTTTTAGGCAATATAGGCCAGGAGAATGTCTTTTGCGATATTCTAGAACGAAAAAACGCCTTTCTAGGCTATAAAAACAAGAAGTTCAAAAAGTCGAAAAATTGACATTTTTCCAAAGGGATTAACCCATCGTTTTGGTCCAAAATTGGTCGTTTTTCCAATTTTTTTTTTAGGGAATATAGGCCAGGAAACTGTCTTTTACAATATTCTAGAACGAAAAAACGCCTTTCTACGCTATAAAAACAAGAAGTTCAAAAAGTCGAAAAATTGACATTTTTCCAAAGGGGTTAACCCCTGGTTTTGGTCCAAAAATGGCCATTTTGGCAACTTTTTTTTTTTAGGCAATATAGGCCAGGAAAATGTCTTTTGCGATATTCTAGAACGAAAAAACGCCTTTCTAGGCTATAAAAACAAGAAGTTCAAAAAGTCGAAAAATTGACATTTTTCCAAAGGGGTTAACCCATGGTTTTGATCCAAAAATGGCCATTTTGGCAACTTGTTTTTTTCAGGCAATATAGGCCAGGAGAATGTCTTTTGCGATATTCTAGAACGAAAAGACGCCTTTCTAGGCTATAAAGACAAGAAGTTCAAAAAGTCGAAAAATTGACATTTTTCCAAATTTTTGTCCAAAAATGGCCATTTTGGCAACTTTTTTTTTTTTAGTCAATATAGGCCAGGAGAATGTCTTTTGCGATATTCTATAACGAAAAAACGCCTTTCTAGGCTATAAAAACAAGAAGTTCAAAAAGTCGAAAAATTGACATTTTTCCAAAGGGGTTAACCCATGGTTTTGGTCCAAAATTGGTCGTTTTCCAATTTTTTTTTTAGGGAATATAGGCAAGGAAACTGTCTTTTACGATATTCTAGAACGAAAAAACGCCTTTCTACGCTATAAAAACAAGAAGTTGAAAAAGTCTAAAAATTGACATTTTTCCAAAGGGGTTAACCCATGGTTTTGGTCCAAAAATGGCCATTTTGGCAACTTGTTTTTTTCTGGCAATATAGGGTAGGAAAATGTCTTTTACGATATTCTAGAACGAAAAAACGCCTTTCTAGGCTATAAAAACAAGAACTTCAAAAAGTCGAAAAATTGACATTTTTCCAAAGGGGTTAACCCATGCTTTTGGTCCAAAAATGGCCATTTTGGCAATTTTTTTTTTTAGGCAATATAGGCCAGAAAAAATGTCTTTTACGATATTCTAGAACGAAAAAACGCCTTTCTAGGCTATAAAAACAAGAAGTTCAAAAGTCGAAAAATTGACATTTTTCCAAAGGGGTTAACCCATGGTTTTGGTCCAAAATGGCCATTTTGGCAATTTTTTTTTTCAGGCAATATAGTTCAGGAAAATGTGTTTTACGATATTCTAGAACGAAAAAACGCCTTTCTAGGCTGTAAAAACAAGAAGTTGAAAAAGTCGAAAAATTGACATTTTTCCAAAGGGGTTAACCCATGGTTTTGGTCCAAAATGGCCATTTTGGCAACTTGTTTTTTTCAGGCAATATAGGGTAGGAAAATGTCTTTTACGATATTCTAGAACGAAAAAACGCCTTTCTAGGCTATATAAACAAGAAGTTCAAAAAGTAGAAAAATTGACATTTTTCCAAAGGGGTTACATGGTTTTGGTCCAAAATGGCCATTTTGGCAACTTGTTTTTTTCAGGCAATATAGGGTAGGAAAATGTCTTTTACGATTTTCTAGAACGAAAAAACGCCTTTCTAGGCTGTATAAACAAGAATTTCAAAAAGTAGAAAAATTGACATTTGTTTTTTTCAGGCAATATAGCGTAGGAAAATGTCTTTTACGATATCCTAGAACGAGAAAACGCCTTTCTAGGCTATATAAACAAGAAGTTCAAAAAGTAGAAAAATTGACTTTTTTCCAAAGGGATTAACCCATGGTTTTGGTCCAAAATTGGTCGTTTTTCCAATTTTTTTTTTTAGGGAATATAGGCCATGAAACTGTCTTTTACGATATTCTAGAACGAAAAAACGCCTTTCTAGGCTATAAAAACAAGAACTTCAAAGAGTCGAAAAATTGACATTGTTCCAAAGGGGTTAACCCATGGTTTTGGTCCAAAAATGGCCATTTTGGCACCTTTTTTTTTTTCAGGCAATATAGGGTAGGAAAATGTCTTTTACGATATTCTGGAACCAAAAAACGCCTTTCTAGGCTATAAAAACAAGAAGTTCAAAAAGTCGAAAAATTGACATTTTTCCAAAGGGGTTAATCCATGGTTTTGGTCCAAAAATGGCCATTTTGGCAATTTTTTTTTTCAGGCAATATAGGTCAGGAAAATTTGTTTTACGATATCCTAGAACGAAAAAACGCCTTTCTAGGCTATAAAAACAAGAAGTTCAAAAAGTCGAAAAATTGACATTTTTCCAAAGGGGTTAACCGATGGTTTTGGTCCAAAAATGGCCATTTTGGCAACTTTTTTTTTTTTAGGCAATATAGGCCAGGAGAATGTCTTTTGCGATATTCTAGAACGAAAAAACGCCTTTCTAGGCTATAAAAACAAGAAGTTCAAAAAGTCGAAAAATTGACATTTTTCCAAAGGGGTTAACCCATGGTTTTGGTCCAAAAATGGCCATTTTGGCAAGATTTTTTTTTTAGGCAATATAGGGCAGGAGAATGTCTTATGCGATATTCTAGAACGAAAAAACGCTTTTCTAGGCTATAAAAACAAGAAGTTCAAAAAGTCGAAAAATTGACATTTTTCCAAAGGCGTTAACCCATGGTTTTGGTCCAAAATTGGTCGTTTTTCCAATTTTTTTTTTTAGTGAATATGGGCGAGGAAACTGTCTTTTACGATATTCTAAAACGAAAAAACGCCTCTCTAGGCAATATAGGCCAGGAAAATGTCTTTTACGATATTCTAGAACGAAAAAACGCCTTTCTAGGCTATAAAAACAAGAAGTTCAAAAAGTCGAAAAATTGACATTTTTCCAAAGGGGTTAACCCATGGTTTTGGTCCAAAAATGGCCATTTTGGCAATTTTTTTTTTCAGGCAATATAGTTCAGGAAAATGTGTTTTACGATATTCTAGAACGAAAAAACGCCTTTCTAGGCTGTAAAAACAAGAAGTTGAAAAAGTCGAAAAATTGACATTTTTCCAAAGGGGTTAACCCATGGTTTTGGTCCAAAATGGCCATTTTGGCAACTTGTTTTTTTCAGGCAATATAGGGTAGGAAAATGTCTTTTACGATATTCTAGAACGAAAAAACGCCTTTTTAGGCTGTATAAACAAGAATTTCAAAAAGTAGAAAAATTGACATTTGTTTTTTTCAGGCAATATAGCGTAGGAAAATGTCTTTTACGATATTCTAGAACGAAAAAACGCCTTTCTAGGCTATATAAACAAGAAGTTCAAAAAGTAGAAAAATTGACTTTTTTCCAAAGGGATTAACCCATGGTTTTGGTCCAAAATTGGTCGTTTTTCTAATTTTTTTTTTTAGGGAATATAGGCCATGAAACTGTCTTTTACGATATTCTAGAACGAAAAAACGCCTTTCTAGCCTATATAAACAAGAAGTTCAAAAAGTCGAAAAATTGACATTTTTCCAAAGGGTTAACCCATGGTTTTGGTCCAAAATTGGTCGTTTTTCCAATTTTTTTTTTTTTTAGGAATATGGGCGAGGAAACTGTCTTTTACGATATTCTAAAACGAAAAAACGCCTCTCTAGGCTATAAAAACAAGAAGATCAAAAAGTCGAAAAATTGACATTTTTCCAAAAGGGGTTAACCCATGGTTTTGGGCCAAAAATGGCCATTTTCGCAATTTTTTTTTTTTTTTTTTCAATATAGGTCAGGAAAATGTGTTTTACGATATCCTAGATCGAAAAAAACGCCTTTCTAGGCTGTAAAAACAAGAACTTGAAAAAGTCGAAAAATTGACATTTTTCCAAAGGGGTTAACGCATGGTTTTGGTCCAAAATGGCCATTTTGGCAACTTGTTTTTTTTTCAGGCAATATAGGGTAGGAAAATGTCTTTTACGATATTCTAGAACGAAAAACGCCTTTCTAGGCTATAAAAACAAGAAGTTCAAAAAGTCGAAAACTTGACATTTTTCCAAAGGGGTTAACACATGGTTTTGTTCCAAAATGGCCATTTTTGGCAACTTTTTTTTTTTTGGGCAATATAGGGTAGGAAAATGTCTTTTACGATATTCTAGAACGAAAAAACGCCTTTCTAGGCTATAAAAAAAAAAGGTTTAAAAAGTCGAAAAATTGACATTTTTCCAAAGGGGTTAACCCATGGTTTTGGTGCAAAAATTGCCATTTTGGCAACTTTCTTTTTTTAGGCAATATAGGCCAGGAGAATGTCTTTTGCGATATTCTAGAACGAAAAACGCCTTTTAGGCTATAAAAACAAGAAGTTCAAAAGTCGAAAAATTGACATTTTTCCAATGGGGTTAACCCATGGTTTTGGTCCAAAATGGCCAATCTGGCAACTTTCTCTTTTTAGGCAATATAGGCCAGGAGAATGTCTTTGCGATATTCTAGAACGAAAAAAACGCCTTTCTAGGCTATACAAACAAGAAGTTCAAAAAGTCGAAAAATTGACATTTTTCCAAACGGGTTAACTCATGGTTTTGGTCCAAAATGGCCATTTTGGCAACTTATTTTTTTTAGGCAATATAGGACAGGAGAATGGGTTTTGCGATATTCTAGAACGAAAAAACGCCTTTCTAGGCTATAAAAACAAGAACTTCAAAGAGTCGAAAAATTGACATTTTTCCAAAGGGGTTAACCCATGGTTTTGGTCCAAAAATGGCCATTTTGGCAACTTTTTTTTTTCAGGCAATATAGGGTAGGAAAATGTCTTTTACGATATTCTAGAACCAAAAAACGCCTTTCTAGGCTATAAAAACAAGAAGTTCAAAAAGTCGAAAAATTGACATTTTTCCAAAGGGGTTAACCCATGGTTTTGGTCCAAAATAGGTGGTTTTTCCAATTTTTTTTTAGGAATATAGGCCAGGAAACTGTCTTTTACGATATTCTAGAACGAAAAACCGCCTCTCTAGGCTATAAAAAGAAGAAGTTCAAAAAGTCGAAAAATTGACATTTTTCCAAAGGGGTTAACCCATGGTTTTGGTCCAAAAATGGCCATTTTGGCAACTTTTTTTTTAGGCAATATAGGCCAGGAGAATGTCTTTTGCGATATTCTAGAACCAAAAAAACGCCTTTCTAGGCTATAAAAACAAGAAGTTCAAAAAGTCGAAAAATTGACATTTTTCCAAAGGGTTAACCCATGGTTTTGGTCCAAAATTGGTCGTTTTTCCAATTTTTTTTTTAGGGAATATAGGCCAGGAAACTGTCTTTTACGATATTCTAGAACGAAAAAACGCCTTTCTAGGCTATAAAAACAAGAAGTTCAAAAAGTCGAAAAATTGACATTTTTCCAAAGGGGTTAACCCATGGTTTTGGTCCAAAAATGGCCATTTTGGCAATTTTTTTTTTCAGGCAATATAGGTTAGGAAAATATGATTTGCGATATTCTAGAACGAAAAAACGCCTTTCTAGGCTATAAAAACAAGAAGTTCAAAAAGTCGAAAAATTGACATTTTTCCAATGGGGTTAACCCATGGTTTTGGTCCAAAATTGGTCGTTTTTCCAATTTTTTTTTTAGGGAAAATAGGCCAGGATACCGTCTTTTACGATATTCTAGAACGAAAAAACGCCTTTCTAGGCTATAAAAACAAGAAGTTCAAAAAGTCGAAAAATTGACATTTTTCCAAAGGGGTTAACCCATGGTTTTGGTCCAAAATGGCCATTTTTCGAACTTTTCTTTTTTTAGGCAAAATAGGCCAGGAAAATGTCTTTTACGATATTCTAGAACGAATAAAGGCCTTTCTAGGATATGAAAACAAGAAGTTGAAAAAGTCGAAAAATTGACATTTTTTCAAAGGGGTTAACCCATGGTTTTGGTATAAAAATGGCCATTTTTCGAACTTTTTTTTTTTAGGCAAAATAGGCCAGAAAAATGTCTTTTACGATATTCTAGAACGAATAAAGACCTTTCTAGGATATGAAAACAAGAAGTTGAAAAAGTCGAAAAATTGACATTTTTCCAAAGGGGTTAACCCATGGTTTTGGTATCAAAATGGCCATTTTTCGAACCTTTTTTTTTTTAGGCAAAATAGGCCAGAAAAATGTCTTTTACGATATTCTAGAACGAATAAAGGCCTTTCTAGGATATGAAAACAAGAAGTTGAAAAAGTCGAAAAATTGACATTTTTCCAAAGGGGTTAACCCATGGTTTTGGTATAAAAATGGCCATTTTTGCATCTTGTTTTTTCAGGCAATATAGGGTAGGAAAATGTCTTTTACGATATTATAGAACGAAAAAACGCCTTTCTGGGCTATAAAAACAAGAAGTTCAAAAAGTCGAAAAATTGACATTTTTCCAATGGGGTTAACCCATGCTTTTGGTCCAAAATGGCCATTTTGGCAACTTTTTTTTTCTTTAGGCAATATAGGCCAGGAAAATGTCTTTTACGATATTCTAGAACGAAAAAACGCCTTTCTAGGCTGGAAAAACAAGAAGTTCAAAAAGTCGAAAAATTGACATTTTTCCAAAGGGTAACCCATGGTTTTGGTCCAAAATTGGCCATTTTGGCAAATTTTTTTTTCAGGCAATATAGGGTAGGAAAATGTCTTTTACGATATTCTAGAAGGAAAATACGCCTTTCTAGGCTATAAAAACAAGAACTTCAAAGAGTCGAAAAATTGACATTGTTCCAAAGGGGTTAACCCATGGTTTTGGTCCAAAAATGGCCATTTTGGCACCTTTTTTTTTTTAGGCAATATAGGCCAGGAGAATGTCTTTTGGGATATTCTAGAACGAAAAAACGCCTTTCTAGGCTATAAAAACAAGAAGTTCAAAAAGTCGAAAAATTGACATTTTTCCAAAGGGATTAACCCATGGTTTTGGTCCAAAATTGGTCGTTTTTCCAATTTTTTTTTTAGGGAATATAGGCCAGGAAACTGTCTTTTACGATATTCTAGAACGAAAAAACGCCTTTCTACGCTATAAAAACAAGAAGTTCAAAAAGTCGAAAAATTGACATTTTTCCAAAGGGGTTAACCCCTGGTTTTGGTCCAAAAATGGCCATTTTGGCAACTTTTTTTTTTTAGGCAATATAGGCCAGGAAAATGTCTTTTGCGATATTCTAGAACGAAAAAACGCCTTTCTAGGCTATAAAAACAAGAAGTTCAAAAAGTCGAAAAATTGACATTTTTCCAAAGGGGTTAACCCATGGTTTTGATCCAAAAATGGCCATTTTGGCAACTTGTTTTTTTCAGGCAATATAGGCCAGGAGAATGTCTTTTGCGATATTCTAGAACGAAAAGACGCCTTTCTAGGCTATAAAGACAAGAAGTTCAAAAAGTCTAAAAATTGACATTTTTCCAAAGGGGTTAACCCATGGTTTTGGTCCAAAAATGGCCATTTTGGCAACTTGTTTTTTTCTGGCAATATAGGGTAGGAAAATGTCTTTTACGATATTCTAGAACGAAAAAACGCCTTTCTAGGCTATAAAAACAAGAAGTTCAAAAAGTCGAAAAATTGACATTTTTCCAAAGGGGTTAACCCATGCTTTTGGTCCAAAAATGGCCATTTTGCCAACTTTTTTTTTTAGGCAATATAGGCCAGAAAAATGTCTTTTACGATATTCTAGAACGAAAAAACGCCTTTCTAGGCTATAAAAACAAGAAGTTCAAAAAGTCGAAAAATTGACATTTTTCCAAAGGGGTTAACCCATGGTTTTGGTCCAAAAATGGCCATTTTGGCAATTTTTTTTTTCAGGCAATATAGTTCAGGAAAATGTGTTTTACGATATTCTAGAACGAAAAAACGCCTTTCTAGGCTGTAAAAACAAGAAGTTGAAAAAGTCGAAAAATTGACATTTTTCCAAAGGGGTTAACCCATGGTTTTGGTCCAAAATGGCCATTTTGGCAACTTGTTTTTTTCAGGCAATATAGGGTAGGAAAATGTCTTTTACGATATTCTAGAACGAAAAAACGCCTTTCTAGGCTATATAAACAAGAAGTTCAAAAAGTAGAAAAATTGACATTTTTCCAAAGGGGTTACATGGTTTTGGTCCAAAATGGCCATTTTGGCAACTTGTTTTTTTCAGGCAATATAGGGTAGGAAAATGTCTTTTACGATTTTCTAGAACGAAAAAACGCCTTTCTAGGCTGTATAAACAAGAATTTCAAAAAGTAGAAAAATTGACATTTGTTTTTTTCAGGCAATATAGCGTAGGAAAATGTCTTTTACGATATTCTAGAACGAGAAAACATCTTTCTAGGCTATATAAACAAGAAGTTCAAAAAGTAGAAAAATTGACTTTTTTCCAAAGGGATTAAACCATGGTTCTGGTCCAAAATTGGTCGTTTTTCCAATTTTTTTTTTTAGGGAATATAGGCCATGAAACTGTCTTTTACGATATTCTAGAACGAAAAAACGCCTTTCTAGGCTATAAAAACAAGAACTTCAAAGAGTCGAAAAATTGACATTGTTCCAAAGGGGTTAACCCATGGTTTTGGTCCAAAAATGGCCATTTTGGCACCTTTTTTTTTTTCAGGCAATATAGGGTAGGAAAATGTCTTTTACGATATTCTGGAACCAAAAAACGCCTTTCTAGGCTATAAAAACAAGAAGTTCAAAAAGTCGAAAAATTGACATTTTTCCAAAGGGGTTAATCCATGGTTTTGGTCCAAAAATGGCCATTTTGGCAATTTTTTTTTTCAGGCAATATAGGTCAGGAAAATTTGTTTTACGATATCCTAGAACGAAAAAACGCCTTTCTAGGCTATAAAAACAAGAAGTTCAAAAAGTCGAAAAATTGACATTTTTCCAAAGGGGTTAACCGATGGTTTTGGTCCAAAAATGGCCATTTTGGCAACTTTTTTTTTTTTTTACAATATAGGCCAGGAGAATGTCTTTTGCGATATTCTAGAACGAAAAAACGCCTTTCTAGGCTATAAAAACAAGAAGTTCAAAAAGTCGAAAAATTGACATTTTTCCAAAGGGGTTAACCCATGGTTTTGGTCCAAAATGGCCATTTTGGCAAGATTTTTTTTAGGCAATATAGGGCAGGAGAATGTCTTATGCGATATTCTAGAACGAAAAAACGCTTTTCTAGGCTATAAAAACAAGAAGTTCAAAAAGTCGAAAAATTGACATTTTTCCAAAGGCGTTAACCCATGGTTTTGGTCCAAAATTGGTCGTTTTTCCAATTTTTTTTTTTAGTGAATATGGGCGAGGAAACTGTCTTTTACGATATTCTAAAACGAAAAAACGCCTCTCTAGGCAATATAGGCCAGGAAAATGTCTTTTACGATATTCTAGAACGAAAAAACGCCTTTCTAGGCTATATAAACAAGAAGTTCAAAAAGTAGAAAAATTGACTTTTTTCCAAAGGGATTAACCCATGGTTTTGGTCCAAAATTGGTCGTTTTTCTAATTTTTTTTTTTAGGGAATATAGGCCATGAAACTGTCTTTTACGATATTCTAGAACGAAAAAACGCCTTTCTAGCCTATATAAACAAGAAGTTCAAAAAGTCGAAAAATTGACATTTTTCCAAAGGGGTTAACCCATGGTTTTGGTCCAAAATTGGTCGTTTTTCTAATTTTTTTTTTTAGGGAATATGGGCGAGGAAACTGTCTTTTACGATATTCTAAAACGAAAAAACGCCTCTCTAGGCTATAAAAACAAGAAGATCAAAAAGTCGAAAAATTGACATTTTTCCAAAAGGGTTAACCCATGGTTTTGGGCCAAAAATGGCCATTTTCGCAATTTTTTTTTTTTTCAGGCAATATAGGTCAGGAAAATGTGTTTTACGATATCCTAGATCGAAAAAACGCCTTTCTAGGCTGTAAAAACAAGAACTTGAAAAAGTCGAAAAATTGACATTTTTCCAAAGGGGTTAACGCATGGTTTTGGTCCAAAATGGCCATTTTGGCAACTTGTTTTTTTCAGGCAATATAGGGTAGGAAAATGTCTTTTACGATATTCTAGAACGAAAAAACGCCTTTCTAGGCTATAAAAACAAGAAGTTCAAAAAGTCGAAAACTTGACATTTTTCCAAAGGGGTTAACACATGGTTTTGTTCCAAAAATGGCCATTTTGGCAACTTTTTTTTTTTGGGCAATATAGGGTAGGAAAATGTCTTTTACGATATTCTAGAACGAAAAAACGCCTTTCTAGGCTATAAAAAAAAAAGGTTTAAAAAGTCGAAAAATTGACATTTTTCCAAAGGGGTTAACCCATGGTTTTGGTGCAAAAATTGCCATTTTGGCAACTTTCTTTTTTTAGGCAATATAGGCCAGGAGAATGTCTTTTGCGATATTCTAGAACGAAAAAACGCCTTTTTAGGCTATAAAAACAAGAAGTTCAAAAAGTCGAAAAATTGACATTTTTCCAATGGGGTTAACCCATGGTTTTGGTCCAAAAATGGCCAATCTGGCAACTTTCTCTTTTTAGGCAATATAGGCCAGGAGAATGTCTTTTGCGATATTCTAGAACGAAAAAACGCCTTTCTAGGCTATACAAACAAGAAGTTCAAAAAGTCGAAAAATTGACATTTTTCCAAACGGGTTAACTCATGGTTTTGGTCCAAAAATGGCCATTTTGGCAACTTATTTTTTTTAGGCAATATAGGACAGGAGAATGGGTTTTGCGATATTCTAGAACGAAAAAACGCCTTTCTAGGCTATAAAAACAAGAACTTCAAAGAGTCGAAAAATTGACATTTTTCCAAAGGGGTTAACCCATGGTTTTGGTCCAAAAATGGCCATTTTGGCAACTTTTTTTTTTCAGGCAATATAGGGTAGGAAAATGTCTTTTACGATATTCTAGAACCAAAAAACGCCTTTCTAGGCTATAAAAACAAGAAGTTCAAAAAGTCGAAAAATTGACATTTTTCCAAAGGGGTTAACCCATGGTTTTGGTCCAAAATTGGTGGTTTTTCCAATTTTTTTTTTTAAGGAATATAGGCCAGGAAACTGTCTTTTACGATATTCTAGAACGAAAAACCGCCTCTCTAGGCTATAAAAAGAAGAAGTTCAAAAAGTCGAAAAATTGACATTTTTCCAAAGGGGTTAACCCATGGTTTTGGTCCAAAAATGGCCATTTTGGCAACTTTTTTTTTAGGCAATATAGGCCAGGAGAATGTCTTTTGCGATATTCTAGAACCAAAAAAACGCCTTTCTAGGCTATAAAAACAAGAAGTTCAAAAAGTCGAAAAATTGACATTTTTCCAAAGGGTTAACCCATGGTTTTGGTCCAAAATTGGTCGTTTTTCCAATTTTTTTTTTAGGGAATATAGGCCAGGAAACTGTCTTTTACGATATTCTAGAACGAAAAAACGCCTTTCTAGGCTATAAAAACAAGAAGTTCAAAAAGTCGAAAAATTGACATTTTTCCAAAGGGGTTAACTCATGGTTTTGGTCCAAAAATGGCCATTTTGGCAATTTTTTTTTTCAGGCAATATAGGTTAGGAAAATATGATTTGCGATATTCTAGAACGAAAAAACGCCTTTCTAGGCTATAAAAACAAGAAGTTCAAAAAGTCGAAAAATTGACATTTTTCCAATGGGGTTAACCCATGGTTTTGGTCCAAAATTGGTCGTTTTTCCAATTTTTTTTTTAGGGAAAATAGGCCAGGATACCGTCTTTTACGATATTCTAGAACGAAAAAACGCCTTTCTAGGCTATAAAAAGAAGAAGTTGAAAAAGTCGAAAAATTGACATTTTTCCAAAGGGGTTAACCCATGGTTTTGGTCCAAAAATGGCCATTTTGGCAACTTTTCTTTTTTAGGCAAAATAGGCCAGGACAATACTTTTGCGATATTCTAGAACGAAAAAACGCCTTTCTAGGCTATAAAAACAAGAAGTTCAAAAAGTCGAAAAATTGACATTTTTCCAAAGGGGTTAACCCATGGTTTTGGTCCAAAAATGGTCATTTTGGCAACTTGTTTTTTTCAGGCAATATAGGGTAGGAAAATGTCTTTTACGATATTCTAGAACGAAAAAACTCCTTTCTAGGCTATAAAAACAAGAAGTTCAAAAAGTCGAAAAATTGACATTTTTCCAAAGGGGTTAACCCATGGTTTTGGTCCAAAAATGGCCATTTTGGCAACTTTTTTTTTTTAGGCAATATAGGCGAGGAGAATGTCTTTTGCGATATTCTAGAACGAAAAAACGCCTTTCTAGGCTATAAAAACAAGAAGTTCAAAAAGTCGAAAAATTGACATTTTTCCAAAGGGGTTAACCCATGGTTTTGGTCCAAAAATGGCCATTTTGGCATCTTGTTTTTTTCAGGCAATATAGGGTAGGAAAATGTCTTTTACGATATTATAGAACGAAAAAACGCCTTTCTGGGCTATAAAAACAAGAAGTTCAAAAAGTCGAAAAATTGATATTTTTCCAGTGGGGTTAACCCATGGTTTTGGTCCAAAATTGGTCGTTTTTCCAATTTTTTTTTTAGGGAAAATAGGCCAGGATACCGTCTTTTACGATATTCTAGAACGAAAAAACGCCTTTCTAGGCTATAAAAACAAGAAGTTCAAAAAGTCGAAAAATTGACATTTTTCCAAAGGGGTTAACCCATGGTTTTGGTCCAAAAATGGCCATTTTGGCAACTTTTCTTTTTTAGGCAAAATAGGCCAGGAGAATACTTTTGCGATATTCTAGAACGAAAAAACGCCTTTCTAGGCTATAAAAAGAAGAAGTTCAAAAAGTCGAAAAATTGACATTTTTCCAAAGGGGTTAACCCATGGTTTTGGTCCAAAAATGGTCATTTTGGCAACTTGTTTTTTTCAGGCAATATAGGGTAGGAAAATGTCTTTTACGATATTCTAGAACGAAAAAACGCCTTTCTAGGCTATAAAAACAAGAAGTTCAAAAAGTCGAAAAATTGACATTTTTCCAAAGGGGTTAACCCATGGTTTTGGTACAAAAATGGCCATTTTGGCAACTTTTTTTTTTTAGGCAATATAGGCGAGGAGAATGTCTTTTGCGATATTCTAGAACGAAAAAACGCCTTTCTAGGCTATAAAAACAAGAAGTTCAAAAAGTCGAAAAATTGACATTTTTCCAAAGGGGTTAACCCATGGTTTTGGTCCAAAAATGGCCATTTTGGCATCTTGTTTTTTTCAGGCAATATAGGGTAGGAAAATGTCTTTTACGATATTATAGAACGAAAAAACGCCTTTCTGGGCTATAAAAACAAGAAGTTCAAAAAGTCGAAAAATTGACATTTTTCCAATGGGGTTAACCCATGCTTTTGGTCCAAAAATGGCCATTTTGGCAACTTTTTTTCTTTAGGCAATATAGGCCAGGAAAATGTCTTTTACGATATTCTAGAACGAAAAAACGCCTTTCTAGGCTGGAAAAACAAGAAGTTCAAAAAGTCGAAAAATTGACATTTTTCCAAAGGGGTTAACCCATGGTTTTGGTCCAAAATTGGCCATTTTGGCAAATAGTTTTTTTCAGGCAATATAGGGTAGGAAAATGTCTTTTACGATATTCTAGAAGGAAAATACGCCTTTCTAGGCTATAAAAACAAGAACTTCAAAGAGTCGAAAAATTGACATTGTTCCAAAGGGGTTAACCCATGGTTTTGGTCCAAAAATGGCCATTTTGGCACCTTTTTTTTTTCAGGCAATATAGGGTAGGAAAATGTCTTTTACGATATTCTGGAACCAAAAAACGCCTTTCTAGGCTATAAAAACAAGAAGTTCAAAAAGTCGAAAAATTGACATTTTTCCAAAGGGGTTAACCCATGGTTTTGGTCCAAAAATGGCCATTTTGGCAATTTTTTTTTTCAGGCAATATAGGTCAGGAAAATTTGTTTTACGATATCCTAGAACGAAAAAACGCCTTTCTAGGCTATAAAAACAAGAAGTTCAAAAAGTCGAAAAATTGACATTTTTCCAAAGGGGTTAACCCATGGTTTTGGTCCAAAAATGGCCATTTTGGCAACTTTTTTTTTTTAGGCAATATAGGCCAGGAGAATGTCTTTTGCGATATTCTAGAACGAAAAAACGCCTTTCTAGGCTATAAAAACAAGAAGTTCAAAAAGTCGAAAAATTGACATTTTTCCAAAGTGGTTAACCCATGGTTTTGGTCCAAAATTGGTCGTTTTTCCAATTTTTTTTTTTAGGGAATATAGGCCAGGAAACTGTCTTTTACGATATTCTAGAACGAAAAATCGCCTTTCTAGGTTATAAAAACAAGAAGTTCAAAAAGTCGAAAAATTGACATTTTTCCAAAGGGGTTAACCCATGGTTTTGGTCCAAAATTGGCCGTTTTTCCAATTTTTTTTTTTAGGGAATATAGGCCTGGAAACTGTCTTTTACGATATTCTAGAACGAAAAAACGCCTTTTTAGGCTATAAAAACAAGATGTTGAAAAAGTCGAAAAATTGGCATTTTTCCAAACGGGTCAGTTCTCGGTTTTGTTAAAAATTGGCCTTTTTCTCCTTATTATTATTTTCAACCTACTTAAGGTGGCTCGACTGGATTTTTTGGGGTTGATACCTCCCAACTTTGAGCATTAACTACGTCGGCATGAGTAAAGATATGGAAAAAAGGTTACCACAACTGTATTATATAAAGATGAAAATTTCTTATGGTCTGGGTTTTATTGCAATCAGAGTCGCCATGGCAACGTAATGACGCCATTACGTTTTTCATTTATCTTTGTGTTTCTCTGTTCCAGGAGTTTTTTGAAGAAATCGCTTAAGGGAGTATGTACCTGCTATAATTGCCTCCATTATGGTATAGTTTGAACAAATTCTATGAGAGCGTTTTCGAAATATTTTGAAATGTAGTTTTAAGAATAATAAAAACAGTGAAATAGCATGCTGCCTACACAATTCGCTAATATTTTAAGAAAATTATAAGGTTTGAGAACGAGGCTTCATCTCACAGTGGTTTGATTCCATAGAAAACTGCATGCGAAAAAAGAGCGGAATTGCTCTAGGCGATCGCGAGTAAGAAGAATTTTATTAACTTGCATTTAGCTGTTTCTGATACAGTTTTTGGACGTAATTTGGTCCATGCCTAAAGATTTCGCATTTTTCCAAAAACCGCTCGATAAATTTTTTTATAAATTCGATAATCCCGAGATCAATCGTCAAGAAATATTCCCTGCAAGTTTTAAGAACATTGAAAACAGGGAAGGCTTTTAAATAGGGCCTCAGATATAGCCAATTTTCCCCCCAAATTTTGTGTTTACAAGTGAGCGTCCTCATTATTCACTGGCATTGTTTTCAAGTTTCATATACACGTGCACATTTAGCAAAACGATAGAATTTGCATCAAAAAGGACCCTCGGTTACATCTCCGGGATATGCTAATTACCGGGTAAAGAGATTAATGATACATTATAACATCAGAGCAACTCTTTGTGAGCGTTTCTGTGATGTTACAAACCCGAGTAAGATAATTAAGTATTCCATCCTACACGATGAGCCGTGACGTTCACCGTTTCGGCTCTCACTGCTATCTGTGACGACAAACCAATTATTAGCGTATTCTGGATATTTCTTCGGAAAGTAATCGAGAGTTCTTTTTTATGCAAATTTATATCCTTTGCTAGTTGTGCACGTGCATATGAAACTTGAAAACAATGCCAGTGAATAATGAGGACGCTCACTTGTAAACGCAAAATCTGGGGGGAAATTGGTTATATTTGAGGCCCTATTTAAAAGCCTTCCCTATTTTCAATGTTCTTGAAACTTGCAGGAAATATTTCGTGACAATTGATCTCGGGATTATCGAATTTATAAAAAAATTTATCGAGCTGTTTTTGGAAAAATGCGAAATTTTTAGGCATGGACCAAATTACGTCCAAAAACTGTATCAAAAGCAGCTGAATGCAAGTTAATAAAATTCTTCTTACTGGCGATCGCCTAGAGCAATTCCCCTCTTTTTTCGTATGCAGTTTTCAATGGAATCAAACTACTATGAGATGAAGCCTCGTTCCCAAAGCTTATCATTTTCTTAAAATATTAGCGAATTGTGTGGCTAGCATGCTATTTCACTGTTTTTATTATTCTTAAAACTACATTTCAAAATATTTCGAAAACGCTCTCATAGAATTTGTTCAAACTATACCATAATGGAGGCAATTATAGCAGGTACATACTCCCTTAAGCGATTTCTTCAAAAAACTCCTGGAACAGAGAAACACAAAGATAAATGAAAAACGTAATGGCGTCATTACGTTGCCATGGCGACTCTGATTGCAATAAAACCCAGACCATAAGAAATTTTCATCTTTATATAATACAGTTGTGGTAACCTTTTTTCCATATCTTTACTCATGCCGACGTAGTTAATGCTCAAAGTTGGGAGGTATCAACCCCAAAAAATCCAGTCGAGCCACCTTAAGAAATGACTCCTGGGTTCAAACTTTTTCACACCTTATACAAAAAGAGTAAGAGCAAGTCACCAACCATCAATCCATAGAGCCTTTAAAATCAGGATGTCGATGATAGTGGCTCCTTTATGTCACTCAGCTTGGCTTTTTTCCTTATGGCAGACAGTAATCTTGGCACAAATTTCTTCTATTTTCCAGATAAGATACAAAAAATGATGACAGGTACAAAGCGTCAATGTTTAAATAGAATTCATATCAATGTTTTATGATGTAAAGCGTATTCTCCAAAGTCGAACAAAAATTGAATAAACCATGTGTCATAATAAATCAAGGTCGATGAGTAGTCATCCAGTGAGAAACCTGTAGCTAAAACAAGATTTCACCCAATAGTTCTTCTCCTCTAAAGGTTCATAAAGACGGCCGCCCGTTCTGTTCTGTTGTCTCCCGTTGTCAAATCCTACAACTACAACCTTGCTTCTAACCTTGTCGGCTTACTTCAGCCAATTTCGACCGACCGACACACCGTTAAAGATTCTTTTAGTTTTGCACACAGGGCTAAAAGAGTACAAACTTACCAATGGTATGATACCGCGCTCTTTGGAATTCCTTCCCAAATGTGCCACTTGATGAAACAATACGAATTTGTGCGAGCAAGCTCTTCATATTTGGGGGGTGTCGCAAGGAGACTGCAATCGCAGGCTGCAATCGTAGAGCAAGCTCTCCATATTTGGGGGAGTCGTGAGGAGACTGCAATCGCAGTCTGCATCATAGAAACTTGGCTTAATGGTCTAGATGTCCTACGCAGCGCTTGAAAACATTTTTAAATTCATAATTTATCGACATAAAAAAAAGAACGTCAACAGACAATTATGGTGGACGATAGCGGTCTACAAACTTCTGCGTATTCGTTAGATACGATAATCTCAATTTTTTTGACAGTCGCCTCTTATTTCAGAATTCAACAATTTATTCACCATGATTAGATCAGACGTAGCTATTTTACATAAACATTTTATTGCAGATTACAATATTTAACAATTATTCCTCGAGCCGAATGGGCTTGAGTCAATAGCCCATGAGCCCGAAGGCCGAATGGGCTATTGACTCAGACGCGCCACGGGGAAGGGAATAATTGTTTTAGTAAAATCCAACTAGTTGGACAAAAATATTGAGAAAAAAAAATTTTTAGCTAGTTAAAGCTAGACTTTAATCCTTTTTTGCCGCCAAAAAGCCCGCGCTTTTCGCTACTAGTAGGCTATAACACATGGCCTAGTAGTAGCTCAACCAATCAGAACGCAGCATTGATAATAGACCATTAGTTGGATTTTACTAATTACTGTTATCTCTGCCGGTTGATCTATTACAAATAAAAAGGCCAGTTCGTAAGTTCCAAGTGAAAAAAAGTCAAAAACATTGTTCGGCTCCGTATGAACAAGACGTCCAGTCCAATTTTTCAGCCGTTCGAAAATTCCTCCGGAGCCGGGTAAACTCGGCCTTTGAATTGAAGTTCAAAAAACCGCTAAGAAGGAGTTAGAAGGTATGTACAAAGGTCGGACTAAAAGTGCCCGGAACCAGGTCTGACCGTTTAATTCTTCCCTAGATGGTATTCAGTCAGTATTCCTGGAGTAAGTGAAGTAAAGAACTAATGAGCTCGGGAAAGAACTTTGAAACAAAAACGCCCGAACTTCCATAGACACCAAAGCCAATAGTTTGTCTCATCGAAGATTTCGTCCTCATGGGAAAGAAGTGAAGTCATCCATGTCGGTTTCTACTTCAGCTCAGAGAGAAAATTGAGACGAAAGCCTGAACTTCAATAGATACAAAAGCCCATAGTTTGTCTTATTGAAGCTTTCGTTCCCACGGTTTAAGTCACCCTTGAGGTTTCTACTTCGGAGATGTCTTGGCCGATCTTTTTCCGCCCTGAAGCCGTAAGTCATCTCCGGGAAAGAAGCGTCCACAGGACACCCAATCATCCATTCGTCTCCATATCTCAGAGATACAAACTGGCTGCGAACACAATATCCCTCTTGATTTTGATGATGCCTAAAACATCGTTGGAAAACTTGTTAGAAGATGTTTAAGGTTCACAATTTATAAACGTCTACTATAAACAACTGAAATGAAGCCGTGTAATGTCAAACTAATATCGATACCAGGGCTAGTCACGCTTCTT
>CALNXK010000143.1:880000-892500 GCA_942486035.1 Porites lobata | reverse complement strand
CACCATCGTTGACCAACATGTTTAAACTACATTAGCACTACTGGAACCCTAATAACATTAGCAGCCAACATGTAACGCTCCATGAACAATGTTGGTGAACAAGTAGTACTCCAGTAACATTGCTGGCAAACAAGAAATACCCTATAAGCGACATTGGAAAAAAGAAAGGCACCATTAGAAGTGTAAAAAATATTATACATTAACAATAACGAACACAAACGAAAAAGACTTACTGTTGCTTTCTGCTCGCATAAGCTGTATAATGACTCCAATGAGGAATCCTTGTGTAGGGGATGAGTGTACATACGATGCTCTAAGGTCTCTATTTTCTGTAGGCAAAACAACACAGAACAACATATAATAAGAAAAAGCTGACAAAAGTTTAAAAATTCTACGCTTGTCGCCTTTTTCTCGTGTCTACGCTGTTGTGAGTCCTTGAGGACCATGGATGAAATATCAAAGGTTCTATTTTGGGAGTTCTCCGCCTCCCTCCCAGTAATCGCCAAGTTACACCAACGAGAATTGTTTCATATTTTACCCTGCCTCCTCACCTTCAGGGTAAAATTGAAGAACAGCTTCCCCAAAATCTGTCGTCCGTCTGACGGTAGACAGTCGACCAACAGTTCACCGACACTCGGCCGACAGAATAGAGATTACTTTCGTAAGTATGAACTCTCAAGGTTATCACAAATTGGTGAAAATTTTATCAGTGACCAACAGCTCTCCGACAGTTTAATGACAATCGATCGCTGTTGTTGCATAACATTACAAATCCCTTCCACCCTCCAATAACACACCCAAAACTTATCTATACTCCGGCAATCAATGACGACTGTGGCAGTCAGCCGGGCTCAAATGCTATAGACCAAATACAGACCCGTATAACAGTTTTCAATCCATCATCTTTGATCCCCATGTCTTCTATTGGATCGAGCAAAGGCAAGCCATCTGGAAAGCGACGCTTTACTTCCTGTCAGCATTGAATAAATAAATAAATTAATAAATTAATTAATTAATTAATAATCGCTACACGTAAGGTAATCAAATTCTTGATTCCATGCAGTGAATTCGGAATTCCAGGTAACGGATTATGGATTCCTTGTCAGCGGAACTTGGATTCTGGAAATCTTCCACAAGAAATAATTTCCTGCATTCCGGATTACACACGCAAAAATTTCCCGGATTCCCTAATCGGGATGAGTAACATGAGGCGAATGTATGATAGCGCAAAATACCAACAATACAACTTGATTCCTGCAAATTTCAATCTGATCATACACATAAGTGCTGACCTTGATAGACTTGCCGACACTCTGCCTACTGTCAAGTGATCTCAGATCCTTAGGGATGTATAACCTCACACTGCTGATGGCTTTAACAAGATGTAACAGGATGGGGACCACCTGAATATATATAAAAAAGATAAAAAAATAACAATGTTTGATATACGTATGGCATTAGTAACTGCACCAAAGGATAATACTTCTAAGCAGTTTTCATTTGAGTGGTCACACCCCAGGGTCGTTTTAACCTGCAGACTTACCACAAGTACAGAACCAACTTGTACAGCATAATAAATAGTACCACAAGAAAGCAATGCTCGGCAGCTTTTGTTGGAATGGTCACACTTTAGGATTACATCCACGGTGTTACAGTTAGAACAACCTTGTGCAGTGCAATAAACACTGCAACAAGAAAGTACTACTCAGTAGCTTTCATTCGAACGGTCGCACTATACATAATGTAAGATTTCAGCCACAGTCTCAAAAGTTACAACAACCTTATAGAGTGCAATAAACAGTACAACTGGAAAATACAGCTCATGTGAACGGTCAGTTTGACACCTTTTTGATCCAATAATTTAAGGATAAAAATCTAGAACTGTGAGAGTTACCTTTTGAGGCACGTTGGTTTAACCTTTTCACTGCCAGAGTGAATGATACAGTCTTGTATCTTTTGAGTCTGAGGACTTAACCCTACGGTGGCTAAATGATTAATTGGGTCTTTAAAGTTACAACTGATTTTTATCTCAAACCTCTAATGCTATACTTTCCTTAACTCTGTCTTTAAGTATTAATATTAACTCAAAATTTATCTATGTAATAATACTTATTTAAAACAGTTAAACCCTAACCCTCAGTTCATCTTCTTTCCTGCCTAGATTAGCCTTTGCTACCTGCAGGTCAGTATAATTAATTCAGTTAATTCTCACAATAAAGTTATGTTGTTGTTGTTGTCGTAGTTGTTGACCATTCAGATGAAACCTCTTTGGCACTACTATTAGTTTTGCAGCATTTTGAAAAATCCAGTTTTTGGTCAATGAACAGTGAGTGAGTTTATGGGTGAATGATGATTGACAGTATCTGACCTGCATTTCTCCCTTTTCATCAGGTCTGCACGGCTGAGGTGTCTCTCCATCAGCTGACTTCACAGATTTACTAGAACAATTCAGTAATGCCTCCACAACAAACAGAGTCTCTCCTTGGGTTGGACCACTCTTAAAATACAATGGTACAAGCATAATGAAACTCTAACCTGAAGAAGGCTTAAGGTTTAACCCTTTAAGCCCCAATATCCACATACAAATTCTCCAAACTGATCTCTATACATTTCCTTTAAGAATTAGTTAAGAGAATTTGATAAAAGATCAAAGTATTTTCTCTTAGGTGATGATTTTATTAATTCTCATAACCTAATTTCATGATAATGTATGGATATCGTTAGGAGAAAATTGCTGTTGATCACTATTGGGACTTAAAGGGTTAAATACAAGGAGGCAGAATGGCTGAGTGGTCAGCGCTTTGGACTCGCAATCAAGCGGCCCCGAGTTCAAGTTCCACTTTGGCGACCTGCTGGATTTGTTCTTGGTCATCCTGTGCTCAAATGCTCGGCCACACCTTGTAAATAGCCAACTGGTTGCCTCCTGCCAGTTGGGGTTTTTAATCCTGTTTTTGTTTCTAAGTATTTGAGTGGAGTGCTTGTAAACTACCTGGATAAGTTAAGTGCACTTTCCACTATAAACAAGTCCTCACACATTAAAAACTTTTTTTAATCATCAGCACCCCAAATCAGCTATATATTTTATCAGGTTTACAATTAATACTGAAATAAACTGAAAATGAGAAGAAATTAACATCATGATTTTAACTTCAACCCTAGAAACAGTATGAAGTAACAGTTACTTGAAGGACTGTCACTACGGCCAAAGGCAGGTTATTCCCCACCCCTTCCCCCCCCCAGCCAATTTCACTAAAAACAAAGGGAAAACAGAACCAAAAAGTGCTCCTAGCTGTTCAATTCCCTGACCACTAATTGCATGATACAGTTGACTTTCCACGTGCGATCACCTCTTGTAAGCAACCACCTTTCATAAGTGACCGCCAATCCCAGAGACAATTTTTTCTTGACTTATTTACATAGTTTTTTGTTTACCTTTTGATTTGCCTTCTTTTGGAAATTAAGTACCACACCCCAGCCAAAGTCGTCACTGTTACTTTTAACCTGTGAAAAGGCGATGTAATATGAAATTTTCATCATTTACCATCTTAGAAGAGAAGGATTTAGTGAAAAAGATGCATGATACTAAAGAGTACTAACTGTATGCGTTGTAAATTAACAAAATGCAAAGAATTAATAACTATTAGCAATTGCTTTTCAGGGCAATGGCAGATTTATAGAACACGTTAAGAGTTAAAGGAGCTGTGTCACGAAATTCAGCCAAATTAGGTAATTACAAAATGCCAGTTAAATTAAGAGAAACACAAAAATAACCACTTAAAACATTAAAGGAAGGTTAAAATAACACAGCAGGTACAACAGATGCCACGGATGGGCAAAACTGAAGCAGATTGAAATGGATTGAAATTAGGGTTTTTGAAAACTGTTCAGCCTAAAAGTTTGTTAAAGTTGATCTCTGCTGTTTGCAACTTCAAAAAGTAATGCTCAGGAGACAATCATATTTGTTTGTCTCGAATTTCCGATTTTGTCATTTACATGTAATTTCTTTGCTTACTTTAAGTTCCATAGTGATTGAGGGCCAGTAATTGGGAAAATTAAACAAAATGAACTGGACTGCCGTGACACAGCCCCTTGAAAGAATCTTTGAAACGTTTAAGTAACCAAACAAAGTAGTTACCCTATAATATGGGATGTATTAAAGCAAGTATTATTAACACAAATTAATGTGGATAGTACTTTAAGTTTTGAAACTTTTTAATTTTTAAATTTCATTTTAGTTCCTGTAAGTACTGAAGGTTTTACTTGTATAATAATAAAGATTTAGAGATTTTTAAACGTTTTTTTAAAGAACAGGTTTATCAATAGGAATACTATCCCATGACTCATGACAGTATCCTGCGCTTGCTTCATGCACTCCAACAATTTGCACCATTTTTACCTGAATTAATCGTCCAGGCTGCATAAATGGCAGACAAAACTTGGGTTGGTGAATAAAACTCTGAAAAAAAAAGAAAAAAGAAAAAAATCAAACGGATTTCCCTTTTAGCAAGGCCCTTACAAATTTCTGACAACATAATCTGATACTCACCAACATGTCATTTCCCAGTCTCTTCAGCTGTTGTCTTATTTTGTAGTAGGCTGTGATGGATTCTTCATTGGGGATCTCAAATGCATCCCTCTTAACTTCCAGTTCTCTTAGTTCTGGAAAATAATTTCAGATTAGGACAGATGAAATCCTGTGGTGGTAGCAGTACATGGTGACATTTGTTATTCAGTATTTTGCGACAGTATTCAGTGTTTTGTAGTTAAACAGGGCTAAAAGTTAGCGACTAACTGGTCGCATATGCGACTGGATTTTTGGTTGTGCGCCTAAAAATTCATGTGTAATCCGCACCTGTGCGCCGTAAAACCCAGAGCACAGTGCCACTGACTTACTTCCGACTATACTTACGAACTCGAACTAGAAAGACGGTGTATGTTTAATTGGTCTTTTCTCCCAATGGATTCTAGGATCTCTAATGTTCTTTTTCGTTTCGATGTTTTACCCATCCCAGACTCTTCTGTTTTGTAATAAACACCGCTGACACATGCATATGCTACGAACAAAACACATACTTTTTGCGCAATGGATGATCATGTCAAACGTTCAGTTTTAATGTCAATCAAAACAAAAAGACAGTTTTTTAAGTTGTATTCCAGTTACATGTAAGTCATTGCACATTTAACAAATTCATTAAAGATTAATTTTCATTCTCGTTCGACACACTCATTGTTGTCAGTTTTGAATTGTTTTTCAAGTGCAAGTTTTCTTTAGTCGCAACTGTACTGTTAAAAAGAGAAATTAGTATTAAAAATCACAACGGTATTACTGCGTAGCAAATCAGCTGTGTTTTATCAATCACAGGACTGAAGTAAAAGTAACAAACTGAAGATGACAAATAAACGTGGCACTGTTAAGCTTTTTACTTTTTCTTTTGAAATAGATGCTCCTAACATTATAAGCTGTGCTCATAAAACTTGACTGTGATCTAACTTGAAAGAGATTAATTTTAAAGATAAAGTTCAGTGTTATCCAGAGTCTTTAAAATTATTGTGATATTCTGTAATCTAACTCCTTAGGATATGATGTAACAAGTGTTGTATCATGAGCTTAGCTTTAAATACAAGTGCTTTGTAAGATGTAGGTGGAATATGGCCCAAGGGCTTAACCCCCGGCTGAGGTCTTTATAGTTACATTCTGGAAAGTAAAGAATACATTGGAAAGAAGTTACTGAACCAAAATAAACTACAATTATTATACTGTCCTCTCAACACAATTTATAAAAAATTAAAATCAAGAAGTCCACCATTCAAAAATCTTCAAAACAGTTGAACACACTTACTGTCAATCATGCCTGGAACTGAAGCGTAGTTTTGAAACTGGTAAAAAGATTTTTCCAGCATGATCTCTGGATTAACTTCCTCCACACGTAGCAGATTCAGCACCATGTTATATGTCAGATGGAAGGCACTGTTAAGAGGATCTGCTTGGCCCTGGGTCAGGGAACAAAGAAGATTAATAAAAGAACCTTCATCTCCCATTTCAGTATTTATGTTGTAGTTAATTTTTTTGTCTCAGGTAATTTTTGTTTTTGTTTTGTTTTTGAGTATGGTAATGTATGCTGATGAAGGTGAAACAAAGGAAAAATATAAATTACCTCAGATAAAAAATTAACTACAATATTAATTTTACATGGTTATTACAATCTCATTTTATTTTTGCAACTGTCTGATAAAAGATTTCAAGAGTATTGCAAGAGATTTTACTAAATAGCAGTCTGCTGGGAACATTTTGTACCACTACAACAGCTACACAGAATCATCACCTTTTTTCCCACACAAATTAGCTCAGTCATATCAAGATGTTCATGTCTACATAAGACATATGGAAAAAAGTGCTTATTAAAGTTAAAAGGAAGTTCTTTTTTTGCTGAAACTTAAACCTTGCCTCTGAAAACCTATGATGATTAGCTTTAGAGGATTACAGATCAAGCTTAAAAGCAACAACTCATTTTAACCTTTGCCTGTTGACTGTATTCATGATTGGTACATTCAATAACTCTAAAACGTAAACTACTATTCAGTCCCAAGACTTGACACATGATTCTTGTAGTGTGCATTAAAAAGATGACCAAAATCCTAAAAAAAGTTAAAAAGAACAACTTCAAATTCTCACATGATGTGAGATGTGCACTCCACGACTTGTTGAGTATCTCAAAATTAATTTTGCTAACCAGCATTCTGTATGCATCTGATACCTTTAAGAGTCCTTTTCCAACATCCGGTCCCATCTTCTCATCCACTATAAGGATAACAATCCCTCTGTCATCAATACCACGTCTTCCTGCTCTGCCACTCATCTGAATGTATTCACCAGATGTTATCTACATGTAAAGAGCAAGAGCAAAGAGCATGTAAAGTCCAGATCCACCTTGTGGGAGAGAGGTTTAATCTTGTGTGAGGCAGGATACTTCAGGGTTGGCCTTAGGCCAAGACCTCTACAGCCAAAGACTGCAATAAAATGATCACACCCAGTCATGGGACACTCAAAAAAATTCTGCGCAATTATTGTTTACACAACTGGTCTTTGTAGGCATGTTAAACCCAAAGTTGAGAGCAGAGAGCCACTAGGAAACACTCCCACAAGTCACTATAAAGACTTCACTGAAAATGGAAACTGCACTACAGCACATAAAAAGTCTCTTACAAGTACCCACCATTAATTTGGATATTAATTATTATGATAAAAACAATGACAATGACCATACAAAATTGTTAAATTGATGGTACTAACAAATCTGAAATCTTTTCCATCAAACTTCCGAGCATTTGTAAACACAACAGTCCTTGCAGGCATGTTAAGACCCAGAGCGAATGTTTCTGTAGCAAACAAGGCCTGAAAGAAGAAAAAACAAATAATATTTTTGTTAATAAAAAACCTGAAATAATCATGTCATGACTTGTACATCGATTAACAACAACTGAAAATGTTTTTTTTTTCTTGGTCTGGAAATGGAAAGGTGTAGAACAGTAAGGATTTGTGTCTAAACAACTAATCAACAACAATTTTCTATGGTCTGTACTCTTATCGACCATAGAGGTGATGTCAACATGTTCAAAACTCAAGTGGAACCAAGAACCACAGGCGAGTGGTTTCACTGCAAAGTTTTGAACAATTTGATGTCATGTCTACGGTCGATAAGAGTTAAACCATGCAAAATTGTCGTTGAATTGTTTTCTACAATAACGTCAGTTAATGACATCCATTTACAGTGAAGTTTCTCAGAAAATTGTGCGCATGATGAAGAGAAAACAAATTAAGTAATATTTTCATGGTCTATACTCTTATTGAACATACCGTAAAATTCCGAAAATAAGCCCCTCCATGTATAAGCCCCTCCAAATATAAGCCCCCCAAACCGGTAACGCAAAAAACCCTCCGTTAAATCGTCCCTCCAAATATAAGCCCCCCTGGAGCTTGTACTTGGAAAATTGCCCGCAAATACTAAGTAAAACAAAGCAAAAACGGTAAATTTACCTCCAACTATAAGGCTAGCCCAATCGATTTTGAGACACATATTTCCCTCCATAGATAAGCCCCTCCAAAAATAAGCCCCTCAAAAAGGGCCTTTGAAAAATATAAGCCCTGGGGCTTATTTTCGGAATTTTACGTTGCTCTCAACCAATCAGATTTATCTAAATTGAATTGAACTGTAAAACAGTTTATCTTTATTTAACCAATGAAACTGACCAGCATCAGCTCTCTGAATGCTAGTTATGGATCATTGTCAGAGGTTATCACTATATTAATATAGAATGCAAATCAATCTGACCAACCTTGATTAAACCTTCTGAAAAGAGAATTTCAATTGTCTCTTTCAAAATAGGCAGCAGCCCAGAATGATGGATACCAATGCCACGTTTCAACAGTGGCAGGACATGTTCCACCTAAAATTAATAAAATGGAATATTGCATTACTTACACATAAATGAATGTGGTTTCTGGTAAAATTCTACTTTGTTTGCTTCTTAAATCTTAAATCCACAGTAAGCCACAAAACATTGTATATGCAATTCTTCAGTGACAACAGTTTCAGTTTTGTAACACTTACTAAAATAAACAATTACATGTGCTTAATTCTCCAACTATGAGTTCTTTCTCTTTTTTGTGGGGGGAGGGGGGAGGGCAGATCCCACCAGACCCTCCCCCAATTTGTCAAATAAAGGAAGTTCTAACTTTTAATCTGAATGAAATCCTAAAACGAGACCACTTAAATTATTAGACCTCTTCAGCTCTCTAATGACTTTCCTGTATGCTGGTGGAAACATTCAGCTAAGTTAATATTATGGAAAATAATCCAATAATTCTAACCTGAGGAAGTGATTTATCTTCATCTGACAAACAATCAATAGCATTGTTGAATACTTCCTCAACTAATTTCTTTTCTTGAGCTAAAATATCAACAATGAGGAAAAAAGAATAAGATTTGAAGTCACCACAAATAAAATACCAATAAATTATTTAACACGTAAGCTAAGGGCTGAGAGCCAATAATAAATATTACTTCAAAAAATTAATAAAACAACCCCTACAATTTAGGCTCAAACCATTTAATTTACACAAAAGCAAAACCACTGCCCCAGGTGCTTATCAAAGTAACTAAAATTTTTTACATCTATTCTTTCTTGATGGTTTCCTTCATTCTGACTCTCAACTTCTATATTCAGTTTTTAATAAAATCCAACTAGTGGTCTATTATCAATGCAGCATTCTGATTGGTTGAGCTACTACTAGGCTATAAATTATGTTATAGCCCCCTAGTAGCAAAAAGCGCAGGCTTTTTGGCGGCAAAAAAGGATTACAGTCTAGCTTTAACCAGCTAAATTTTTTTTTACTCTCAGTATTTTTGACCAACTAGATGGATTTTACTAACAATTATTCCTCTTGCCTCAAGGCCTCTGAGTCAATAGTCCATTCAGGCTTAAGGAATAATTTATTGTTAAATATTCATTTTTTATATTCACTGGTGATATTAAAAGGAGAAATGAGATGCTGATCTTTGATATTGGTTTCTGACCTGAATTAAAGTCCAGTTTTGACATCTGCAGAGCATAGGCTTCGCATTCTTTCTTGCTGAAGCTGAATATAATGACAGGCTGGAAATTCCTCTCCATAATCATTTTCACGATTCTGAAACAGTTTGAGGGACCTGCAACCAGATTTAACAGTTATGAAACAGGTGACTTCACATGGCTACATGAAATTTACCATATGCCACACTGTTAGTTCAACTCAAAACAATGTAGGCCAGCAGTTATTTGTTTGGGATCAACTGGGGTGGTTAAACAGCTTCACATGTGCCTTTGAATTGGGAATTTATGATTCCTCTTACTATTAAGGCCAGGCATCACACTCCTGGAAGGTAATTGACTCATTCTGACAAAATGGCGACAATAGTCAATGGAGGTTTATTTTAACTTTACATTCCTCATGCTTCTTAATGATTGCTTCCTCCCAACCCTTTGGTAGATATACAGTACACATGTAAGTAGGTCAAGTTTCCACTGGTTTGGAGGGCAACAGTGCAGTGATTCCATTACAAATAGTTATGGTGAGTCCTGGGACTCATTTTGCAAAAAATCATGAGTCCCTGTCCATAACCAATAGGTCCCAGTTAAAAAATAAGGAGTTCTAAACTGAAAATGCTTTGGCCTTTATGTAACCAGACTGATAGTAAATCTGGAGACAGAGGCAAAAACTCTTTATTAGTACAGTTCACTGAAAAAAACAATTAATCAAACGAACAGGATATTCCACCAAAAAAATCTATAAATTGATTCATCATTCTTTGCGGCCTATGGGACGCATGCCATGAATGACTTTGTGTCTTTGGAGATTTTTATGCGTCAGGGACGCAGGGTGCAAAGGAAACAAATTCACAGCAATGCCTTAGTGGATGCAACTCTCAGGGTTGTCACGGTTACACTCTACTGTAGTTCTCAGCTCCAACAGCCTCTTTGCCACTTTACAGAGTCCTGTCCTTGCCAGTTGTGCTGAGATGGAACCACCAACGTGGGACAAAAACTACATGTACAACAGTGACAAAGCCCAGAATTTTCCCAAATCATGCCCAAATCATAAACTGGATTAGTAATATTAATAACTGCATACCTTTAGTTCCTCCTTTCCGACCTCTTTGTGAACCTGGATCAGTGCCTCCTTCCCTTATTACGGCCATGGCTTTCTGAAAATTTTCTTCACGAAACTCTCCCTAAAAAATAAAACAATTAGCTATAATTACAATATAATAATTATTATTATTAATAAATACAAAAATGAACATTAAGGTACCGTTCAGGGCTGTCATTTAAGGCTGTAACCCATAACACCTGTTACGGCTAAGCTCACTTGATGTTACTCTAACAGGTGATAAAAGTGGAAAGCTAATTAAGATGACACTATAAGTTTAGGAAGATGTTACAGGTGAATCTTCATTTGCTATGGCCTCTGAAAAACCTAATGACAGCCCTGCACTTAATGGAGGCCAGGTAAAGTACATGTGCATGTCGCATAGGCCAAGTAATTTTTGCAGCTTGCTGTTTTTTACTGCTGGTCAGAGTTTGAATACCAGCAAACCCAAAAATTTTGCAGGCTTTCTTTTTGCAACTGCATAAGTTGTGTCTACATAACTGTAATAATCTTTTTTGCATTTATTTGTTTGTCACCTACTTTCTCATCTTGAACAAGAAAGAGTCCTTCACCACCAGCAGGATAAATGTAATGCTGGAGCGGAGTTGGTCTAAAATCTGTATATACCACATGGCATGGCTGCAAGACAATTTAAAAACACAATGATTTCTTAATAGAGACTTATGACAAGTTCTTCTGTGCCATTACATTCAGCTGCCTTTATAGTGGACACTGTTGGAACTTCGAGTTATATATTAGTTATATAGCCCTAATTATTCATGAATTAGGGCTAAGAGACCAAGGAAATTAAGAATCAACAATGGTAAAAAAATTTTAACCTGAATTTTATTTTGACCTGTAACATAAACCCCAATGTACATTACTGGCAGTGCTGAAAATTGGCTGAGATTTCATTAGCGACCATCAGAAATAATCAGATTGACTCACGTGAGTGATCAACGGTTTTATAAAAATTCCACTAACTACTGGGAAACTAGAAACAAAATTTTATTTACCCTATTAGGTACATGTAATTTTTCGCACTACCTTTCTTGTGTCCCTACAGGTGTATTTAAACTACTGACCTGTTTATGTAAATGTGAAATCCATTCAGCAAACTGTCTTGCATTTGGAATTGTTGCAGACAAGAAGACATAATGTACATTATCTGGTAACAGGATGATGGTTTCCTCCCAAACAACACCTCTCTCTATAAAAAAATCAAATAACATCCATGTGACTTAAAACAAAATTCCCTACATTGGCTTAAATTTTATGCCCATCTAAAAGTTTTTGAACCATTTTAATTTTTGTTTTTCTTTGTTTTAGGTTATGAAGAAAATACATAGTGTATTGTTCTCAAAAATATTACTAGTAAAACTACAGGAATAGAAAAAAAAGTTGTTACATCTTCTGTTCACGTCCTTGACAAAAATGTGAAATTAGGCACTTTCTCATTGTACATGTAATTGTGCAGCGACGGCAAAGAACTGTACAAAAGGGCGTGATACATGTGCAGAGTTTGTTGTTTTGCCAATCGAAATCCATTGCTTTTTTGTTTTTTTCATTGCAGTCACCATCACTATCATCATTGCTTAAGCTCCCTAGTGATGACTTAAATGGTAGTAATAATTGAACCATAACAGGATACAATGTATCTAAACTGTAGCAAAGCTACTTAATATCATATGTATGGCATTGCTTTGAAGAATTACCTTTATCTCTCATGTAGTGAATTTCATCGAAAACAACCCAAGCCACTTCTCTCATCAGCTACATGTAAATGAAAAGGACACAAAAAAAACAAAGTTAA
>CALNXK010000143.1:857500-875000 GCA_942486035.1 Porites lobata | reverse complement strand
AGCAAATAACCTGAATTTAAAAATCTTGCCTAAAAGAAATTCTGTGCTCAGTCAACAGTGTTGTTACCAGACAGCGGTTTTGCTGCACTTTTTCAGGAAATACCACACTATAATTAGCCCAAGGGCTCCCAAGGGCGCAAAGAAGAAAAAAAAGACCTATTACAAAACGTACGTAAACATACATACATTTTCTTGTAATACAAGCCAAAATTTAATTGGTTATGACGTCTTTACTCTGACTTAGGGCTCAACAGGGCTGTAAAACATTGAGAAATTGGATATTTATTATCTAAGAAAGTACAAAAGCGCTGATCTTCCAAAATTCTTGAAACTCACCTCGTGAGTACAAGCCTCTATGGTTTCAACATTTATCACCTGTACACGAGGTATTGTCTCCAGGAAACTGTGTGTTAAAAAGAACTTAAAACTTATGAATCAATTCACATAGTTTAGTCTCTCGATCATTCATATCACAATATTTATAGTAAAACATAAAAACATTTATTTGGGGTGGGGGGGGGGGGCATTTAATGGTCAAATCTGTCACTATTGTCAAGCAACTGATCTGACACTTATTATTTTCGCCAAGAGAGGCACTGAGGTAACATGTATGTTAAAAACTTCAAATGCACGGGGGTTACCCAGGGGTTTGCCGGAGGGGGGGTACAAGGTCCAATCAGATTTGGGCTTAATCATGCAGTATATGGTCACCAAAGCAACTCGCCACCAACGAAATCGCAACCAAGAATAGAACTTTGCTTGCCATTGTTTTGTACCTTCATGAACGGAAATTTCTTAACGGATAACCGTTACGCTATTTTCATATTTCAAAGAAATAACTAGTGGTTGCAAAACGTTTCTGCCAGTTTTTTAATCTCTCAAATGCCAAAGTCTACATTCAAAGAACATTCAGAACATTCACAGCATTATTAGTTTTTGCATTATCTAGAGCATAAGACGTTCGACTCAAGGATCGTCAATTAGGAAGGCTCGTGATTAGACAACTTGAACGATCGCGCAGAGTTTGTTTCATATCTCGTGCGATTACAGAACGAAATGTACCCAGCCATACTGCCATGAATAACTCTTTGACTGGTTAAGCATTGACATTACCGATATTTACAACTTGAAAAATTCGACCGTCAATGGCACTACACTTTTGTTTACAATACATCTGTATCAATACACATTACTCGCAAAATGTTACATTGCCTGGCGAATCAATATCATATCTTCCTAAAGGTGACAATTATGAGTTAAAAATATTCCAAGACTGTGCTGAAAATACACGATCTAAACGAACCCATACCTTTCTAAGTCATCAAGTTTCGCTTTCTTCGACGATTCCTCCAAAGCCAGATCGATAACGTCTGGTTTGAAATCTCTTTTCTCACCAGTTTGAGGAGCATCTATAGACGTGGACGGACCAGCTACGTTGTTCTTGTCTTTTTCCTTCCTTTGGTATTTTCTGGGCTAGAATTATCTTCGAAAACAGAAAAGATATCATCGCCACCAAAAGCGTCCGCCATGTTTTCACGTGTGCAATTGGAAAGACCGCTGATCGTAAGCACTGGGGAACCCCAACGGTGTTACCCATAATGCTCTAGTCGTTAATGGTAACCTTTGCTCAACTCCCAACAAGATCCAGGGAGTTGTTAGCCAATTATGTCACGTCCGTTTGCACGGGGCTAAAAGTTTGACCGGTTTCAAACTTTGCGCAACCACATGCAACAGGATGTGCAAACGGACGCAACATATAACATCCGATCATTGGCCAACAATGTGTGTAAAAAATGTATGCGCGTAGCTTTACTTTGGTTGCTTACCATTTACAAAAATTTCCATAAATAATTGGAACACAACTTAGCAGGTCGTTATAGGGAAAAATTTTCGGGAGCAACGGAACCTCTGAAAAGGTATTCCTGTTTTCCCGATCGAAATGTTCCAAACGGAAATTCGTGTTCCATTTCATCAAAGCGATCTTTGATATCAGTTTTAAGCTTTCGCGGCCGTTTTACGGTAAATGGAAATGATCTGTACAACTGGTAGACGCGACTCTGGAATGTAATTTACCAGTCCTGATCTACGATAATGACTGTTTGAAACAAAGATAATTTAAACCAAAGATTATTCTACTCACAGAACTTGATTTAGAAATCAAGAATAAGGGGAAAAAGTCTGGAAGACAGACTAACCAAGGGTAAAATTGAATAACGATATATGAGTCACCTTTTGGACAGTTTCGTTGCTATGACGATTTGATTCTTGCCTGACTTTGGCTTTGAAAAACCTGACAGAGTGACTGTTTTGAATTTATGCAGACACCTGCTGTTTCCTGATTTAGCACAAACGAAGCTAAAAAATGATTAGGGAAGATAAGTATTTAAGTATGCAAAAGAAACTACTGCGATGAATCACGTTGAGTTTAGATTGATTCCAATGACAAACTTGGATTTGCACATTGGCGGACACGTGGCTATGCTGTTATTCTATTTTAATGTTGTCGCTAACTTGGTGTATTGTGTCTATGATTACTGGGAGGGAGAGCAAATTTGTCAGTTAACTCCAAGTTGAACTGCAATACCCTAAAAAGTCAATAAACGTGATTTATTTGCTTTATAACTTGAAACTGGGTTGCTACAGTCGAGTTTGGTCCGGTCCACACCAGTAATCCATATTTCTTTAATTATTCTGGCTTGATACTTTGTTTCGGTATCCATCATCTCGTTTTAAATCTTTATCTCCAAGCAACCTTTCCTCTTCTCACAACTATGTTTGCTCTGTTTGCTGGACGACTCGAATTGTCACAAGGCAATATTATTTTTCCCGCATCACAAAAGCCAAGTAGTATTGTTTTGAACCGCGAGGGGGTTTATCATCTCTTAACTGCAGGAACTATAAAAAAAGCTCCTTATCCATCTGAAGTGGTGATTATTAACAGGAGAGGTTAGTATCTATTCTACCTTTCATAATTTATCCAAACAAAGTATTATATCTTTGAAATTTAAGTTCTCCTTGGCCACTGAAGAAAATAAATACTGTCACGGTCCTTTCCCACCGGAAAGAGAGGATCAAACGACTTGCTAAAGAAAAAGAGTTTGGAAGAAGACATTTGGTTTTTTAAACAAAAATGCACTTTATTTGAGTCTCAATGTATTTAGCACTATATTTTACGTCTCCTAATGGAGACGGGACCGCCATTTTACGTGGTCATCTGATCCATGCGAAGGTTTAGCCGCCTGCAGGGCAAAGGAAGTACCTTCATTTCTCAGTTATTTTAAGACCCTGAGTACTTGGTCCGACCCCGGGAATCGAACCCGCGACCTCCAGCTCGTCAGTCAAGCGCTCTACCGACTGAGCTAATCCTGCCGCGGTTGAAACTCTTCCAGAGTTGTCCCTGAAGACATGTCATGAACATCATTGCGCTAGCCGAGGTGCTAAATGGAGTTTTCTGTTAAGAGTTTAAGATTCCCATCATATTTTTAGCGTTAAAACACCTCTTAATTAAAAAAAGTAATGTTCAATGTTTCGTGCAAAATGTTTAACCACTCAATTTGAGATAGCCTGAGAAAACAGCCGACATTTCACTTTGGTTTCTCCGCGAAATGACCTCTGAGGAAAGAGCGCAGAAATTCCATACTGATGACGGGTCACTACTAGCCTTTGCCGTCACTCTTTGAATTTCTATTACAGGTAACCCAGGCTCATTGTTTGTGTCACTTACGGGTTTCCTAACATGAGTAAATATAGAGGACATATAGGGGGAAGTTTAGGTCAGGAAATTTGCTAGAAAATGGAAATAAAAATCAATGGAACTTACCATGTTGGGAGTTGTTGTTGTCCTTAATATGCACGCGAAGTTTCGCGAAAAATTGTCTGCTTCATCTTTCTTACATAGTAGTAGGAAAGATGAAGCAGACGCTATTTTTTTCGAAACTTCATGTGTATATTAAGGACAACAACAACTCGCCTAGCCTGCGTAGCAAGCGTTTCCGTTTGGTTTCGGAGCAAAGAAATACCGAGGAAGGGGACTTTCGGTATGGACCGCGCGAGAAATGAAACGAGAGCCACTTTTCTCGCGGTCTTTGACTAGTTTGATTCTCGTTCCTCGTTCTTTTTGCCTAAACCGCACAGAAACGCTTGCTACGCAGGCTACAACTCGCCACATGGTAAGTTTCATCGATTTTTGTTTCCATTTTCTAGCAAATTTCCAGACCTAAACTTCGCCCTATACGTTCTCTATATTTGCTCATGTAATTAAACCCGTACGTGACGACACAAACAGTGAGCCTGGGTTACCTGTGTTTCTATCAGGACGAAATATATAGATCCAGCGGAGCACACAAAAGAACGCTGGTAGCGGGGAAAGAAGAGCTGAACTGCGAATATCTGCAAGAAGGCAGCAATTAATTATTAAAGTAAGTTCCTGGCGCTTTTATAACCAGCAAGAAGAAGTCCTCCACCAAAAATCGCTGAGGGTTATAGATCGTTTCGTCTTCAATTCGTTATAAATCTTGCCGTTAATAACGCGGGTTAAACAGCAGATAACAAGCACACAGGCAGCATGATTTTTCCTTTCTTTCTTCTAGTGAGTAAAACCGACATGATACTTTTCAAAACCAGTCAGTAAAACTCATCTGCTGACAGGCCTTTTCCTTCATACGGTTCTTTAACTGCTTTTTTCTATTCTCCTTTCAAGCTGAAATTGATGCCTTTTAACGGTGAAATCCAGAAGAGAAACCTCGTCACGCTTCATTAACAACATATGCTTAGTTACTCAAATGGCGTGATGTCGTTTTCAACCAATCGGAAAAAGGTATTATGTCGAATATTGACATTTAATTAATTCTGACCAATCACTGTTTTCACGCTCAGAATCTGAGCGTGGAAAATGGATAAAACAATGGTCTCCTTGCAGGCGTTCCTTTTCTTTCTCCCTCGCGCGCTCTCGCGCCCCAAATTCCCCTTCCCTTTAACGCCTGCCACGCATGCTATAGTGTTTCTGATTGGTCGTGCCATGTGGTAAATTTGATTCAACCAATCAGAACACTACCCAGATCTGGGTAGTGACGCGTCATCAGTATGGAATTTCTGCGCTTGTTTCTCAGACGTCATTTGGCGGGAAAACCAGTGGTAGCGTCGCCAAACGTCGGCTGTTTTCTGAGGCTAAATTTGAGTTTTTGGTGAAAACATGCCTAAAATTATGCAATACTGAGCTTTTAAAAAATTGTTTCTATTTTTCCTGTCTGAATCGTTCCAAACCGAAATTTTTATCCTATTGATTCAGCCTCTCTTTGATAACAGTTCATATAATTAAGGTTTTGCGTCCTATTTAACCTGGCAATCAAATGCGATCCACTTACTTTATTCAATGTTTCAGAGAGCCAGAGGTTAAAGACAATGAATTTTATAATTCTGTTTCATAGATCAATAACTGGGGCTCTCCATGATGCCAACAATATTTCTCCTGAGATGTTTGTTTTCCTTCTGTTGTTTCTTTGCGGCGATTCTGGTTTGCACTCTAATGTCTCGCTTACAACAGTTAACGATATCTGGTGATTCAACGGAAGGAACCGCCAGAAAAACACAAGGCGAATTTATAGAAAAAGACACCCAGAATCAGAATGAGAATCTGCTGACTCCTAGAGCACGTAGGCGCAGCTTGATTATCTTCGGACACGATCGCTCGGGAACCACTTTTATAAGCACCATGTTCGCAAAGGATCCTCAAATATTCCTGGTATATGAGCCTCTTTGGATAACAAAATATTGGAAATTCTACCAAGGTTTGGACTGTTTAAACTGTGACCTGGAGGTTGTTAATTCCATTGTTAGCTGTAATTTTTCTCGTTACTCCACATCGAGGAAATTTCTCTATTACGTGGAAGCACCTTGGACTGGTGCCCTACCCGTTAATATTTTCAAAACACCAAAGTTTTGCAACAAATTAAACAGCATGAACAATGAACTGCATTGTCCAAAGCCACGCGACAACCCAGAATTTGTGGACGACGTTTGCAGGACAAAATTTAAGCATAGCGTTGTCAAAGTTTCGCCTGTGCGGCTTCCTCGAGAGAAAATCGCTAATCTGGTCCCCCAAGTTTTACTGGAAAATCCGGATGTAGATGTGCGTATATTGCATTTGGTACGGGATCCCAGAGGGAACATCAACTCTCGAATAGACATAAAATGGATTAAGGATTTTCCGAATCCACATCTAGGCAAAACCGCAAGAGAACTGTGCAGTACAATCGCAGAAAATCTAGCGTATGCAAAAACGACGCTGAAAAAATTCAACCTCGATCACCGATATAAAGTAGTTTTGTACAAGCAGATAGCCGATGACCCGCTAGGTACTGCGAGGGATATCTACAAATTTGCTGAATTTTCAATGCCATTGGAGACAGAGAAATGGATATTGGAGAGCACCAGGCCGAACGGAGATCAACTGAAAAAGGCGCTTGAAGATCCTTTTTCACCGGTGAGGAACGCAACGGGAAATGCTGATAAATGGAGGAAAGATGAGTTCTTTGAAAGGAATCAAGTCGTAGAGAATGAGTGCAGAGCTCTGATGGCTTTGCTGGGCTTAGAAAAGGTTTCTGAACCTCAGACAATATTCTCAAGTAAAGTGAAACTGAATATCATAAAGAGATAGAGCATGATCGTTCGGGTACGGCGTAATGTAATTCTGAATAGGACGGTTGTTGAGAGCAACTGATGTTCCGAAAACCTGCTGTGCAGTAGTCACCTTTAGACTCAAAGTGAGTTGTATCACGTTAGTTGATGGTATTCACCTGATTGGCCATGTCGCCAAGTTGGCCATGTTATTGTTCGCCTGTCAGTTAAGCCGTGATGTTATTAGCTATGAAGAGTCTAAAAGTCATTGTCGATCCGTCTTTTGTCACAGTTGAACAGTCGTTTCTTGTCAGTCAAAATGTCGAATATCAAGTCATTCTGTAGTTTTCAGTTTTGCTTGAGTATGTCAATAAGTCGTTTGTACGGTAGTGGTAATTGTTGACTGTGACTCATTGGCGTTTGTTCTAAGTTAAAGTAAACCAGCTTTCTAAATTGAGTCGAGAAATAACTCCTGGGTTCAAATCTTTCACAAAGTCAAATATATCAGCGAATGCTGGGCTGTTACCAAATGTTGAACAGAGCTCTGAGTGGTCTTGTTTCCTCCAGGTTGACCCCACCCACAGGGAGAGACATGTACCCCCAAAAATGGCCACGCCTATAAGACATGAGTGCTCCCCTCTCCACCGCACCGGCCTCTTTGTGTCCTCGACTGACAGAGGAGAGGGGAGAATAAAAGAGCAGGGGGAAACGATGGTCCACCGCGCTTCTGAATGGCTTGCTTCTCTTCCAGGGAGCAAGGGTGGCGCAGTGGTGAGAGCGCTCGCCTCCCACCAATGTGGCCCGCGTTCAAATCCCGGCGTCAACGCCATATGTGGGCTGAGTTTGTTGTTGGTTCTCTCTCTTGCTCCGAAAGGTTTTTTCTCCCGGTACTCCGGTTTTCCCCTCTCCTCAGAAACCAACACTTCCAAATTCCAATTCGATCTGGAACGCACGGACACGTTTAAACGAGTTCATATGAACTCTTAAGTGCTTCGTGGGTAAAATAGCAATTTACAATTTATTTTTTTTCCTTAAACATCAAGTCACCGCCCGTGACCTTAGGTGTCTAAGACTTTGCGAAGGGTCTGGCTGTACCCAGTAAGCGCGCTCTCGGCAATTATTGTTATTATTATTATTATTATTATTATTATTATTATTATTATTATTATTATTATTATTATCATTATTAAGGAATTTCGAGATGCAATCAAGTTACGGTACGACTGGGAAATAACGGACACACCCGTGCTCTACGCATTTGTTGTTCAATTTAGCGTGGATCAAGCAATGGTGTGTCAGCGCGGGGGCTTCATTATCCAGCGCCACAATGAACTGCGTCACTTGGAAGCAGAGATTCCAAGGACGGTCTGTAATGATGTAGAAGTAGAGCCGGTCCCTCAGGAGATCACTAAATCATGGCGCTAACAAAGCCCCCTGATGCCTGTTTGGATATTCATGCTCGAGGTTTCTGGAAGAGACAGAGATCTGCATTCTTCGTCGTTCGGGTGTTTCACCCTAATGCAGACTCTTAGAGAGACTTGACTCCTAAGCAGATCTACAAGAAGCATGAGAACGAAAAGAAGAGGCAGTAAGCGGAAAGAGTAATGGAGATCGAAAAGGGATCGTTCACTCCCCTAGTTTTCACGACCACAGGTGGAATGGCGGATGAGTGTATTAAGTACCACAGTAAACTTGCGGAGCTGATCGCAAAAAAGAAGGGAGAAAGTTGCTCAAACGCAATTTCCGGGATAAGAGCTAAAGTATCTTTCGCCATCGTACGGTCTGCGATACTATGCTTGAGAGGCTCAATATCCGGAAGAAGACAGCTAGACTTTTGCTGACTCAGATCTACAGATCGATAATATTAGAGCCTTCCCGAATTAATCTTTTAACGATTTATTTTTTTTTAAAGAATTAGGATTTAGGAATACGAGATTTTATTCTTTTTAACTTGTTTTCTTCAGACGGATAATTCTCTTTTGTAATGACTTTATTTAAAACTCTGGACTGCCTGTAAGAGCCATTGACCGCATCTGAGCCGCAAGGAATGTATTTGCGAAATCGTTATTGACACAGTGATTGCTATTTTTATAATTTATATAATTCTTAATGTTATTTAGTGCTTATTACTTACTTCAAATATTTCTGTAAATTATGTATATATATTTTTAAAGTTCAATAAAATTATTCTCATATTATTATTACTATTATTATTATTATTAATATATAGATTTAGCCAGGGCTAAAGGCGAAGCTCTCGATATATTTATAGTTTGCTCAAACAAAATATAAAATCATGTTGTAGAAGCGGCGAAGGCAACTAGAGCGGTGAAACAACAACAGTAGGTCTAATTAGCAAAAAAACAACTTTTTTTGTATATTTCTTTGCCGTTGTTTTGCACGACCACAACGTGAAACTTCCCGAAACTTCCTAGTTGCACGTTTTATGGAGGAAATGTCGTACCTGTAGTTGTTCACTTTTTTTCACTCGCTCATTTTCACCTTGGTGGCCGCTAAGATTTCTCATGTTCTCACCGCCGCAAAAAAATTTTCATGTTCTTCCAACAAAATAATAGCTCCTTATCTTTTGCCCAAGCTCTCTGTCGCTCTTTTTCTCGTTGAGCTTTGCTGGCTTGTCGTAGACTGCAAAAAGTCGGTTTTTTCCCAAAATCAGTAAAGAAATCGGTAAAGCGTGGAGTCAGTAGGGCGTGTGAGGAGAGAAAATTTTTAGCGTCTCTCTCCAGTCTCGCTCTCTGTTTTCAGCCTCGTTCCAGACCTTTTGTTTGACTGCTCGCGCGTACTTGAATAAGCAAAACTACGGACTGTTTTGCAGTCTAGCCTGTCGCCCACTTTCTTTTTTCACTATATTCTAAATTTGTAGACTTGACAATTAATCTAAGCTTAATACTTTAGACAACAAGGATACAGAAACAATTTTCGCTTTCCGTTTTCGTCTTTATTGACTCCTTAGTTGTCCCCGGCTTCACAAGACGCGGGTGGCTATGCGATTTCCTGCCAAAATAACTTCTTTGGGTTGTCATACCTGTTGGATGAGTTATAGTTCGTTCGATAAATCGCTCGCTCGCTTTTCGTCACATTTCGCCCTGCATAATTTTTCGGATCACACGAAAGCTGAATCCAATAAATGCTCATAAACTCTGTGCTTATGAGCTTGCGGGACTTAAATCTTCCTGTGAATTTCCACTGTACTAGAAATGAGGGTCGCTAATTTACTCAGTTATCCAATGAACATTCTCACTCATGCTCATTTCGTCTATAAGTTCCAACAACGGCTTACAAATTTTCTCGATGGCATTTGTACGTTCGGGTGGAGATTCAATTCGCCATTTTTCAATGTTCGCTTTAGAATTCCTCACCAACGAGTCTAGACTCTTAAAATTCGCTTTGTTTGCTTCCGTCTTGTTGCTAAGATTTGTTGTGGCTTTTATCCACTCGAAAGTATTCTCATCAAGATCCATCCCTGCGAATGTAAAGATTTCTTTTGCTGTATTAAGCGGATTAGCAGCAATGTCCCGATAGAAAACAAGCTTATATCTGTGTTTGACCGAATCTTCTCAAACTCATTAATAATTCATTAAGAAAATACAAAGGAAATTAATGTTTAATGAGTGTTTGGAAATCGGATGAAACACTGCTTAGTATTTGAATCCTTAATTTCTCCTTCAAAAATGATTTTGTTTGAGAAGAAATATCAAACATTCGACACAGTGTTTCATCACCAGATGAAACACCTCGAAGTTCGTCAAAAATACTCCGCTGCGCGTCGTATTTTCAACTCTCTTCTCGGTGTTTCATCTGGTGATGAAACACTGCATCTCATGTTTGATATATTACATCAAGGTTTTGGCCGAACTCGATGTTGTCAATGATAACATTACAATAGTTTTCAACCATTTTCGTAAATTTTGTATGATTGAACTCGGGAAACCATCCCAGTTTTATCCTGGAATTTATACTTGCTCTTGGGTCGCGAACAACATGCAATAATCGAAACACCAACTGCTCGATAAGTAAACACGGGGAGAAAACTCGATAACTTTCCACCTGGTATTCGATGAGGCAATACCTTAACAACAGTACCAGAAAAACAGTGTTTACATTTGTGGCCGAGTTCTTCAACTTGCTCCAAGGGGGGTTCACAGGTTAAGAGTGTAGGACATGTTCTTTCATATAATTTCCACACAGTCTTTGGCGTCAACACGCAGGATAGTGGTGCTTGAAGAACTTGCAATTTTGTTTCGTTGTCCGAATTGCGATATATTAATCGCAAAGGCTCATAAACTTCGAAAACCTGTGAGACAAAACAACAAACGTCCATTTATAATGTTCAAACGGATGTGCTCCCTGCACCTCTCTCGCTTTGTATTAAACCTTAGTATGATTTCAGGGGCATCCAACGACTGTTTCCTGTAAAATATCTGTTCGGAGAGGCAAATATTGCCTAGAATCAATGTTCTATTACTTGAGGAGGGATAAAAAATTTCTAGATGACAATTCCATTCATGCACAATTTTCAAAGCTTATCGAATAATCTAAGATTTTCTGAAGGACCCTGAAGTTTAATTTTCACATTTCACAGCCCGGGTTAAGCTATTTTTCGTGTAACTTAATCTGCTTCACTGTAAGAGGATTGGTAATCACAAATGCTGAATGCCATTTTTAATTTCAAACCTAACATTCTGTGACTATACCAACATAGAAAGCAAGGATACGAGTTTGAAGTATTTCTTCATTAGCTTTTTATTTAAGACTAAAGATCCCTGGCGAAAGTGGTGCTCAAAATTATTTATAAATAGGACACAGCCCACTGTACATTTATTGATTTCATTTACTGTATGTGTGATACAAATAACAAATACAAACAGGGTGCCAAGAGAGACCTAAATCCTCGTAAAGCTGACCCGCCCTTGTTCTCTTATAGTACCTTGAAACTGTTTTTAAAGGACTATCTTGTCAGAAGGAAGCATACACAGTCTTACAAGATTTTCAAGCCAACTTAAGCCTAAATTCGTCTTGCTAATAATGAAGAAATTAATACTGGTTCTCCAGAAGAGAGCCCTTAGGCTAATGTTCTTCGCTGAACCAAGAACTCGTGCAGTTCCGTTGTTTTCAGAAACAAAACAGTTGCCGATATCGTTCTTGCTATTTGAGCAAATGAACCTTTTAATGTACGACGTCCATAATAATCTCGCTCCTGATAACATTAAGAATATGTTCACGAAACTGTCTTCTGTCCACAGCTACCGGACTAGATCTGTTACTAATGAAAATTACTATGTTGAACAAGTTAGAACTGAAAATATGAAGCGAGCGTTCTCTATTTCCGGCGCTTTAATTTGGAACAGTATTCCACTTTCTGTCAAAACACTTAAAAAAATCAATTCAAAAGCGAACTAAAGAGAAAACTCTTTGAAATACTGGAAAAAGAGGACGACTATATTAGAGTTTCTGCTATTACATGGCAATTCTCAAAATCGTAACATGGTGTACTTCCGTATGAAGTACAGTCTGCCTTCCTGTCTCACTCTGGCTATAAACCACAAGACAAACTAGATTGCTTCTAGGATTGTTCGTTTAACATATATATATATATTTATACAATTTTCGTTTTTCTCTTGCGGGCACGAGCTTTGTAAGCAGTATTTAATTTGAAATAAACTTGTTGTTGTTGTTGTAAATTGTCGTAGTACCTCGTAGTTCCAGTTGCACTAATCTGACGATGAAATCATTTTTTCCGGCGAACCACAAGTCTTACCTTTAGCACCTTCATAACTGAAGCGTGGAACGAAGCAGCAATTCTTGGATTTACCGACTGCATGCGAGCGATTTCGAACGGAATGACATTGTTTTTGCCCGATAATTCGATTGCCTTTGTTTTTACAGACGAATGGCAAATGGCTGATTTTATGCAAATTACTGGCAGGACATTAAGGGCCTGTTTACATGGAGGTGGGGGACCCCGGTCTAGTGGGGTTGATTTCTTTTGTTTTCACGCTCTGGGGGACACAAAACAGAAGAAACCTACCCCACTAGACCGGGGTCCGCCACTCCATGTAAACAGGGTCTAAATGTGCAGCCAGCTAATTTGCATAAAATTTTTCGCGCTTCAAAGATCGTCAGGTTGTGAAATTTCTTCCAATATAGACTAAGGAAAGCAATGAATCTCAAACTTTTCACTCACCTGCTCACCAATAGTTAACATCTTAGACACAAAACTAGTTCCTGATCGCCCTTGTCCAATTACCAGCAAACGCGTTTTTGGCGTTTTGGGCCAACGAATCCATCTCTGTAATCCTTTGAGAGACATGCACTTTTCTTGATTACTGACAAAAACGAGTAGCAAATTTAGTCCAAAAAGACAGATCACGGCTAAGAAACAAAACTTCTTATGGCACCTGGTCATTCTGGTTGAGGTACCTCAATGATCACTCCTTGTTTCCAAACATGCACACGGCTGAACTTTGGTGCTCAAACCCTATCCGTTATGGTTTTGTTGCGTGAGCAATAGCTATACACACGAGGGATTTTGCTCCAGGAGCATGCTCCAGGGACCCTGGGTGCCACAGTTTTTTCATGGGCGGTTTCCAGTTTCGGTCTAGTCTCAAGCACGCGAGAAGAAACCTCTGCTACCCAGGGTAGCTCCAGGGGCACGCTCCGGGAGCAAAGCTCCTCCGTGTGTACCAACGATTTCATGGGTATACTTCATCCTTGGGAGCAGCATTTCCACCCCGCAAAATGCTCCACGGTATTTAACAGGTTAAATGTTTGGGAGCAAGCTCCCGGGACAAATTGAGCGAACTTGAAAACGCTCCCTCGTATGTACTGACACATGCAAAATGAGCCTGGAGCATGCGTCGGGAGCAAAACCCCTTGTGCCTTAAAGGTTGGACAGTGAAACGAGCGCGTCCGAGCAAAAACGTGTGATGCAGTGGACTGGGACTCTGCTTAGAAAGGTCGCCTGTTTTCGACTTCTGCCAGGGCTTGCGATGTGGTTTGTCCATTAGACACTGTCACTGAATCATGGCGGTTTGAGTTGTTTTCTTGCACTTCTTCCTCTTTCCTTTGTGCTGGTACACTGTCTCCGAAGGGGAAATGTTGCTGTTTTTTCCGAGAGGTTTAGTTGTAGCAGACAAATATCTCTTTCAAATGGTTTTTCTGGTTACTTCCATGACTCTATCACTAGATCATATTTTCGTTCTATTACTCGCCAATAAGGTCGATGTTATTCCGAAACAAAAACAACTAAACACTGTCTAAAACACGAAGGAAAATCTCATCCATGTCATCCGAGTAACAAAACTAAAAGACAGCAGATTTTATAAATGCGTGCAGCTCGTGCAAGGTGTAATTATGCTAATTTCAATCACCATCATACTTCAGCTGATACTTCGTTTTAATTTTGAAAAAAAAAACTCTCATACGGCTTTCTGTTTCTTCGGAACTTCAAAATTAGTTTCCACTCAGTTTTTACTGTTTACTTTGTTTTGTTTTAGAGAGAAAAACGGAGGAAAAAACCTTGCAATTAACCTCAATAAATTTTGTTTACATGCGGTTGCCGAATTTGCGATGCACTGCGCGAATCGAATAATTAGATTTAACCCCTAAAAGAGACCAATCTGGCCGTGGCTTAGGTTTTATTTGAACCATAAAGGAGGCTATACTCCAACAAAGCATGACTGCATTTGCCTCTTGCGGATATTTCTCTACGCACAACCCTAAGTGACACTCTATGGACAAGGATAATGGCTTTCTGTCCAGAACACCCTGAGTGAGACCAAAATCCGCAATTTCTATCCTTAAGCGAGACGATGAGCATCCCGTCACTTTAATATGGGAATACCCCCTCGGAAAAACACCATACCCTGTTTACCAAACCAGTTCGTCACCTGACTCTCTACCTAATTTCAGACCAAAAGCACGTCGGAAACCCAGCCTTTCTAAGGGAGGGTCCCCGGGAACGTCTGCTAAAGGGATGCTGGGGCTGATTACTGTAATCGGCTCCTGCGGAAGGTTAAGCTTCGGTCCGTCCGGTGAGGTTAAACGATCAAACATTCTCGTCCAACATCACGGTTATTACACACAACATGGAGCGGTTTAACAAGCAAACAATGTTTGATACAATTCAAACAGAATGAGTCGACATGAATTGTGTGCAATACCGCTGAAATGATTGCTTGATCGCTTGCTTATACGATAACGGTGTTGGATCAAACACTGCACACGAGCCTATATGAAGCTGAATGAAAGAGATGATGTTACGGTCAAACATGCTCATGAGTTTGATCGTTTAGCCCAGGTTTTAGACAATATGCCACCTTGCATTGCTCTGCAAGAAGTATCACGGATTTTCTTTAACTTTTATTAATTGGTAAGAAAAACGCACAACATGTTTATTTAACAATTATTATTCATCGAACCCGAATGGGCTCTGAGTCAACAGCCCATGAGGCCGAAGCCCCAATGGGGCTATTGACTCAGAGGCCATGAGAGAGAGAGGAATAATTGGTTTCGCAAACATTCAACTTGTTTGTCAAAAATATCCAGACAAAACAACTATGCTAACAAAAAGCGATTCAGCCGTCATTGTTTTGGTTTTCAAAGCCGGCGCTTTTTGCTACTAGTGGGCCAGGCCTGCTAGTGGGCTATAACATATAGCCTAGTAGTAGCCCAACCAATAAGAACGCAGCATTGATAATAGACCACTAGTTGGATTTTAAGTATTTGCCTTCTCGTACCTCGAACGCAACCGCTAATTTGTGTTGGGTGTTCTGTGCATTGTTAGGTGTCCTGTGCAACTAATAAGGGAGGTTTTTCGAGTTTGCATCTTCGACGTCGTCGTCGTCGTCGTCGTCGACACACATTTGCCTCGCTTTGAGGCGCTTGGTTACGTTTTGCCTCACTTTGACGCGCTAACTCACTTGGTGATTCGTGTGTCCTCGGCGTTCATCTTTCAAACGTTTCCTGAGGTCTGCTATTCTGTCTTCGTAAATTCTATTCTGTTTTCGTAAAGCGTACATATTCAAGAGTTTGCTGAAGGTCTACTATCGATCTGTGTTTAATGAATCCCCCAAAGCGTTCATCTTTCAAAACTGTGCTCAAAGTTTACACCCTGAGTAAAATTTTACTTTGGATCCCTAAAGCCTTCATATTTTTCTTTAGAAAATACGTGCTACTCCTGGTGCATGCAGCAAACCGGGTTGTTTAGCTGGGCGTCCGTTGTGCCACAAAGTAAATCTACTGAGCTGTGTAGCTAGGCGGCCGTAGTGCCACAGAGTAAATCTACCGAATTGTGTAGGCACAAAGTAACTTTACTGTCGATTTGTCAAGCTCAGCGTCTGTTGTGCCACAAAGTATTTAAATCTACGGAGATGTAAAGCTCGGCCGCGGCCGTTATTCCACAAAGTAAATCTAGCGAGATGTGAAGCTCGGCGGCACTATATCATCATGACGTGTGATATTTTCGGTACTAGACAAACGAACATTTTAGCTAGGCAGATACAAAAGTCTGGACAGCCAGTCCGGGTCGGATAAACTCGGATCGACTCGGGTCGAATAAAAAAAATAAAAGTAAAATAAAATTGGACTCGGATCAACTCGAATCATAAAAAGAAAAATAAAATCAGTCGGCGTCACTTACTTTTTACACGCCCTTTTGTTTTTTCCTCACGAACTCGTGGTTGCGTAAATTAATTTCATTTTTATTTTTATTAATTTTAATGATACACTAGTGAGCAGCACACATACGCTTCCAGTGAACATTTTCAACTCGGAAGGAGGAGAATCGAACTCGCGACCCGGCTTCATTTTGCCAACAAGTTGATGATTGGACGCTCTTAAAAATAACCGACAAAATTATCCAAAGAAATGCTTTTCAACAAAAAAAAAATAGACCTGGGTTAAGCGCTAATCGGCCTTCGAACAACTGCTCCCTGCAGTAGAACATCTATTGCGCCAGTAAAACAAAAACTTCTTTTTACACGCCCGAAGCACTCTGGCCAGCTAGTGTCTCCTCAAATAACAAGTACTTGAGATGAACCATACAATATCACGCTAATCTCTAGCCTTCAAAACCTTTTCATTATGATACCCAGTTTAAATCGAGGTTTCGCTGTACGCAACCCTTACGTACGAAATCGCAAGATCCATTCACCCTTTCCCTTCCACTGGTACCTGTACGCCTAGGAAACATATTGAACGCTCTCTCCTAAGCTCCGACCACTCCTAGTATACCGATAACCTGTTGCAATCTTCAAATTGTGGTATTTTTCGGTTGGCGTCGTGGTTTAACGCCGCATTATTTCTGAATTATTGATACCACTTACAATATAACAATGTCATTCAAAATTGTGACTATTACTATAAAATCAAGAGCTATTCGACTAGAATTCACTCCTTATCTAATAAATATTCCCGATCAAAGCTTATCTTGTCTAACAGGTTAAGCAAAGGTTGGCAGTTTTTTTCTATAATCAATGTCCTTTCAGGAGGAGATTCGCTGCGCCATTTTTCGATATTCGCTTCAGCATCTCTCACAAGGGAATAAGGTCTTTTAAACTCCTTTGCATCCGTTTCGCCAGGATTTGTCATGTTTTTAATCCACTCTAAAGTGTTCTCAGAAAGATTCAAGCCGGCGAAATTGAAGATTTCTCTTGCTGTGTCAAGCGGTCGAGCTGCGATCTCTCGATACAAAATAAGTTTGTATCTTTGTTTAAGAGTCTCATCCAGTGTTTCGCCAAACTCGATGTTGTCAATGATGGCTTTACAATAATATCGAACATTTTCCTCAAAGTTTGGATCATTGAACTCGGGAAACCACCTCAGTTTAATTCTGGAATTTAAACTCGCTCTTGGGTCGCGAACAACA
>CALNXK010000143.1:722500-852500 GCA_942486035.1 Porites lobata | reverse complement strand
AAAATTTGTTATTCAAATGGCTGAAAAATACGTTAAAATAAAGAGAACAAACTCATCAAGAAAAAATCACCTAGAAAATTGTCTGCAAATTATTTTTGTGCTTGCGCTAATTTGTTAGCTTTATTTTCGTCGAAAACACCTGAACAAATAAAATACTAATTAAGATTGATATTGAGTAGCCTCTGTCGCCATGGTTTCAAAGCAGGCACAAGTATTGAGAAAGGTCGACCACTGATCTCTAGGGACAAGACGAAGCACAATCATATTTGTCTCTGATCTTCATCCATTCCATACCGCAATCCACCTCGTCAAAAACTGGGCGGTTCTATATTAATCTAATCAACCTCGTTCCCTCGTCCATCTTTTCGTCCTATTTACTGGTTTCAAAGCGAGGGAGACTGGTTGCGAGTCTGTGTGTTGTAGGATTATCAACACAAGAGCCATCTATTCAGAAAGAGCTTACCGAGTTGCACAAAATCCCCACGTTTGAGGTGTTTATGGGAAAAAATATTAACTCGATAAAGCTATTGAAACTCTCCAAAATTTACCGAGAAAACAATAGACATCTGCACAAGAGTCCAGCAATCGACTCATTTCTTTGAACAGCAGTATTTTAACACCAAAGGTGGGGATTTTGTAAAACCACAGGCCAGGGGGGCGGGGGACTTGGGTGCCAGTTTTTGGGTGTGTATGTTCCGCCCGGGCCTCCAAATTGGCAACCCGTTCTAAAAAAAAAATTCCCCTAAAATTGATACCCCGTTCTAGAAATGGGCCAATTTTTTTGATACCCCGTTCTAGAATTCGCCCTAGAACTGATACCCCGTTCTAGAAATGGGCCAATTTTTTATACTCCGTTCAGGGTGCAACAAGAGAACAACAGATAAAAGTGAAGAATGATCATCGCAGTAAATTTTCCAATTTAAGTAACTGGAAAGAAGAAGCCTGAAAAAAAATCAGGGCTTCAACGGGATTCGAACCCGTGACCTCCGCGTTGCCGGTGCGTTGCTCTACCAACTGAGCTATGAAGCCACACATTGGGAGCGAGGTCAATTGACTTCATATCTCCCGTGAGGAGTGAAATGATGTGAAGTATATGAAATAATTAGTTTTTGAACTGCGGTTGTAAGCCCTAATTTTTTTCAGGCTTCCTCTTTCCAATTGCTTAAATTGGAAAACTTACTGCGATGATCATTCTTCACTTTCATCTACAACCGCAGTTCAAAAATGAATTATTTCATATACTTCACATCAAGAGTACAACAGTTTGCTTGTTAACGCGCGCATTGAACCGTATTTTTAAAAGCAATCTGTCCTTGAATAATTTCAAATAGCTGCTTACAAAACTGGAGCTTTCTTGCGTTCGAAATATTATACCCCGTTCTAGAAAACGCTTCTAAAATGGATAACCCGTTCTAAATCAGGAGCTTCAAAATCACGACTCCTTTGGGCGGCACATACCCGTGTAGGTAATGTATGGAAGTACCCTCCCCGGGACCACAGGGCGCCCACACAATGTATGTGTGTAACCGATTGTCATTTTATAGTAAATGCAGTGGATTTACGGTTTGCCTATAATGTTACATAAACATTGAATTACCTTAACTGTGGTATATAGTCATCCGTTTGCGTCAAAAGCGATTTTTTGAGCGATTTTGAAGGATTTTGAGTTCGCCATTTACTGTTCGTAATAAGGATCCAACGTTGGAACGATTTCCCCCCAGAAAATCACATTGCTCCACTTTTAAACTTCGCAGCAAAAAGGTCCAAAGATTCACTCTTTTTCTCGTATCTTCCGATCGATAATCCATCCAAAAGGCCCGGTGCTAGCCCTCGAAGAAAATTAAAATCCCCCAGTTTTTGAACGGTAAAAATGCGTAGCAAGATTCATACGTGCCAGTCAGAAACCTTCCCGCTGATTGCCTCGTTAACTAAATGGTTAAATAATAACTGATTTAAAGAAGACTTGGTTAGCGTTTATTGTTTAACAACATCCAATAGAAAAAGGTCCCCGGAGTGGAGTTTTTTTAAAACGCCGGCTGATCGTTTTCATGTGCACGGACGAAAATGCTGCGGCTGATTACCGTAATCAGCTCCTGCGGAAGGTTAAGCTTCCCCTCCGCTAAGGCTAACGATCAAACATTCTCGTCCAACATCATGGTTATTACACACAACATGAAGCGGCTTGACAAGCAAACAATGTTTGACCAAATTCAAGCAGAATAAGTCCACTCTGATGAATTGTGTAATGCCGCTGAAATGATGGCTTGATCGATTGCTTTTTCCGACGCTACGTTTGCTTTGCCAGTGGAGGTAGCTATTACGAAAAAAATGCTGGATCAAACACTGGACACGAGCCTCTATAAAGTTGAATGAAAGAGATGATGTAACGGTCAAACATGCTCATGAGTTTGATTGTTTAGCCCAGGCTTTAAACAATATGCCACCTTGCAATTGTTCTGCAAGAAGTGTCACGGATTTTCTTTAACTTTGGTACGAAAAACGCTCAAAATGTTTATTTACCCGGTCATTCCTCGAGCTACCCTGGGTACCAGAGGTTTTTTCTCGCGTACGTCGGGGAGCCTCGTTTCGTCGCCCGCAGGCCGAAGACACGAGCGGCGAAGCCGCGAGAAAAAACCGAAACCGGAAACCGCGCATGAAATGCCTCTGTCACCTAGGGTATCCTCGAGCCCAAATGGGCTTTGCCGAAGGTCTCATGGGCTATTGACTCAGAGGCCATGAGGGCGACAGGAATAAAAGTTTTAGTAAAATCCAACTAGCTGATCAAAATATCGAGAGAAAACAACTTAAGCTAACAAAAGGCGATTCAGCCGCCATTATTTTGGTTTTCAAAACCGGCGCTTTTCATTACTCAGTGGGCTATAACATATAGGCTAGTAGTAGCTCATCCAATCAGAACGCAGCATTGATAATAGACTACTAGTTGGATTTTACTAATTAAAAGAGCAATATGCCGATATCCTGTTTCAATCTTAACGTTCGTATTGTAGTATTTTGGTTGGTGTCGTGGTTTAACGCTGCATTCATTGATTCCACTCACATCATAACAATGTCATTCAAAATTGTGACTATTACTATAAAACCAAAAGCTATTCGACTAGAATTGACTCCTTATCTAATAAATATTCCCGATCAAAGCTTATCTTGTCTAACAGTTTAAGCAAAGGCTGGCAGTGTTTTTCTATAATTAATGTCCTTTCAGGAGGAGATTCGCTGCGCCATTTTTCGATATTCGCTTCAGCATCTCTCACAAGGGAATAAGGTCTTTTAAACTCCTTTTCATCCGTTTCGCCAGGATTTGTCATGTTTTTAATCCACTCTAAAGTGTTCTCAGAAAGATTCAAGCCGGCGAACTTGAAGATTTCTCTTGCTGTGTCAAGCGGTCGAGCTGCGATCTCTCGATACAAAATAAGTTTGTATCTGTGTTTAAGAGTCTCATCCAGTGTTTCGCCAAACTCGATGTTGTCAATGATGGCTTTACAATAATATCGAACTTTTTCCTCAAAGTTTGGATCATTGAACTCGGGAAACCACCTCAGTTTAATTCTGGAATTTATACTCGCTCTTGGGTCGCGAACAACATGCAATATCCGAATATCAGCATCCAATGCTAGATCGGAGATCAGTGGGAGAAGACTTAACAATCTGCCATCTGGTAATCGGTTAGTAAGTTCTTTAACGACTGTGCTGTCATACTTCTGTTTGCTCTTTTTGATAAAATAATCAGCCAAAGCATCTGCTGGAAAGCACCTTGTTGGTTTTGTCTTGAATATGATACACGCCTTGTTTTTAAGGCGTTCGATATGATAGCTTGTCTCTTTTAAATACCAAAATGGAGGATAATAATCCTTTTCTCATAAGGCGCTTTGTGTAAACTTCAAGGTGAGAAATGCTTGTAAAACCTCCATTTTTTGGGCGTCCGAAAGATTGTGAAATCGCAAAGGCTCATAAACCTCGAAAACCTGTAGAAAACAAAAAAAAACCCTTCGTTGTATTAACTAAAAATCGCCACTTTGTACATGAGTCAATTTTTATTTCACCACATTCTTCACTTTTAGCGCCGTACAAAAGGACGCAACATTGTTGGCCAACAACTCCCGACATCGTTGAATGATACATGTAGCGTCCGTTTGCACATCCTGTTGCATGTTGTTGCGTGTTGTTACACAAAGTTTGAAACCGGTCAAACTTTTAAACCAACGGCTCCCAACAATTCTTTTTTACCGTGATCGTCGAAGGATCCGTTTGCACAGCTCTTCCAACATTCTTGAGGGCCACGCACGCGCATCACGTGACATGGTCTCCAGTCTTTGGCTTGGAGTGTGCAAAGTGTTTTGGGTTGTATCCTTCCCACGATGCACTGCAGGTGCCAACATTGGGATCAATTTAGGTTTCTGGAGAAATTGCCCACCTACCCCTCCCCTAAGTCAACATTAACACTTACTTCTCACTTAGGGCAAAATGATAGGGGAGGGGTAGGTGGGAGTTTCCCAAGAACCTAAATTAATCCCAACATTGTTGGGAGTTGTTGCGTCCGTTTGCTTGTAGCTTTAGCGACGAGAAGGAAACTGGGAACCTGAGCCAAAATGCGTCCCGCAATTGCCTCTGGGATCGTCACTGTGTACGCGCTGGTCAGCTATTGGGCAAATTTTTTCCCTGTCCCTGGTAACCGTCCTTGCGAAAGTAAACTCGGTCCAGGTTTTTCCTCGTTTCTCAAGTTTCGCCCGAATTGGAGATTGCATTCAATGTCAACATCTTTTTGGTACAATAAAAACCACTGTAGCTCTTCTGTGATTGTTTGTTTAATTTGCATTTGTCGGCAGTGTGTTTTTTGCCTTCAAGTGCCGGCACAGACATTTTGCGAGATTTAATTGCGCTGAAAATAAATTAAAAATAGAAGAAATTAAAACAGTATGATATTTATCGTCTCGTGCTGAAGGATATCTCACCGTTCGTTTCTGCTCACCCGTGAGATACTTTCAGAAGATATATATTCGCTGAACAGTAAACAAGTTTCATTCCTCTGTGGATTTTTCTTTCTTACAAGTGCTTGTCTTGCTTTGCACTACGTAAAACGGACAGTTAAAAGAGGGGTTTGGTTTGGGAGGAATTTTAGTTCTTTTTTTTGGATATAGTGATTGAAATGGTTTGTGTTCTGTAATCCATTTCCTCGTAACGATTTTAGTTGTGTTTTTTACCAGATGATTGACAGTTATTATTTTTTTTGTCTAAAATTACAGCGTAACCAGGTTTTGTTTATTCATTGACTTTGGCCGGATCAATTCAAGAACATACAGTTTGTTTGATTTTTTTAGGTTCTAAACAGCGTAACCAGTTGTTTTTGTTTTGTGATTAGTTGGTTAGTTCAATAAATGGGCTAAGAAAAGGTTGTCTGCTTATCCCACAGCACCGCATTTCTGGTTGTCAGTTTTTCGGTCTTTGAAAGGATTATCCCCAAGCAGGTCTAAGGAATTTTGCAAGAATCAATCGTTTGGTGACACGTAACCATTTTGTTATTCAAATGGCTGAAAAAAATACGTTAAAATAAAGAGAACAAACTGTTTGTCGGCAGTGTGTTTTAAGTGCCGGCATGAGATTATGAGAAGAAAATTAATATGTATGATAAAAGTAGCAAGTATATATTCGCTGAACAGTAAACAAGTTTCATTGTGGATTTTTACAAGCGGACAGTTAAATTTTGTTCTTTTTTATATAGTGATTGAAATCCTGTAATCCATTTCCTAACGATTTTAACGATTTTAGTTGTGTTTTCCAGATGATTGACAGTTATTATTAGTGGTTTTGTTTATTCATTGACTTTGGCCGGATCAAATGTGTACACAGTTTGTTTGATTTTTGGTGTCTAAACAGCGTAACCAGTTGTTTTTGTTTTGTGATTAGTTGGTTAGTTCAATAAATGGGCTAAGAATTGTCTGCTTATCCCGCACCGCATTTCTGGTTGTCAGTTTTTTGGGTGCGGGGAATTCAAGAATCACGTTTGGTGACAAGTAACCATTCTTTTTTTTAAATTATATATATATATATATATATATATTGTTTTTTCACATAACCATTCTGAGCTTCTTTTCATAACTATCATCTTTCAAGTTGGTCTCTGCACTGTTATGTTAGACTAAGATACAATTTGCAAAACCTTTTGGGTGCTCATTAGACATTATTTTTACTCACCCGTTCTCCAATCGCCAACATCTTCCACACAAAACTTGTCCCCGAACGCCCTTTGCCGACAATAAGCAAACTCCTTCTTTGTGGCAATGTAGTGTAGGACGAAACGTCCTCGGCAATCATGTTTTTCGAAACCAGAGTTTCAGTCGACGGAAGAACATTGGTATAGAAAAACAGGATGACAAAGAGTGTTAGAACGATAAGAACCACAAAGCAATGACGAGTGTCTAACCTGTTTAGCATACTTCGGCAAATTCTAATCGCATGTATCACAATTTTGAAAAGGTCACCGGATTTGTCTGTGGTTCAAAACGACCTTTGAGGACCAAGTACAGCTAGTACTAAACGATAAAAGAGTTGACAAAGAAACACTAAAGTTCAATATACAGGAATAAAAAGTTCAATATACAGGAAATATGTGTTAAAATTCATCGCCAATAAAGTTAATGTAACACAGAACGTGAAAGAAACTATGGCAAGGGAGTCACAGCTAAAAGAATTCATATTTTAATGGCCAAAAATATAATATATTTTGATTAATAACTAGGTCTTATTTAATTGCTTTAGTACGCTTTTTTATATCAACTTTGGAAGCTAGGCACTCTCACACCAATTTTGTTACTCATGATTTAAACTCGCTTTATTCAAAAAAAGTATACGGGCTGACACTCCTAGTAAGTGAAAGGTGGACAAGTGGTTTTGACCAGATTTCAGTTCAATACTGACCTTGTCACCCTAAATGGACTAATCACTTCGCTAAGGGAAATGTACTTGAAGCGTTAAATATTTCCCTCCAAACGTAGAGAAGAGATTTTTTTTTCTAATAGCTGACTTTGGTGGATTTTTCAAACAGGAGCGGAAAACGAAATCTACCAGATTCTGCCTCTTACCAAGCCGTCTCTCTCTCGATAAAATTTGCGCGCAAAGGAAGGCGGAAAGGAGAAAACGGGCGAGACGCGTTGCGCCTCTCATTTTTCCCCTTCCCATGGTCCCTTGCGCTTCGTCACCAGTCACAATGAGCCTGAGGAGGAGGTAATAGTGACGCACGTCAACCGCAAGTGAAGCATGTTCCCTTTTAATATGCCTTGACCCTACCAATTTTGTATTCTTAAGTGTTTTTTCTGTCATAGGGACGATTTGCCTGAATATTTGGTCAAACCACGCCCCAAGATTGCAAAAAGGCCACTTCCGGTTCAAGTGCATGTCTAAAATACTTTGTTGCTTAAGCTACCTAATGATCAGTGAGCAGACACCTATCCCTTGCAGCCCACCCCTAATCACGAGGGTGTACCTTCCGAGCGGTGTACTCCTGGAGCAGTCGGATTAGGGTGTGCAAGAGCAGGGGGTGGGGTGGGAGGAGAGAGCACGCAAACTTTCATAAAGCCTCACCTTATTTCAGACCCAGATACTTTTTTAAAGGTGAGCCGCTGTTTTCAAGAGAGGAATTGTTTCCAGAATACACGACCCTCCCATATAAAAGTGTCGGGGATGCCGGTCGGAGAACTAGAATTAACCCTAAAAGAGAACAATCGGGCCGTGGCTTAGGTTTTATTTGAACCATAAAGAAGGCCATACTCCAACAAAGCATGACTGCATTTGCCTCTTGCGGATATTTTTCGACGCACAACCGTAAGTGACACTCTATGGACAAGGATAATGGCTTTCTGTCCAGAACACCCTGAGTGAGACCAAAATCGGCAATTTCTATCCGTAAGCGAGACGACGAGCATCTCCGTCACTTTAATATGGGAATACCCCCTCGGAAAAACACCATACCCTGTTTACCAAACCAGTTCATCACCTGACTCTCTACCTAATTTCAGACCAAAAGCACGTCGGAAACCCAGCCTTTCCAAGGGAGGGTCCCCGGGAAAGTCTGCTAAAGGGATGCTGGGGCTGATTACTGTAATCGGCTCCTGCGGAAGGTTAAGCTTCGGTCCGTCCGGTGAGGTTAAACGATCAAACATTCTCGTCCAACATCACGGTTATTACACACAGCATGGAGCGGTTTAACAAGCAAACAATGTTTGATACAATTCAAACAGAATGAGTCGACATGAATTGTGTGCAATACCGCTGAAATGATGGCTTGATCGCTTGCTTATACGATAAAGGTGTTGGATCAAACACTGGACACGAGCCTATATGAAGCTGAATGAAAGAGATGGTGTTACGGTCAAACATGCTGATGAGTTTGATTGTTTATACCAGGTTTTAGACAATATGCCACCTTGCATTGCTCTGCAAGAAGTATCACGGATTTTCTTTAACTTTTATTAATTGGTAAGAAAAACGCACAACATGTTTATTTAACAATTATTATTCATCGAGCCCGAATGGGCTCTGAGTCAAAAGCCCATGAGGCCGAAGCCCTAATGGGGTTATTGACTCAGAGGCCATGAGAGAGAGAGAGGAATAATTGGTTTCGCAAACATTCAACTTGTTTGTCAAAAATATCCAGACAAAACAACTTATGCTAACAAAAAGCGATTCAGCCGCCATTGTTTTGGTTTTCAAAGCCGGCGCTTTTCGCTACTAGTGGGCCAGGCCTGCTAGTGGGCTATAACATATAGCCTAGTAGTAGCCCAACCAATAAGAACGCAGCATTGATAGTAGACCACTAGTTGGATTTTAAGTATTTGCCTTCTCGTACCTCGAACGCAACCGCTAATTTGTGTTGGGTGTTCTGTGCATTGTTAGGTGTCCTGTGCAATTAATAAGGGAGGTTTTTCGAGTTTGCATCTTCGACGTCGTCGTCGTCGTCGTCGTCGACACACATTTGCCTCGCTTTGAGGCGCTTGCTTACGTTTTGCCTCACTTTGACGCGCTAACTCACTTGGTGATTCGTGTGTCCTCGGCGTTCATCTTTCAAACGTTTGCTGAGGTCTGTTATTCTGTCTTCGTAAATTCTATTCTGTTTTCGTAAAGCGTACATATTCAAGAGTTTGCTGAAGGTCTACTATCGATCTGTGTTTAATGAATCCCCCAAAGCGTTCATCTTTCAAAACTGTGCTCAAAGTTTACACCCTGACTAAAATTTTACTTTGGATCCCTGAAGCCTTCATATTTTTCTTTAGAAAATACGTGCTACTCCTGGTGCATGCAGCAAACCGGGTTGTTTAGCTGGGCGTCCGTTGTGCCACAAAGTAAATCTACTGAGCTGTGTAGCTAGGCGGCCGTAGTGTCACAGAGTAAATCTACCGAATTGTGTAGGCACAAAGTAAATTTACTGTCGATTTGTCAAGCTCAGCGTCTGTTGTGCCACAAAGTATTTAAATCTACGGAGATGTAAAGCTCGGCCGCGGCCGTTATTCCAGATGTGAAGCTCGGCGGCACTATATCATCATGACGTGTGATATTTTCGGCACTGGACAAACGAACATTTTAGCTAGGCAGGTACAAAAGTCTGGACAGCCAGTCCGGGTCGGATCAACTCGGATCGACTCGGGTTGAATAAACAAATAAAAGTAAAATAAAATTGGACTCGGATCAACTCGAATCATAAAAAGAAAAAGAAAATCAGTCGGCGTCACTTACCTTTTACACGCCCTTTTGTTTTTTTCTCACGAACTCGTGGTTGCGTAAATTAATTTCATTTTTATTTTTATTAATTTTAATGATACACTAGTAAGCAGCACACATACACTTCCAGTGAACATTTTCAACTCGGAAGGAGGAGAATCGAACTCGCGACCCGGCTTCATTTTGCCAACAAGTTAATGATTCGACGCTCTTAAAAATAACTGACAAAATTATCCAAAGAAATGCTTTTTAACAAAAGAAAAATAGACCTGGGTTAAGCGCTAATCGGCCTACGAACAACTGCTCCCTGCAGTAGAACATCTATTGCGCCAGTAAAACAAAAACTTCTTTTTACACGCCCGAAGCACTCTGGCCAGCTAGTGTCTCCTCAAATAACAAGTGCTTGAGATGAACCATACAATATCACGCTAATCTCTAGCCTTCAAAACCTTTTCATTATGATACACAGTTTAAATCGAGGTTTCACTGTACGCAACCCTTACGTTCGAAATCGCAAGATCCATTCACCCTTTCCCTTCCACTGGTACCTGTACGCCTAGCAAACATATTGAACGCTCTCTCCTAAGCTCCGACCACTTCTAGTATACAGATAACCTGTTGCAATCTTAACGTTCATATTGTGGTATTTTTCGGTTGGCGTCGTGGTTTAACGCCGCATTATTTCCGAATTATTGATACCACTTACAAAATAACAATGTCATTCAAAATTGTGACTATTACTATAAAATCAAGAGCTATTCGACTAGAATTCATTCCTTATCTAATGAATATTCCCGATCAAAGCTTATCTTGTCTAACAGTTTAAGCAAAGGTTGGCAGTTTTTTTCTATAATTAATGTCCTTTCAGGAGGAGATTCGCTGCGCCATTTTTCGATATTCGCTTCAGCATCTCTTATAAGGGAATATGGCCGACTCTTAAACTTCTTTGTATCCGTTTTGCCAGGATTTGTCATGTTTTTAATCCACTCTAAAGTGTTCTGAGAAAGATTCAAACCGGCGAACTTGAAGATTTCTCTTGCTGTGTCAAGCGGTCGAGCTGCGATGTCTCGATACAAAATAAGTTTGTATCTGTGTTTAAGAACCTCAACCAGTGTTTTGCCAAACTTGATGTTGTCAGTGATGGGTTTACAAAAATTTCGAACATTTTCCTCAAAGTTTGGATCATTGAACTCGGGAAACCACCTCAGTTTAATTCTGGAATTTAAACTCGCTCTTGGGTCGCGAACAACATGCAATATCCGAATATCAGCAACCAATGCCAGGTCGGAGATCAGTGGGAGAAGACTCAACAATCTGCCATCTGGTAATCTTTCAGAAAGTGCTTTAACGACTGTGCAGTTATACTTCTGTTTGCTCTTTTTGATAAAATATTCAGCCAAAGCATCTGCTGGAAAGCACCTTGTTGGTTTTGTCTTGAATATGATACACGCCTTGTTTTTAAGGCGTTCGATATGATAGCTTGTCTCTTCCAAATGCCAAAATGGAGGATAATAATCCTTTTCCCATAAGGCGCTTGGTGTAAACTTCAAGGTAAGAAATGCTTGTAAAACCTCCATTTTTTGGGCGTCCGAAAGATTGTGAAATCGCAAAGGCTCAAAAACCTCGAAAACCTGTAGAAAACGAAAAAGAAAACCTTCGTTGTATTAACCAAAACTCGCCACTTTGTACATGAGTCAATTTTCATTTCACCACATTCATCACTTTTAGCGCCGTACAAAAGGACGCAACATTGTTGGCCAACAACTCCCGACATTGTTGAATGATACATGTAGCGTCCGTTTGCACATCCTGTTGCATGTTGTTGAGTGTTGTTGCACAAAGTTTGAAACCGGTCAAACTTTTAAACCAACGGCTCCCAACAATTCTCTTTTTCCGTGATCGTCGAAGGATCCGTTTGCACAGCTCTTCCAACATTCTTGAGGCCACGCACGCGCATCACGTGACATGGTCTCCAGTCTTTGGCTTGGAGTGTGCAAAGTCTTTTGGGTTGTATCCTTCCCACGATTCACTGCAGGTGCCAACATTGGGATCAATTTAGGTTTCTGGAGAAACTGCCCACCTACCCCTCCCCTAAGTCAACATTAACACTTACTTCTCACTAAGGGCAAAATGATAGGGGAGGGGTAGGTGGGAGTTTCCGAAGAACCTAAATTAATCCCAACATTGTTGGGAGTTGTTGCGTCCGTTTGCTTGTAGCTTTAGCGACGAGAAGGAAACTGGGAACCTGAGCCAAAATGCGTCCCGCAATTGCCTCTGGGATCGTCACTGTGTACGCGCTGGTCAGCTATTGGCCAAATTTTTTCCCTGTCCCTGGTAACCGTCCTTGCGAAAGTAAACTCGGTCCAGGTTTTTCCTCGTTTCTCAAGTTGCGCCCGAATTGGAGATTGCATTCAATGTCAACATCTTTTTGGTACAATAAAAACCACTGTAGCTCTTATGTGATTGTTTGTTTAATTCCACGCTTAAATAATTCTTCGGTGGTTTAATTCTAATTTTCAGACTAATGTCCCCGTCACAGACCAGGCATACGGAAATCATCCCTCTCCCTCCCCCCTCGTCTCCCAGCCCCCACCCCCACTTTTCGGCCATACAGTAGAAACACGCACAACTCATAAGCACTTTTTTAAAAGTGCTGTTGAGTTAAAGAAAAAAGTCTTCACGCTATAGGCCAATCCTTGTTTACAACTTTTGCCTCTTTAGCATAGGCTTATCATTACCTGATGAAGCTAAAAAAATGAAATTATTATATAGATACTGATAAAATACTAGGATTTTTCCTCTTAAGAAAAAATCATATCTTCATCGCGCGCAGTGAAGATACTATTTTTGCCTTTCACGTGTAAGGATATTGGTGTCGCCATGGAATTTTTCTCTTCTTCATTAGAGTTTTGACTTTTGGTTTTTTCTGACAGACATTTTGCGATAGGTGACCACTTTAATTGCGCTATTTTGCTGTTTCGAAAATAAATTAAAAAATAGTTGGGTTTTATTTAGGAATTTCACCGGTATCTATAAACAGAACATTACATGGCCGATTCGGGATACGAATTTTATCGTCTCGTGCTGAAAGGATATCTCACTCGTTCGTTTCGCTCACCCGTGAGAGATACTTTCAGCACTCGAAGATAAAATTCGTATCCCCGTGCGGCCATGTAATATTTTCTATTTACTAAAAAATGAACTAAATCTGGCATTTTTAATTTCACGCATTTTGTGAAAATTTTAGCACGTTCTTTTGTAAAAGAGTTGAAGGAGTTTAGTAAATAAGTGCGCACAAAGATTCCGTACACTGACTCCCTCTGAAATTGGAGTGGATACTTTCTTTGTTAGTACCGCGATGTGAAAGTTTCTCCTCTGATTTTGGTTCTTGTAAGTGCTTGTCTTGCTTTGCACTACGTAAAACGGGGCCTACACGTTAAAAAACATTCATAGTATAACAAGAGGGGTCGGTAGACGGTTGGGAGGAATTTTAGCAACCAAAAATAAAATCATACATGTGCTAAATGTGCGGAAATTAGTTGGAGCAAAGCCTAAAAAGTTTAATTGGAATTTATTTTTTCCTACTTTCTCTGCTTAAAAACAGATATCACACAATCTCAGTCGTACAGCCATGGTTTTCTGAAATGGTTTGTTCATTTTTCTTTGCCTGGCTTGAATTCCCAAGGACAGGTGCATTTGTCGGCAGTGTGTTTTAAGTGCCGGCATGAGATTATGAGAAGAAATTAAGTGTGATATGTAAAGTAGCAAGTATATATTCGCTGAACAGTAAACAAGTTTCATTGTGGATTTTTACAAGCGGACAGTTAAATTTTGTTCTTTTTTATATAGTGATTGAAATCCTGTAATCCATTTCCTCGTAACGATTTTAGTTGTGTTTTCCAGATGATTGACAGTTATTATTAGTGGTTTTGTTTATTCATTGACTTTGGCCGGATCAAATGTGTACAGTTTGTTTGATTTTTTGGTGTCTAAACAGCGTAACCAGTTGTTTTTGTTTTGTGATTAGTTGGTTAGTTCAATAAATGGGCTAAGAATTGTCTGCTTATCCCGCACCGCATTTCTGGTTGTCAGTTTTATGGGTGCGGGGAATTCAAGAATCACGTTTGGTGACAAGTAACCATTCTTTTTTTTAAATTATATATATATATATATATATATATATTGTTTTTTCACATAACCATTCTGAGCTTCTTTTTATAACTATCATCTTTCAAGTTGGTCTCTGCACTGTTATGTTAGACTAAGATACAATTTGCAAAACCTTTTGGGTGCTCATTAGACATTATTTTTACTCACCCGTTCTCCAATCGCCAACATCTTCCACACAAAACTTGTCCCCGAACGCCCTTTGCCGACAATAAGCAAACTCCTTCTTTGTGGCAATGTAGTGTAGGACGAAACGTCCTCGGCAATCATGTTTTTCGAAACCAGAGTTTCAGTTGACGGAAGAACATTGGTATAGAAAAACAGGATGACAAAGAGTGTTAGAACGATAAGAACCATACGCCAATGACGGGTGTCTAACCGCTTTAGCATACTTCGGCAAATTCTAATCGCATGCATCACAATTTTGAAAAGGTCACCGGATTTATCTGTGGTTCAAAACGACCTTTGAGGACGTAGTACAGCTAGTACTAAACGATAAAAGAGTTGACACAGAAACACTAAAATTACTTTCGAAGTTCAATATGCAGGAAATATGTTTTAAAATTCATCTCCATTAAAGTTAATGTAACACAGAACCGTCAAAGAAACTATGGCGAGGGAGTCACAGCTAAAAGAATTCATATTTTAATGGCCGAATTTATACTTGAGACGTTTTGTCGGTCTAAAAGGATTATCCCTAAGACGGATAATTCGTCTAAGTGTAAATCCGAAGACGAATTTTGCTCCATAATTTGTCTAGATATTTTAAGCGGGAATCGAAAGCGGGAAAAAGGAAACATTACGAAAATATAGAAACCAGTCCCTCTCATGTGAAACTTTCGTTTCGTTTCTAGTATAAATTCGACCAATATTAACGTATTGTTAAGTTAAAAGCAAATTAGTTCGAGAAAAATTTGTTATTCAAATGGCTGAAAAATACGTTAAAATAAAGAGAACAAACTCATCAAGAAAAAATCAAGAAAAAATCACCTAGAAAATTGTCTGCGAATTATTTTTGTGCTTGCGCTAATTTGTTAGCTTTATTTTCGTCGAAAACACCTGAACAAATAAAATACTAATTAAGATTGATATTGAGTAGCCTCTGTCGCCATGGTTTCAAAGCAGGCACAAGTATTGAGAAAGACCGACCACTGATCTCTAGGGACAAGACGAAGCACAATCAAATTTGTCTCTGATCTTCATCCATTCGATACCGCAATCCACCTCCTCAAAAACTGGGCGGTTGTATATTAATCTAATCAACCTCGTTCCCTCGTCCATCTTTTCGTCCTATTTACTGGTTTCAAAGCGAGGGAGACTGGTTGCGAGTCTGTGTGTTGTAGGATTATCAACACAAGAGCCATCTATTCAGAAAGAGCTTACCGAGTTGCACAAAATCCCCACGTTTGAGGTGTTTATGGGAAAAAATATTAACTCGATAAAGCTATTGAAACTCTCCAAAATTTACCGAGAAAACAATAGACATCTGCACAAGAGTGCAGCAATCGACTCATTTCTTTGAACAGCAGTATTTTAACACCAAAGGTGGGGATTTTGTAAAACCACAGGTCCGGGGGGCGGGGGACTTGGGTGAGTTTTTGGGTGTGTATGTTCCGCCCGGGCCTCCAAATTGGCACCCCGTTCTAAAAAAAAAATTCCCCTAAAATTGATACCCCGTTCTAGAAATGGGCCAATTTTTTTATACCCCGTTCAGGGTGCAACAAGAGTACAACAGATAAAAGTGAAGAATGATCATCGCAGTAAATTTTCCAATTTAAGTAACTGGAAAGAAGAAGCCTGAAAAAAAATCAGGGCTTCAACGGGATTCGAACCCGTGACCTCCGCGTTGCCGGTGCGTTGCTCTACCAACTGAGCTATGAAGCCACACATCGGGAGCGAGGTCAATTGACTTCATATCTCCCGTGAGGAGTGAAATGATGTGAAGTATATGAAATAATTCATTTTTGAACTGCGGTTGTAAGCCCTGATTTTTTTTGAGGCTTCTTCTTTCCAATTGCTTAAATTGAAAAATTTACTGCGATGATCATTCTTCACTTTCATCTACAACCGCAGTTCAAAAATGAATTATTTCATATACTTCACATCAAGAGTACAACAGTTTGCTTGTTAACGCGCGCATTGAACCGTATTTTTAAAAGCAATCTGTTCTTGAATAATTTCAAATAGCTGCTTACAAAACTGGAGCTTTCTTGCGTTCGAAATATTATACCCCGTTCTAGAAAACGCCTCTAAAATGAATAACCCGTTCTAAATCAGGAGCTGCAAAATCACGACCCCTTTGGGCGGCACATACCCGTATAGGTAATGTATGGGAGTACCCTCCCCGGGACCACAGGGCGCCCACACAATATATGTGTGTAACCCATTGTCATTTTATAGTCAGGGGCACCCAACGGCAATTTTCGGGAAAATATCTGTTCGGAAGACGATTTGAGATCTAGAATTTTCGGAACATTTCTTGTAAAATTTCTTGCTTGCCTGCCTCTCCTAGGATTTTCGAACATCTACAAAATGGTATAATTACCCATTTTAAACGGATATTTACCCTAAAAAAGGCCACCTAGAATTTTCGGGAGCCTTTTCCTGGCTGAAATTTTCGAAAAGGTAAGTTTTGATCTCTATAATTTTCGGATCACTAGACTTTCAGCTAGGAAATCCGAACAGATGAAACATTTTTAGGGGATAAAAATATGCTTATATCTTCCCTTTAAATACTAAAATACGTTCAACAATGCTATGTTAAGTGGTTTTGAACTATATCCTCGTTGGGTGCCCCTGTATAGTAAATGTAGTGGATTTACGGTTTGCCTATAATGTTACATAAACGTTGAATTACCTTAACTGTGGTATATAGCCATCCTTTTGCGTCAAAAGCGATTTTTTGACCGATTTTGAAGGATTTTGAGTTCGCCGTTTACTGTTCGTAATAAGGATCCAACGTTGGAGCGATTTCCCCCCAGAAAATCACATTGCTCCACTTTTAAACTTCGCAGCAAAAAGGTCCAAAGATTCACTCTTTTTCTCGTATCTTCCGATCGATAATCCATCCAAAAGGCCCGGTGCTGGCCCTCGAAGAAAATTAAAATCCCACAGTCTTTGAACGATAAAAATTCGTAGCAAGATTCATAGGTGCCAGTCAGAAACCGTCCCGCTGATTGCCTCTTTTTAATTGGATGTCGCTAACTAAATGGTTAAATAACAACCGATTTAAATAAGACTTGGTTAGCGTTTATTGTTTAACGACATCCAATAAAAAAAGGTCCCCGGAGTGGAGTTTTTTGAAAACGCCGGCTGATCGTTTTCATGTGCTCGGACGAAAATGTTGCGGCTGATTACCGTAATCAGCTCCTGCGGAAGGTTAAGCTTCCCCTCCGCTAAGGCTAACGATCAAACATTCTCGTCCAACATCATGGTTATTACACACAACATGAAGCGGCTTGACAAGCAAACAATGTTTGACCAAATTCAAGCAGAATAAGTCCACTCTGATGAATTGTGTAATGCCGCTGAAATGATGGCTTGATCGATTGCTTTTTCCGACGCTACGTTTGCTTTGCCAGTGGTGGTGGCTTTTACGAAAAAAATGTTGGATCAAACACTGGACACGAGCCTCTATAAAATTGAATGAAAGAGATGATGTAACGGTCAAACATGCTCATGAGTTTGATTGTTTAGCCCAGGCTTTAAACAATATGCCACCTTGCAATTGTTCTGCAAGAAGTGTCACGAATTTTCTTTAACTTTGGTACGAAAAACGTTCAAAATGTTTATTTACCCGGTCATTCCTCGAGCTACCCTGGGTACCAGAGGTTTTTTCTCGCGTACGTCGGGGAGCCTCGTTTCGTCGCCCGTAGGCCGAAGACACGAGCGGCGAAGCCGCGAGAAAAAACCGAAACCGGAAACCGCGCATGAAAAGCCTCTGGCATCTAGGGTATCCTCGAGCCCAAATGGGCTCTTAGTCAATAGCCGAAGGTCTCATGGGCTATTGACTCAGAGGCCATGAGGGCGACAGGAATAATAGTTTTAGTAAAATCCAACTAGTTAATCAAAAATATCGAGAGAAAACAACTTAAGCTAACAAAAGGCGATTCAGCCGCCATTATTTTGGTTTTCAAAGCCGGCGCTTTTCATTCCTAGTGGGCTATAACATATAGGCTGGTAGTGGCTCATCCAATCAGAACGCAGCATTGATAATAGACCACTAGTTGGATTTTATTAAAAGACGGACCATTAGAAAAGTTATGGGGGGGGGGGGGGGGGAATTTTCGAGCCGCAGGAATTTTATGTCGTCATCAAATTCCTTGTACGAATGTTTTTTAGGCCTTAGCATGAATATTTTTTAGGATTAATTGGCGTGAAAGAATTTTTTTCATTTAATTTCCCTTGCGCTAATTTTTTTGGTACTTCGCCCGCCCCCCCCCCCCGCCCATAAGTTTTCTAATGGTCCGTCCCTAATTAAAAGAGCAATATGCCGATATCCTGTTTCAATCTTCGATCGTATTGTAGTATTTTTCGGGTGGTGTCGTGGTTTAACGCTGCATTCATTGATTCAACATTGATTCCACTCACAACATAACAATGTCATTCAAAATTGTGACTATTACTATAAAACCAAAAGCAATTCGACTAGAATTCACTCCTTATCTAATAAATATTCCCGATCAAAGCTTATCTTGTCTAACAGTTTAAGCAAAGGCTGGCAGTTTTTTTCTATAATTAATGTCCTTTCAGGAGGAGATTCGCTGCGCCATTTTTCGATATTCGCTTCAGCATCTCTCACAAGGGAATATGGTCTTTAAACTCTTTTGCATCCGTTTCGCCAGGATTTGTCATGTTTTTAATCCACTCTAAAGTGCTGTCAGAAAGATTCAAGCCGGCGAACTTGAAGATTTCTCTTGCTGTGTCAAGCGGTCGAGCTGCGATCTGTCGATACAAAATAAGTTTGTATCTGTGTTTAAGAGTCTCATTCAGTGTTTCGCGAAACTCGATGTTGTCAATGATGGCTTTACAATAATATCGAACTTTTTCCTCAAAGCTTGGATCATTGAACTCGGGAAACCACCTCAGTTTAATTCTGGAATTTATACTCGCTCTTGGGTCGCGAACAACATGCAATATCCGAATATCAGCATCCAATGCTAGATCGGAGATCAGTGGGAGAAGACTTAACAATCTGCCATCTGGTAATCGGTTAGTAAGTTCTTTAACGACTGTGCTGTCATACTTCTGTTTGCTCTTTTTGATAAAATAATCAGCCAAAGCATCTGCTGGAAAGCACCTTGTTGGTTTTGTCTTGAATATGATACACGCCTTGTTTTTAAGGCGTTCGATATGATAGCTTGTCTCTTTTAAATACCAAAATGGAGGATAATAATCCTTTTCCCATAAGGCGCTTGGTGTAAACTTCAAGGTAAGAAATGCTTGTAAAACCTCCATTTTTTGGGCGTCCGAAAGATTGTGAAATCGCAAAGGCTCATAAACTTCGAAAACCTGTAGAAAACGCAAAAAAACCCTTCGTTTTATTAACTAAAAATCGCCACTTTGTACAAGAGTCAATTTTTACTTCACTACATTCAACATTGTTGGGAGTTGTTGCGTCCGTTTGCTTGTAGCTCTAGCGACGAGAAGGAAACTGGGAACCTGAGCCAAAATGCATCCCGCAATTGCTTCTGGGATTGTCACTAGGTACGCGCGGGTCAGCTATTGGCCAATTGTTTTCCCTGTCTCTTGTAACCAAGGTAACCATCCTTGCGAAAGTAAACTCGGTCCAGGTTTCTCCTCGTCTCTAAAGTTGTGCGCGAGTTGGAGACAGCATTCAATGTCAACATCTTTTTAGTACAGTAAAAATCACTATAGCTCTTATGTGGTTGTTTGTTTTAATTAATTCCACGCTTAAATAAATATTCAGCGGTTTAATTCTAATTTTCGGACAAATATCCCCGCCACAGGCCGGGCATACGGAAGTCATCCCTCTCCCTCCCCTCCTCGCTCCACTTTGCGGCCATACAGTAGAAACTCGCACAACTCATAAGCAGTTTTTTAAAAGTGCTGTTGAGTTTAAAAAAATCTTCACCCAACAGGCGAACCCTTGTTTCCTTTTTTTGCCTCATTAGCATAGACTTTAATATCGTTATCTGATGAAGCTAAAAAATTGAAAATCCTAAATAATGAAAAAGAATAACAATTTCAGTTTTCCTTGAAAATTTTAGCCCGATACACCAAATACAGTCGAACCTCTCGGTACGGACACCACTCTATTACGGACAGTTTCTAATGTCCCAACAAAATTCTCACATATTTTCTTTCAAAAAATCTCTGTAATACGTACTCTCTCTATGTACGGACAACTGACACTAAATCTCGGCCCAAGAGAGTAAACTCATACAAACTTAACCTCTTTGTTACGGACACTGTGGTGATCAGGTGAATCCCGAATCCCGATCAGATGAATCTGCATAGGGTGTATACTGTCTAGTCTGGCTGATGGGCTATGCAAGGTGATATAAAGCCCTGTCGCTGTATACCAACAATGATTTGCGAAAGGCGTACAGAGGAACATAACCCACTTTTTGAAGGCATCAATAACTACAGACAGCAGAAAGATCTTTTCTATCACATCGATATCACATTTTGTTCTCTAGTTACTGTTTACTGCACTTGCAAAATAGCGAAAGACGCTTTCAGAATTGTACTTTACGTTACTGACTTTTTACGCCATGCAGCATTTCGCCGTAGCTCGTTTTGTTTGAAGACAGTATTTTGTCTGTAGCTGAGATGTATAATGTTCTATGCTACTGAAAGACAATGTCTTTGTACTGTGAATTAATAACTTTAAATGCAGTTTAAAGACGAGTGTTAGCCTGGAAATAGCTACTGAACACTTAAAACTGTAACTGGAGTGCCATAAAAGTGACGTCATCATAGTGACCTCTTTTATACACACACCTCTCTAATACAGACACTACGCTCTGTCCCCTCTATGTCCGTTTTAAAGAGGTTCGACTGTTTTTTGAAAAAAAAAAAAAAAAAATTACAAAGAATGTATGAGCTCCTTAACGTTTTGCCATCCTGTAATTTTGCATTTTTTATTTTTGCTGCTGTTTTCTTTGCTACTGATTGGAAAGAGCTGAATCTTGCACAAACTGCATATTAAATAAACCAGCTCCTTCAATTTTCAGTTTGCACTTAATTGGTATATACGGCTACAGCTTCTATGGGTTAACTCGTATGCTAATGAGCAAAAATGTAAACAATGACGTCAACATGAATCCGCCTATAGCCTCTTTCAAAAATCATATGTCAGAACATGGAAGCTGATGTTAGTTAGAGGAATTCAAGCTTTCTAACTTTTTAGCAGTTAAAGCAACGGTTGGGGGGAATTTTAGCAACCAAAAATAAAATCATAGGAGAGAATTTAAAAGCCTTCTTACATGTGCCAAAATGTGCAGAAATTAGTTGGAGCAATGCCCAAAAAGTTTAATGGAATTTCATTTTTTCCTACTTTCTCTGCATAAAAATATATATCACACGATCTCAGTCGTATAGCTTTGGTTTGGGTCAGAGTGTACTTTGGTGTTCACGTTTGATAACACATAACCATTCTAAGCTTCTTTGCATAACTATCATCTTTCACGTTGGTCTCTGCACTGTTATGTTGGACTAAGGAACAACTTGCAAAACTTATTGGGTGCTCATTAGACATTATTTTTACTCACCCGTTCTCCAATCGCCATCATCTTCGACACAAAACTTGTCCCCGAACGCCCTTGGCCGACAATAAGCAAACTCCTTCTTTGTGGCAATGTAGTGTAGGACGAAACGTCCTCGGCAATCATGTTTTTCGAAACCAGAGTTTCAGGCGACGGAAGAACATTGGTATAGAAAAACAGGATGACAAAGAGTGTTAGGACGATAAGAACTACGCAGCAATGACGGTTGCCTAACCGCTTTACCATCCTGCAGCAAATTCTAATCGCATGTATCAGAATTTCGAAATGGTCACCGGATTTATCCGTGATTGGAACGACCTTTGAGGACCTTTCTTGCGGATTGAGACTAATTCTGATATATGTCAATACGAAATGATAAAAGTGTTGACATAGAAACACTAAAATTTCTTTCGAAGCTCAATTGGCAGGAAATATATTTTTTGAAAGGATGTGTTTATATTTCATCTCCATTAAAATTAACATGACACGGAACAGAGAGTCCAAGAAACTATGGCGAGGGAGTGACAGCTAAAAGAATTCATATTAATAAGATTTTAAAACCTAAATTTAGAGGCAAAATCACGATTTCTTATCTTACCGGTAACTACCGGAAGTCGTGTGGCCGGCTAGAAGATTTGACACGTTACTAAAGTTGTTCATTCATTGGTAACGAAAAATGTTAGATGCTATTCAAATAATTTACTTTTGATCGTACTTATTTTATTTTTTTGGGCTGATTGTGCTTATAGGTAAACCAAAATTACCTGTCCCATTTACGTCTATAAAAAAAATTCTCAGTGCAATATTTCAGGGACCATTTCTTCTCTTTTCATCTTGAGTTTATTACCAATTAAGTGTGGGAAAGAAAATAATTAAACTTTCCTTGACTTTTTAATTAATTTTGGTGCTGTTTGGAAGAAAATATATTTTGATTAATAACTAGGTCTTCTTAATTGCTTTGCTACACTTTTTTATATCAACTTTGGTAGCTAGGCACTCTCACACTAATTTTGTTACTCATGATTTCAACTCACTTGGGCCGACACTCCTAGTAAGTGAAAGAAGGACAAGTGGTTTTGACCAGATTTCAGTTTAATACTAAGGTAATGGTAAGGTACTTGAAGTGTTAAATATTTCCCAAGAATAAAAACAAAACTGACTCCAAACGTAGAGAAGAGTCATAGAAGTACCCAAACAATGGAGAGAGGAAATACTGCTGTGAGATGGGCACCATGTTGAATAGTTAGTTTGCATTTTGTCTGTATTGTTAAGTTAAAAGCAAAGTAGTTCCAGAAAAAATTGTTATTCAAATGGCTGAAAAATACGTTAAAATAAAGACAACAAACTCATCAAGTAGAAACAAGTGGAAGGATTGATACGCTATTTAAATAACTGTCAGAAAAAATCACCAAGAAAATAGTCTGCGAATTATTTTTGTGCTTGCGCTAATTTTGTTACCTTTATTTTCATAGAAAACACCTGAACAAATAAAATACTGCTTAAAATTGATATTCAGTGGCCTCTGTTGCCATGGTTTCCAAGCTTGGCACAAGTATTGAGAAAGACCGACCACTGATCTCTAGGGACAAGACGAAGCACAATTAAATTTGTCTCTGATCTTCATGGCGGTTGTATATTAACCTAATCAACCTCGTTCCCTCAATCGTCTTTTCGTCCTATATTTACTGGTTTCGAAGCGAGGGAGACTGGTTGCGGGTCTTTGTGTTATAGGATTATCACAGGAGCCGGCTCCTGATTATCAACAAAAGACCCATCTATTCAGAAAGAGCTTAGCGAGTTGCACAAAATCCCCACGTTCGGCGTTTATGGGAAACAATATTGAACGCGATATAGCTATTGAAACTCTCCAAACATTTCTTTGAACAGCAGTATTTTAACACCAAACGTGGGTATTTTGTAACTGTAACTGTAACTGTGATGTGCTCCTTTTTTGACTATGTGGGTCTCTGGTTTTGATTATCCACAGACTTAAACCCATACCCCTCCGTTTGGGACCTGAAATCCCTGGAAACGACAGGGAGCTTTTCAAAACTGAGCAAAATTCGATCCCTGTGGTATTGTTCAGCTTAACCAACTGAATCACAGACTTTTCTTTCAAAGAAATTATTGGTTAATGCTACTAAAGAAGTTTGCGCTTCCGACTACCACCCAAACGTAAAACAAACATAAATAAATGAAATAATATGCTCATCAGAAAATCACTCCAGTGGACACAGATTTATCGCGCCAAAGGACTGCAAAAACAACAAAGGCAATCTTATCAAACGTCCCTTAATCCATATCGCTCGAAAGAGGAAAAAGCAAAGGGAGTTTTTTGCTATAGATTTTCTGAAAGTAGCGAAAATTAAACAGTGTATATTTTTCTTTCTTTGTCGCTGAAAGGAAATATCGCCCTTCCGTCTTTTCATAGATTTCGTAAGACCGCCGGAGAACCGTTTCGCCGATTTAAATACTCAATTGAAAACATTTCCATAATAAAAATGATAAAAGTCGTCCTTGTTTCTGAATGTAAACACTAGAAAGGAAAAAAGTGGCGGAGGGTGGGTGGCTTCCTGCACAAATCCTTCCAATGATAATTTTTGAATACAGCTTTCGAGAAGCTGAATTACAGCAGTTTGGTATATCTTACTTTGTTGGTTAATTATGACCAAGCCCCAGCTCAACCCGGCTCTATTCAGGGGACACTTGCCTCCTACTGTATTTGGAAATACCCCCTTTTTGATAGAGAAACTGAGATCAAGAGATGGGTAGTTATTGCTTAGCCTGTGCCGTTGACAGACCCCTCTTCCACTCAGGAGGAGGGGGGTCTGTACACAGGCTATTATTGCTCATGGTTTTATATAATGACTGAACCGCTGCGCCTTAAGAACAGGATTTTGAATGAACCGGAACAATGAGCATTTCAATCTCTGTTCTTTTTCAGCACAATATCCTGAAATACAACATTCAAATGAAAGTTACTGAGCTGTACTTTCCCGAAATAAAATATTTATCATTTTATGTACAAGGCGCGGGCAGACTATCACTCGATTGCCTATGCATGTTGTCCTACTGTTTAATTTATTACGCCGCAAAACATAAGAGCTTGACTGTCTAACTGATTCGCGAACAAGTATATGCGAACTTTCTTGAACGCAGCACAAGGTCTTTCTACCAATGACAATTCAAATTATGGTTTTTTTTGGGCCAATAAGCTGTTGCATGCAGTAATTTTACAAAGTCAAGAGAGCCTGGCCACTACACGTTCAGGATTTTTTCCAGCCTCTTTCACTGATGGATGAACTTGCATTCCCTTTGTTCCAGCACAAAGAGACCCGGTCAAGCTTCCGCCTATTGTGGATTTAGGAAATTGTGAACTCTACCGCTAAACAACTCAACCGTTATTAATTAACCCTTGTGGATTTACGAGAAGTACTAAGCGCCTTTAACCCAAATTCAGTTGAAGAGAAAAAGCGCAGCTGAAAGCGTAGTTCAAAAGTGTGAGACTATTTTTGAAATCCTTAAATGTGTCCATATTTCAAATGAAAGCTACAGAGTTTCCTGTGGTACTGTTATTTTGCTAATGAAAGGTTGCTCTAACTTTTGAATTCAGTCTGCGGATGAAATCCTCAAGTGTGACCATTCAAATGAAAGCTACTGAGCAGTACTTTTCTGTGTTATGATACTGTTCATTATGCTGTACAGTGGCGCCGGTTCTAACTACTGAGTTAGTGGATCAGAAATCCAGTGCTTCCGGGCCAAATTTAAATGAAAGCTCTTCAGCAACACTTTTACTTGGTATTAAATAAAGTGTAATTAAGAGTTGAATGAATGAATGAATTTCAATTTGAAGCACCCTAGGGAGTAAAATCTTAATAAAGAAAGAAGTTAAAATTACTAAAAAACAATAACACGATAATGAACAAAAGAAAAATAAACAAAGAAGCGTGTGTTTTGCAATCACATTGAAAGGACAATCACAAAAAACAAAATATCAGCTCAAAGCCCAGTCCTCATGTATCCGAACATTCTTGAAATCGCCGATTTTGTCCTCCGTTTTAGCCCTCCGTCCACACGTAAACGGCGTTTTCGGGCAACAAAAACTCTGGTTTTCGAAAACAGTCCCCGGAGCGGAGTTTTTTGAAAACGCCGGCTGATCGTTTTTATGTGAAAGGACGAAAATGATGATTTCATAAATTATAAAGCCCATGTCCTGTAAGGGATGATATCGTATTTTCACTGTTTTAGTGTTTTCGTGGGCGTGTGAGCGGGCGAAAACTAGCCTGCGTAGCAAGCGTTTCCGATCGAGTCATTGCGCGAAAGTTAGAGCGGGAGCAAAAAAAAGGTGGAAGGGGGAGGGGGAGGGGAGAAAAGTTTCCTTCTTTCCCCTCTCCGTCCCCCGTCATTTTTGCTTTCGTCCCGACGTTCTCGACGAACTCGCGCGGAAACGCTTGCTACGCAGGCTAGGCGAAAATTAGCCTGCGTAGCATGGCGGTTTTGTCGGGTGCATCACTGAGCGGCCAAGCACTAAAAGCGGGCGCGAACAAACGGCGACGCCCGATCTCTTCGCAATTTCACTGCCTTTGCCCACCTTGGCTTGTTTACGCACCCGACCAAAACCGCCGTGCTACGCAGGCTAAGCGAAAACGTGATTCCAATACGCTTCGTGTGGGCGGCGCGTATTTTTTTCGAAAACGGAGAAAACTCTCCGTTTTCCAAAATATCCAGATACTTGTAGACAGGGCCTAAAACGCTTCACGAGGAAGGATAAATGCCCAAGTAGAATCCCATATGAAAAGTACTGGGATGATCGCCGCGGTCTCGCTTATAGGCTGGTGGGATTGAAGACTTTGGTCTCATTTGGGCTGTTCAGGATTGAAAGAATACATTTTACTGATCCATACAGATATCGCTTGATATAGAGCGTAAAAATATATAAACAGATAATCAAACGCCGTCATACTTTGTTTAAGACAGAATTCAAATGTTGCAACATATTTCTTGGAATTGAAATCACCATAGCTCTTAATTGGTTGCTTATTTTAGTTAGGTCTGTTGTTGGGGGTCAAATACAGCCTCAGTCAGGCCTAGCTCGTCCCTCTTATTCGAGAGTCATCCCCCCCCCGTCCGGATAAAAAGAATAAAATTTTAGTCGATTGACTTGACCTTGGTACAAAATACATGTTTGGTTTCCCTGCTTCCGGCAAAAATGGAGATTTTTCAACCCACAAATTTCATAATTAAATAATGAAAGACGTCCACGCTCGGCTTTCATTTCACAAAGTTACAACACGTGTTCGCTTGGGTTGCCGTTCTTTAGCTGTCAAAGTGGGTGTCAGTAGACCAACTCGAAGGTTTTTTAAAATATTTTTAATATCGGGTGGACAAAAAAGTATCAGCAATGCTTTAAAAATAGTGTCAAAAAAGCTAAATAAATTGAAATTTCTTTTTGCAAAATCCCAAAGAAAAACATAGTGCGACGCAAACGCTCTTCTTTCATTTATTGTGTTGGCACTACGCGATTTCTTTCGCGGATTCAAATGTTAGAATGAAAAATGAAGTCGCTATAAATCTGTGGTATTAGGGTGAAAGGGTTAAATAGGCCAGAAACTTTATAAACTGGAGCTTTGTAGTGGACCCTGGTAGCTAAATTCTGTAAGCGATACCTCCAATGATTTACTAGCAAAATTTTGTATGCTATCTGTGCTTTCCAAGCTAGCTAAGGTCATTTAATATCGTAAGGTTACAAAAACCAAGAAACAACAGAAATGAAGTGAGGAGAAAATGTTACATTAAAATACAATAAATAGACTACGTTCTGGCGCTGTTGCGTTATGACTGAAATAGCTCCATTCTCTGGAGAGAAATCGTGGCCGCGTCTCTGTCAGGTTCATTTATATCGGGAAAAATTAACAATTGAGGTAAAAGTGTTAATACTTCCTTTTGGAATCTTTCTGTTCTCTAAAAATGTTGAGAAAGCAAAGATAGCAAACCAGTGGCGGATGCAGACCTTCTGATACAGGGCGGTCATCCAGTCCCTGAAATAGAGGGGGGGGGGGGGCACATTTTCCTTCAGTTTCAGCCTTTACCCTGGATACTGCGACGCAATAGACTGTCTGAAGGATAAATGTCGATCCAAGACCACTGACAACTTTTCCTCTTTAAGGCTAGGTCTTTTAGGTTGGGATAATGACACTGAGTCCCAGGGATATCCTGCAAGAACATAGCCCAAGGATATACCGTACCTACCCCTGGACAAAACAAACTTATCCCTGTCCCCGTGAAATGTTGCTTGCAGTTCTACTTGCGATTTGGCGCAATAATAGCGAGAACAAAAACCAAGAAAGGAAACACTCGTTCCAGAGACTTAAGACTCAGTTTGCAAATGAGTGCTTGATCACCTCCGTTAAATCCAAGCAGATGAACATGACTGTAATCCACTTCCAATCTTATGAAACTGAACCTTACTGCAAAGCTATATCTTATTTGTCTTGACTAATGCCTTAACGACGGTCTAAAATTCTAAAGATATTGAGCTAGAAATACGCTTTTAAGCAGTCTTTACTATGATCGCAGTGTCTTACGATTTTACTCATAGACAAGGGCGTTGAAGAACAGGTTAAAAACGTCCTTCGGAAGACAATCACCTATTAAAAACCTACACTGCCTAAGGGGTAACCTCAAAACTTTGAATTCTAAAGTACATGACCCTCATTGTCCTTTCGATTGAAACATGTTCAAGGGGTAAGGGTTTGCCGAATACGATTGAAATGTTCAGAGTTTTCGATGACCGCACTTTTTGCAGGAAACGCTGCTCAGCTAGTTCCCTGAAAACCACGTCTACAAAACTCAACATCGGGGTTGAAAGTCTAATAAATTATTGTGTTATATTGCAAAGAGTGGAGTTTGCACAGTTCAAAAGGGTTTGGTTCTTTGTAAAGTGGAACCTCGATACATGACAAACGGCCAAGGCAATGACAAAATATGTTCGCTATACGGAGGTTTCCGCGGTATATCTAGGTTCTTTTCGATATGATTTTACTATTACTGAGGCTAGAAATATCGTTTGTTGTACCAAGGACTTCGTTGTGTACAGGTTCGTTATATCGAGGTTCCCCTTTATTCCGGTAATTCATTGCACGCACTTAAAATCCATCCACATATACTTAGGGTCATGTTATAATAAGGTCAAGGGAGTAAGGAGGAGTATATAATTGGCAGAGAAAACTGAGGAAGATTTGTTTAGACACACTCTATCTCGTTAATACTGAATTGGAATTTAATAGACATAAGCAGGCATTTGCTCTTTCAGTTGGCGTTTTGCATGAGTCTGTTGAACAGCAGCAGCAAGCAAGTAGTTACGTAAGTTCTCCACTCTGCGAGCAAGGTCTCCTTTATTTGGGATATCGTGAAAAGTACACTTCGCGAGCGGCACGCGAGAGGATCTTGCTCGCAGTGTACATATAAAGCACCTGTAACAGCTGCTTTGTTAATCAGCTTGGATTAAATGCTTAAACAAACAAAAACCTACAATTAAATTTAGTTTATTATATTTTAATCACCAAAACAAACACATAGATAAGAAAAACAAACATCACGAAACTTTAGAATTCCAACACTAGATGAATCACTGATTAACTCGTAAAAGGGAAATTCGTCTTCAAAGAGACTTTCATCACAAAATTGATTGCATGTGATGGAGAGATGCTTCAAATCCGATTTGAAGAACAGGATTTAAGCATTAAAAGCATATTGGACGAGAAAGCGGACAGATTAAAGAGCTTAAAGCAAATAAGCAAAAAGGCGGAATTAACTGAATACAAGATTGCTAGGGTCGATGATTGAAAAATTACACCATGCGAAGTAATTACAATTCACCTCGTTAATTGGGCAAGACCTGTAGCAGCGAAGCCGGGATTGCAACCTCTTCAACACACGTGTTTGGTATCCATGAAGCTAATTTTTAGCACACAAGCTCTGGAAAATAGAAATAAACGAAACGCTAAAGAAAAAATACGAAAACTTGAAGACAAAGAAATACAATAAGAAAAAAGCATATCATGCATTTTATTTATACCGTAATCGCCTTTCAAGCACTGAGCCCCGTTATTCCGGAGGCAAGCTATTGAATCAAATTTCAAGGGCTAAATCATTAAAAAAAACCCAGCGAAATATACGTATATATATTGCTTTAAAGAATCTTCCATGGAAAAGAAAACTCTAATTGCAAACTTTACTCGCGTGCCACCGCCTATGGCAGCCTTTGTTGGAAGAACTTAATTCAAATAAATATAATGGACATAAAATCTTCATTTTTTTACGCTTATTTGCCACATTCCGAGCATAGGAAAAGGCTGGAATCACGCAAATGGCTTCACAAAAGGGCCGCTAAATCGGTGTAGTAACTTGCGTGCCGAAAAGAACGACGGGGTGCCGCAGAATTGACACACGCTTCCCGTCTGCTTCCGTTTCTTTTTGAAAAAAACTTTTTTTAATATAAATCACTCTATGAGACAGTCGTACAGTCAATGAAGGTGTCTCAGTGATTCATACAAGAGGAGAGTCAAGCGACAGAACAGTCGGCCTTCGCATCGGGAAAAAGGTAAGGCATATCTCACTTATGTCTCTACTAAATTTAACCCTCTAAGTATAATGACAACAGTGCCTAAATCCAATTTTTAAGAAAGTATAAAAAGAAAGCACAAATTTAATTTTGCAAAGCATTGAAAAACCTGTGGCCCCATGTGAAAGTTCTGTTAACGAGCTTTTTTGAGGTAAAACCATAAGATTTTGTCCACGGCTTAAAAGTTAGGTCTCCAGTTTGCGTCTCGGTAATTTTCAGTGAAGGAACTCAAGATTACCTGCGTTTCGTTAATGAACATGTAAGTGTGGTCTCTGACAAAATGTGAGTAAAAATGTCTCTTTTAAGAGACATTGTTAAAACAAGCCCGTAAAGTGTTTTTCTTAAATAACCGTTCAAGCGTGGAAGAAGAAGTATTACTATTCACGTGATTGCTACACGCAATGAATTTCCTGTGGCGTGTGGGTTTACTCGCGATCGATATCATGGAGTGTGACAATTTACATGACAAGCAAGGAGCAATGATTTCCAATAACGCACTGGCAAGTCTTATACAGAAAAAACATTCAAATATTTATTAACTATTAATGATACTGATGACGATAAAAAAATAATAATATATTTCTTTAAAAGTAATGAGACTGAAGTTGAACATTCAAAGAGTTATAAATCCCAGATTAGAGCAACTTGATCAGTGAATTGTTTTACCGAGAGACGGGATCTAGTTAGAGGTTATAGAGAAACTTCAAACTTCTTAACAACCACAGGCTACACCGTGAGGGGTGGAGTGGGTAGCATGCTTTCTGAATCCCTTTCCCTGTCAAAGTGTGTGATTTTTCGTTACCCTATTTCAGACATCAGTGAACCGCTGCTTAAGAGAGAAAAGCCATAAAACTGAGATACCCGATTCCAGGAGAGGTTTGAGGTGCGTAAATCTTTCTTTATCCTAAAAAGTTTCAGGTCCAAGAGGAAACATTTAAACCCACAGTATTAATACCAAATTTAGGCAACACACTTTTGAAAAAATGTTAAACTCATTAAGCTGGAGAATCTTGGCTCTTGCGCAATGACGAACAGCGAGCAAAGCGAGCATATTTTCAAGATGGCATTATGTAGACTGTGTGTACTTGCGAACTTCTTACTCTTGTGTGGAAAACTTGAACGCTCAGGTGAAAAAAACTTCATGCCCGAAGAACTCTCTAGAAATCAATCGATACATCGCTTTGACGTCATACTGCAACACGATTGGCCAATCGAACAATGCCTTCTCTATATTAGGGTTTTCTTAAGCGGGAAAACGAAGAGTCCACGTGTTGATCTTTTCATCCATTGGCTGAGAAAACAAATAACGAACACTTACCGAAAAACATTTTTCAAGGTCATACAAAAATCGCTCTATGTTATTTAAAGAAACGTGTATGAATTTAGAAAAGCCCTTGATTGCTTACGTTAATTTACTCTCTTGTTTCCTAGAGTGATTTTACTTAACCCGTTAAATAGGTAGTAGAATACACGCACTATTATGCACTAATTGTATCGCCTGCTTTTGTTTATTTGTAGCTATTTTGCACTACTTGTTATTAACTGTTTCACGGGTCAAGTAAAATCGCTGTAATTTTGCAACTAACATCAAAGAAAGCAATTGCATGTCAATATTTTTTCTAAATGGAGTTTTAATGACTTGAAACAATTCGACTCGTTCTAAATTAAACATAATCACCCTTTGCACTTAAGAGCCAACATGAAATGACTTAATTTTAGAAAGCTATAGGCAATATTTCGGGGTTACTAGTCTTGGGCTTCGAACAACATTGCACAATAGTTTACTCCATTTAACGCCGCGGCGTTAGTTAAATTGTTTGCGCTTTATGATGGGGCGTTTTTTCGAGGGCGGCGTTCGTTTCAAAATCACTGACAACAATTACGGTATATCGTATGAAAAACAGAAAGAATGATAAAAGTTTCTATCCTGAGGTAAAATCACAAAAAATTGTCTTGGTGGTGTACAAAAACGCAAGAGTTTTTTCCTTATGATTCTCGAATGAACTCCGCGTTCTTCTGACTGGGACCGGCGTTTTAACCGAGCAAATAGGGTAACTTAATAATTTCTGTACGTTTTGGAAACGTTTGTGCACCAAGCTCAAATGTGATTTTGGCTTTAACCATAGCTCATTCTCTCTTGCTTTAACACATCCATAGTCCAGAGATGTTAAGATACATCGTTTCAATCTCCGTGTACGGGTAAGTAACCCGTATACGAGGAGCCGTAAATAAGGCTAGATTGCCTATGTTTACCAACCCGTACCCATAAGTTGAAACGGCATATGACTCAAGGTCCTGCCCTCTCGGTCTTCGTTTACCATATTCCGGATGGAATGGAAACTTAGAAAAGCTGGTTTTTTAGAGAACAGAAAAACCGGAGCACCCTGAAAAGAACTGGCCTCTTGGAGCAAGAATGATAACCAGCAAGCGAGCCTCGCGAGATCACGCGAGCGAGGAGCCGAGGCCGCTCGCTCGCGCGTTTTCGCGAGACTCGCTTCACTCGCAGGCTAGCCACAAGCTTGCCTCCACAATACAAACGTCTGAAAATTTTCGCGACTTTGAGGAGTTGTATCTTTGCTCGTTTAAGACGTATCACCTTCAAAATTAACAAGTTCACTAATTAGTTTTTAGGCGCATTGTCTCTAAGTTGTGCATGTCAAAAGTTGAAAAAACCGTGGAAAGGTTTATTTATGGACAAGATTATAATTATTACTTCGCATTGACAATTCACTCTATTGTACTTTTGGAGAGGCAAAAATGAGATTGCCTGTAGACTACTTCTTTGGGAACCAAAACATGGCAGACGCTCAAGGGAGCGCCCAGCTAGAGAGAGATACCGGTCTTACGAGACAAAAGCTTGCGTCTGCCATGGGATGGAAATGGGACAGACTAGCTCATAAAATCGGTTCGCCCGAGATACATAGATGAGTTGAGCCACTTGTTTGCCGTGAAAAGTCGACGTATTAACTCACCTCTCATCGGTACAAAACCTGCTTTTTTATTTTTATTTTTTACCCTTTCACTGCCAGAGTGCTTGATGGAGATTTTAAGGTGACTCTAACTTTTGAGTCTGTGGAGGAAATCCTATGATGTGACCATTCAAATGAAAGCTCTTTGCCTGTACTTTCACACGATGCCACTTGTTTTTCAAAATTTCACAAGGTGAAATTTGGAAATTTGGTCGAAATTTGCTTTTGGTTAAATTTGGTAATGAAAGGGTTAAACAATGTTAGTATAGTACACGGAGTAATCATTGTCTTTTTAGCGTTTAAAATAAAGCTGACAATCAAGTAAAGTCTACGAATCTAGCACCACCCACTGGAAAGCGATTTTTAGGGTAAAAACCAGAGCTAAGTATAATATAAATAACGGCAGTGACAGCTGCTATCAAGGTTGTCATAAATAACTAAGTCATCAAACATTGCAATAAAATAGACATTAGTTTTCATATATATTTTTATACAATTTTCACGCCAAAAATTTCCACTTTGATGAAACGAGTTACCGCCAAATGAAACTCTAAATTAGCCACTCAATGACAAGATCAACAGCCCACGCAAAATAGAAAAAGAAAAAAAAACATCTTCTGCTAATTTCTCAGTTAACCAATCAAAGGTCAATGCTCGGGTTTACGTGCAGAGGCGCACGTGTATTTCCCCCGCTTGGAGGTTGGATTTTATTATTCGCTACGACTATTCGGATTGGTTTTCCAGATTGTGTGTCTGTTGTGATGACTGGTCAAAGGCGGGAAATCCCTTGGTTTTGGTCGTACTACGACTCAATTGCAAACTATCCTGAATATTCGGGTTCATAGATTGGTTGTGTATCGTACCGAACGTTAAGTATCCGGCCACGGTACTTAAACCAATCTTCGATACTGAAACGACATGTTCCATATCAACGTTTTTTTAATCTATTCGCTTTCGTTGAATAATCAATTTCCAGAGATCCAAACATGTCAAATTCTCTTTATCTATATTGTTCCTTGAGGAATAAATAGCAGCAGGAATTTCTTTGATTAATGTACTACGACGAAACACTCATGACTCAAAGCAGGGCTACGAAGCATGAAGGAGTAAAATGTCATTTAACATTGTAAAATTCCTGAACAATAAATTCTAGATGAACATTACTTTCCCTTAAGTGACTTTTACATTCAGATTTTCAGCGCGTTTGATAGTTCTAACCATGAACTTTCCGATTCACAGTCAGAGTAGGGTGAATTTCGGTTGAAATTTTCTACGTTAGACTTTGTGTTTCGTACATATAAAGTAATAATAAAAACCAACACAATTTATATGTAGGTAAATATGTTCGTAGGTTCATTTATCCCGTTGAAAAAGCGACAAGGGAGGCAAAATTTACTAAAAACACTAAAGTAAAACTATCAGCTAGGGAAAAAGTAATTATAAAACCACGTAGACTTGAAAAGTGTTGTCTCCAAGAATAAGTATAAAAGAACTAATCTTCAATGCATTCCTGATGTGCTTGGGCAAGGAAAGGCAGGGCGTTTCACAGCGCTCTTTGATTTCCAAATAGTTTTCAACAAAATACTGTTTCGAAAGCGGCGAAAACTGTACGGAGACAGTCAATACAGTGTGACTACAAAAATCAAGAAAAACCTTAATGAAAGAGAACGCTTAAGCTTTAGCTTACACTTTCTTCGGAAATTTCAAAAAACCTTAATCAAAACAACTGGCTGAAACAAGAGTGAGAAACAAACTAAGGAAAAATAGCTAACAGTGGGCAAGATCAAGAAAGAAAGTTTATAATTACGAAGAAGGTAAGAGTGTCAGTGAGGGTAAAAACCGTCTTTCTCAGGTAGAGAATTTCTGAAGAAAGAACTATACTTTTTGAAAAGGAACAAGGTTGAAATTATGGTCTATGAACGATAGCAACGAACCCCTCCTTCCCATCACCATGACAACAATAATAACAATAACAATACTCAATCAGGTGATGTTTAGTAACAATTTTCGTCATTTGCAGTGTCACCTTAAATATTGAAACAGGAAGACAATGTTAAAAAAGTTAAAGCTTAAGGACCACTTCTGCGTTCAACTAAGCAGGGGTAGAAATTTCAACTGCTTGCCATTTAGCTATGTTTTGGTTGAAATATGGCGACAATTTTGCAGTAAACATTTGTTTTGTCAATAAATTCATTAACTGCACGAACCACTGACCAAAGAAAACGTCCTTATTCATAAAGTTTCACGTACGAGCAAAGTACACGCTTTACGTCAGCTGAGTTTACGTTTACAGTATTTGTATTTAAATTTAGCTTTCTCTGAGTTAATAATAGCGGAAAAGTTGCGAAATTTTGCTATTAATGAAAAAAAAAAACCAAGGTGATTGAAAACACGTGATAGTGCTCCAAGCTTAAGCAAAAGTAGGAAAAATTTGAGGTTGCTGTGCGCGAATATTGCAAAGCGAACTCTTGTCGAAATAGTTCAAATTCTTTTTTGCGTGTCAGTTAGCTTAAAGGATCATTCACTTGCAATATCGCAGAATCAATTTTTAATGAAGCTTTTTCATCTTCCCGACGCAGATACGGTATTAAAGGCCGTGTCCACTGCAATCAACTTAAGGAACTTACAAGTCCCTGGTAAAGTTCCAACAGCATTCGTCTGGACGCATTGCGGACCTGGCAACAGACACTTCACCTGCTGGTATGTTTTCAACACCTTGTAAGAAAGGCTGAAATCAAAGTGTTTGAAAGGTGACATACTTAAAAAGTACCAAAAAAGTTGAGCATTTGACAGAGAGCAGTGCACAAAAGCTGATATGCTAAAACTATAAATACCATCCCTATAGTTAGGGCTGCTTTGTTGAATTTTTAAATAAGGTATGATCGTCGCAGTTGTAATAGCAATTTAAGCAATTACAAATTGACCTGAAATAACATTTTGGGGCTTCAACTCGATTCGAACCTGTGTTTTCTGCGTCAGCGGTGCAATGCTCTACCCTCTGAGCTATAAAGACCCATGTTTTGTTGAACTGTCGCCAAAGGCTTAACACCGCTCTGTGCAGCATTTATTTTAAGGTTCATTTAGAGTTTACCCAAACTCCAGACTCCAAAAGGTAGAACCACCACTTGCAGCATAACAAAAAAAAAAATGCAAGAACTGGGTTGACTGCTCTGTAGTTTTCTCTTAAAAAAGTAAGGACTGAAATCACAGGCTCCAAAAGTTAGGTCAGAGTTTGAGTATGATTGAGTAGCACCAAACCAACAAGGAAGTAACACTCACTAGTTTTCACATGGAATGGTTAGCTTGGGCTACGGCAGCCTCTTACTATATAGGTTAGAACGAACAAACAGCAACTAACTAGCAAAGACTCAGACGGCTCAGTAGCTCTTATACACACGACTAGATAACCCGAGCAAGGAAAACGAAGCAGATGTTTTGAGTGTGAGGCTGTTGCAAAGTTTCAGTTGCCTGAAAATCGGGAGCGCTACCGGAAGGGGACGAGATCAAAACTTAAACGAGTACACAAAAAATGTTACAAAGTTCATCTGCAGCACATAAATAAACAAGTAACAATTAGAAAAGTACCGCCAAGAATCTTTGGTTAAAACTGTCATATTTTAAGGTCACGTTTATCTAAGGGAACAGTGAACGTTGGATTCGCCTTGCGACAACAGAAAACTTGACCAAAGTAACGTACTGCTCGAATTCTACCCTCAGAAACATCCAACATTAAACCAACGTAGTAACCAAAGCAACAGCGTTAGTTAAACTTATGGCATCTAATACAACACTGACTGAACTGTTCTCAGTACTTAAGCGAACTGATTACACTAGAGAATGTCATAAACTACTTAGGAACCAAGGCACAAACGTACATAAAAAAATAAACAACATAAGGGGAACTAAATGCTCAGGACCTTGATTTAAAGAGGCTGGGCAAAAGTTAATAAAAGATTTGAAAAATATAAGGCCTGCCTTGTAAGAAAATGCTATCTTTAGTAAAGATGTGGATATTTTAATCTCAAAAGCAGGAACAACTAAAACAACAACGAAATCTTATAATGTTCATTTTCACAATATCGAGAAATCATTACCAAATATAATTATTGTCTTGAAGTATTTCAGTTAAAATGCTGATCACAGTCCTGGATTCCGTAAACTGACCTGAACGAAAAATTCAAACTTATAACAAGAATAAACAACGCCAGATGAAGTTGTTCGGCAAAAGCCTTCAGTGGAGTGACTACATTAACTGAGTGCAGACGACTGGAAACGTTTAGTTGGACTCGTATTTAATACCTTTATAGCATGAGAAGTATAACGTTCCCTTTCAGTTAAGATGTAGACTAAACTAAGAACGAACGCGGTATTTATGAAGTAAATCGTATATGAACTGCGCTGGGATGTGAAGTGTCGAAGCCATGAATTAACTTGAGGCTTTTTTTAGTTGCTCACATTTTTGTGCAAAAATGCGAAGATCATTTCTATGTCACGGTAAAAAATAGAGCAGATTTCACTTTGCACTAGTGTCAAATTATAACAACAAACACATTTACCAATCAAAAGCATTTCAGCTGAATGAGATTGCACTTTAGGGGTCATCAAACTAGAGCAAAAGATTGAACAGCAAAAACAGCAGCAATATACTTGCTTTCCAATAGAAATCAATGAATAAGAATTTCTTAGACGTTTAACTCGATTTTAATACTTTTCCTTTCAATGAGAGGGTAGGTATTTGCATTTACCTTGTACATCATAATGAAACAGCATCGTTAAGTAAGATGGCTCACCCTTTCCTATAAATGCGCTCAAAATTAAATCAACGACTAAAGTAACAAAGACTCTTTCTGCGCAATATTGATAAACCAACAGCGCCAAATAAATTATCTCCAGCATATTAAAAACTGACTTTAAAGTTCGATCCACCTTTGAAACAGTATTGAACAGCATCGAAAACAGTAGCTTTCCTATTCTACGACTTGAAAGTTAGAGCCATCATTATCAGCAAAACAGTATTTCCTCGTATGTAAAATGCAGAATGGACAAACCATCTTTGAGGCCAGGCATCCCAGTGGAAACAGTGGAGTCAGCTACTACAGCATGAACTGAATATCGCTACATCATTATATCACGGGAAACAAAACGCACTCTCGAAAACGGCCAAACTAACAGTGATAATAACAAGACTGACATATTATTTGGACAATTATCGAAAACTAACAGCGCCAGATAGCGAGATTACTCTTCCGAGCGGAATTTAGCGCGCCGGCTCAGTTTTTAAAATAGCTTAAAATTTACGTTCCTGCTTGTTCAACACACTGAACATTCTCAAAGAAATTCGCTCTTACCGTGACACATGCCCAGACAGAGAGAGAATTTATAATGATCTCGTCATACAACATAAATGAATAAACATGCCACGCAAGTTAACCGAGGGTCCGCTTAAAAGTTGGTTTAATCTGAATAAAGTTAGGGTCTGGAGGTCCAAAAATTTCCTAAACCGCGGTTTGCGTTAGACTTCTTTTTAATAACCGGCCCAAAGAGTCAGAACCACCTCGTACAGCGTAGTAAACAGTACAACAGGAAAGTACGCTCAGTAGATTTCAGTTGAATGGTCACACCATAGAATTTCATCTTTAACCCTTTCAATGTCAAATCTAGCCAAAGGCAAATTTCGACCAGATTTCCAAATTTCATTTTGGAAAATTTTGGAAAACAAATAGCACCATGTGTGAGTTCGGGCAGAGAGCTTTCATTTGAATGGTCATATCATAGGATTTCGTCCACATACTCAAAAGTTGAGTCACCTTATAAAACTCTATCTACACTCTGGCAGTGAAAGGGTTAAAGTCGAAGACACAGTACCGTCTTGTACGTCAGTACTACGGCAAAGTACTGCTGTATTTTGTTCATTAAGTAAACCTGTAAAGAAATGAAGATTGAGGCTGAATTTGGACAACTTTTAATAATTAGATTCATAACTTTGGTTTCAAAAACTTCTTTCACACTGAATTAAGTATTCAGAAGTTGGTAATAAGATAAAGGAAGAGCGAAAACTAACGCAGGAGTATACCTTAACAAAAATCACGTTATTGAAAACTACGTGTTTTTACTTTTTTCGTTTGGGTGATGTTCAGTTTACTGAGTTTGTTTTGATTAATGCCTAGGTAAACTGGTAAGGATAATTGAATTTCCGTAAAGGGCGTTGTCGGCTCCTTTGAAAAAATGCGTTACTGTGACTACAAAGTGGCTACTTAACCCGTTCACACTTGAAGACAGACACAAGTACACTTGGGTTGTAATTGCCACACCCATGTGAATCCACCCATTTGTTTCCATCGACCAAAACAGCCTGCAGACGTTGATACGATTAACATATCTCGCCGGATGTTATTGTATAATAGAATTTGGTAGCAGATAACTACTCTAAAAACCAACGTAACGAGGTATTCACCAACTATTTCGAGTTATCCAAGTGTAAAGGTACAGTTAAGTGTATTGATCTCATGGATCACTGATGCTAAATAACAATGGTTACGTCACAGCTGTATGTATTGCCTTCCAGTAGACGCTACATCGCACAAAAATAGAGTTTTTTCAGTAGATGGTGGGACATTAATTTGTACTGGACCCGGCTTACCTGGCCTGAAAGGGATGTTCGGAAATTTGTTTATCATGCTGTAGAATTTTAATGGCTAGTGAACGTTTATTTTTGTTTGTGGAATTGCCACTAGAAATTTCATAATACAAGTACCAGGAGAGAAAGAAGCAGGGCCGCCTTGTGTGTTAGCGTTTAGCTGCAGGACGAGCAACACTTAATAGAAATGTTTCTTCTGCTGTACCCTGTAATTCCACTAAACCTCTAGAACGTCGGCAAGATCCAAGACCATCAGTCTAATTAAAGCGACTAAGCAGTACTTTCCTGTGCAGTGCTATCGATTGTGCTATGCACGTTAGCGATTTTGGGTATGCGGAATCAGTGCTTCGATGTTATCTTTTAAAAGGAAAGTTATTTAACTGAATTTTCGTAAGATTTTGTCTAGTTTGCTGAAAAACATAGTACCTCTAGCTTACAGCAATTCGCGCAAGTTTTTTAAGGTCAATTAAACAAACAAGGGACATAGTTCATCAATCACTCAGCAATATAAAACGCTAAAAATACACTCAAGGTCCCAGATTCTACCGTATTCTAATGAATAACAAAAGAACATATTGGTAAGGTATTTGGTTCGTTCTTTTAAAAGGGAATTAATTTTCCTCAAGCCTGCAGCTTAGGGCCTCTTAATTGGCCCTTTACAGAATTTGGTCACGTGCTTGGATACCACTTAGCCACGTAGCAACGGCTCAAGCATCCAAGAGTTCATTCCGATCGCCGCGCAAAGTTTTGAGAGCGATCGAACGAAGCATTCCCTGAGAATAAACCGAAATGACTGGACTAGCAGACTTACAAGACGTTTCAATTAACATAGGAAGGCTTAACCCGATCGCGCTTTGTGATCTGAATGAACGCTTGGATGGCTTGCCATCCAGCGTGCCGTTGCTAAGTGGTCTCCCAGCACGTGACTAAAGAGGCCCTTGTTCTTTAATTAATTAGCAAAAGGTGTTTTTGAGCGACGCACGTCCAATGGAAATTGACTTTCTGCATTTTTGAGCAGTAGTTTTACCAAAATTTCGGGCAAATCCTATAAGGGTAAAGATACTTAGAAATATAAACTTGGTGGCATCAAGGCAGAATTAAAAGCGCGAAAAAGCCTCACTTCCGATTTAAGAGCGTTGATCAAAACGCCTTTGCTTACGCCCCCTAATGTTAAGATGAGTACACGAGACGATTCGCAGCGATGATTTTTAGCGCAACAGATCATTGCAATGTTGGAACAATGTTGTAACTATTAAAAATAATGTCGCAACAATGTTGCAACGCTGTGTTGCGCTAAAAATCGTCGTTGCGAATCGTCCCGTGTAACATCCCCTGTAAGCTCATTCCAACTGTGTGTATTTAAGAACAAACGTGGGCGTAGTTATCGTAAGCTAACTCCTCAGGCCACTTGAAAAAATTGTTTAACGATTATGCGCTAAGAGAGATATAGGTCGTGCACGGAACCGTGTGAAATTGCTTCACCTCGGATGGTGGCGAGATAAATTTGCAAAAGGTAAGCAAAATATTTTAGTAAAGCTAAAGTTGCTGCTTTCACTGTTTAATTCTAAGTATTACCAATACGCTGTGAATTACTAAAATTTTTGATAGTTTACTGAAAAAGTTCTGAGGAATTGAAACTGGTGTAAACAGTTGGCGCCATTGGCAGCATAGTTTGCTCCTTGTTTCCACTTAATAGTAAAGTGAAATTACAGTAAATGAAACAAAAAACGCGTAAGACGTCTACGCGTAGTTTATTCTGTACTTACAGAGCACGTATATCTTGACTTTTAAACTTAACAAAGGAATCTTCGTTCAAAAACGCGAGTAACCGTCTGGCCAAATCGCAACTTCTTTCAGCCTCCAAATCAAGATTTGTTATTTTAGTTTAGGGCAATATGAATTGAGGGCCTTACGCAAAGCATATGAAAAAACTGATCACAGACACAATATTAAAAATTCCAAGATCTATTTTCTAAACTCAAAACTGAAAACAAAAAGTCTTAGTTATCTGATAAATAAAGGCAACTAATAATTTTTCTGATTGGCATAATTGAAATACTTCTTGTCTAGCATGATTTGTCAAAATCACCGCAGAAATAGCTTCCATAAGAAAACGAACGTCACCAAATTCCACACTACTTATTAGCAAAGCAGTATTAATTTCATTGTGCGACTACATTCAAACGACGACTATATTAGATACAAATTTAGTAGCTCGCCTACATAACTACGATGGTTAAGTTTTTTTATCTGCACCTCGAAATACACCACACTAAAAATACTTGATTTCCACGATTTCTTAATCCACTTGGATCAGAGAGGAATCAAGTGCAAGTTGCAAACTTTATGCAGCTAACAAACTGAACAGTCTACAAGTGATATTACTCAACAATTTGGCCACTAGAATCCATCTAACTTAGACTAACGTTCGAGTTTGCTGATGACAACCTGAAGCCGGTGTGACCATTCAAATGAAAGCTACTGAGCAGTTCTTTGGTCCTGTTTATGATATTTATTACACTGCACAGTGACTGCACAAAGTGGTTCTAGCTTTTGAGTATGTAAGGAAAGCTATGGTGCGACTACTGAGAAAACAAACACCTCTTTAGTAACGACAATTTTGCATCGACGGAATTCTTTTCGATTTTTTCACAAAATGAAATTGTCCGCGGGAGGAGGAAGGGTTAATGTATAAATGATTATTTTTTTGTTTTAACACTTCTGTAGTTTGTCCCGGGGATGTTATGTCATAGTACATACTTTGCTAAAGTTATCGCTTCCATTCACATCGAGAAATAAGCGATATTGTCATCATAAACATTGTCCATTCATACTAATTAAGCCTCCATTATTGCTGGTACCAAAGGTCGTTTTACAATAGTTCAGGGGTTTCATATTGAAAATTGCTACAAAGCGGAATCTTTGTACAAAAGAACACTTAACTTGAATAAATCTCTTCGATCTGCTAATCGACAGAGGGTTGACTTTTACCGATGCTAATTGCAAAGGAAAAGTTATCAGCTGGAGGAAACAGGACATTTTCCACGTGGCGCTGAGCCTTCCAGCAAAACTTCTTTTTGGCTTTTCATAAAATTTCTTGCAGAGACCTGACTTAGTTGTGTTGTTGTTGTTGTTTTCTGTCTTCGCTGGGCAAATTTCGTGCCAATACGATTCCCTTTTGATACAGGTTACAATATCAACTCAAAATTAAAGTTTCAAGACGTGAAAAATGAGAAAATTACAAATCAACTGATTTCCATGGCAACCTACCTTCCTCTCAACATTAAGGAACATTAAATACTTTAATAGTTAGTGCTAAATTTGGATCGATCTGAAGGACCCGGGACAATATAAGATGTGAAAAAAACCTTTGCAATTAAAGATGGAGAGCTGTGATATTGAAAGTGTTTAAATAACGGTTAAGATCTAGATTGACATGCAACCTTTCACGAGTGAAATTTTAACGACAAAGTATACAGCGATAGCACATTAGGTTTTAGTGTAATTATGATTGACGTAGAATCTTTCTGAGCACTGCCTTTTGAGGTAAAAAGTTAAGCATGACGTGGAACGAATAGTTTTTTTTCCCTATAAAGAGTTATTGTAAAGTAGCTGTTATCCTTGTCACTATGTGAATGTTGCAATGATTTGCGTACACAGACATATTGTAGCTTGCACGCAAAAGAAGAAAAAGCACCTTTCATTTAGGATTGTAATTAAAGTGTCCCGGTTTACCAAAAGGCTGGTTCTAAGAGTGGATAAAGGGACTAGGAAACAAGAACGTTTTTGCGTTAGCTAGGAAATTCTGTTGACGCTCTTGAGGTTAATATGAACTTGTGCATACAAACGGCTAGTTACAGGCAATACTTGCTTATGACATCATTTGCAGAATTGTTTATAAAGAGCAGTTGAAAAAACTGCACGGTTGTCTAGTAGGCGGCCTTAAAAATACACGGAATGAGATTGAATTCACTACGAATTGAATTCACTGGAAACTTGTTCTGTATCTTTAGAGTGGCTTCTTTTCAATGGCATGAACAAATGCGCGTTAGTTTGGGGTTTAATGCTGCGCTCTTCAGTTGATTGGATAAAACGATAGTGATTGACGTCCCACCCTCGACCAATCATTATTAAGACTAAAACCATCCTTGTTTTGCCGCTTTCACGGTTGTCTTTATTCTTCTGTTGTGGTTCTTCGGTTTTTTGTGCATCGTTTGCGAAAATAACAGATAGTAAGAACGTTCACAGCTTTTTGAAATTACCTTTCTATGGCATTGTTTGTTTTAAAATATTTCACAGGATGAAAACTTGTACAAATACCGTTGTTTAAATGTATAGTTGGATTGCAAGGTCAATAACAAGTTACACGTTGTTTAAGGGCTCTTGACAAGATAAATTACCCGTTTAAAAAGATAAAATACAAGTGCTGAATAAGATACCTCAAACTTTGATAGAGGATACCGGTTAGCGGAATACAACATTTGTTTACAAACTCGGTGGGAGGTCCTGAATTGTCCACTTACACGAAATGGGAAGTGTGTGAAATGAAGACAGAGCCAGGGGGAGGAGCGGGTGGAAAATGCATGCTTTAATTAAAACGGGACAGTGAAAGGTTAAAGGAAGGAATGAGAGGGTGTCAAAACATGTATATCTTAATTCAAAAATTTTAGGGTCGGTTATTCAAACAAAGTCTAACTTAGGCCACCGTTAAAGAAATCACTGGACCTCCAAATGTCTTTCCCAGTGGGTTAGTTTAACAAAATAAGTGCTTCTCCAGTCTACGCTATATGCTTTATTGAAATTGTTCACGATAAATGGTGTTTAGATAAAGTGTTGGCCAACCTGAAATTGGCTTAGAACGCGGTTTTGCTAAACAGGGCTAAACTCCGTTTAAATAACCGGGCCCCTTGTGTTTTTGGTCTGTTATTTTCTACAGCTAAGAGGAGGTCCTTGTACCTCATCCATATACCATCACTGATACTGTTTGGGTAAAACTTTTGAATGCAATACCAAGCTTTTATAGCCAGTTTTCTCAGTATTTTTTTAGCTAGTATTTTAAAATCGAGCTTGCGACAAAGCAATCTTTTATGCTCTTCGTACACTGACCAAAAAATATGGACAAGAAGTGTAGCTACTCAATAATTCTATCCAATTGGTACCAGGAAGTCATTAGGAAATCGTGCAAAAAACTGGGGGGTCGTGACCGACGCTTATCAATGCTTGCCCAGAGGGAGGGGGTAGGGGGCAGTAACACCTTATTATAAGTATTCGTATATCGCGGCTTTCTACAGATTCTCGTGAAAAATTCTACTAATTCCAACATAGTAATTCCAAAACTGTTAAGAGATTAAGTGATGCTTAATTGCTTGATTTAATAGCTACGTTTTAAAGGGTAGACAAACAAGAATCACTTCAAAAAATACCACATACTCTGGCTTCATTTCCAGCGGTGTAAACTAATGAGTCTGGCTGTTGAATTATTAATGAAAAGCTTCTTTGTCAATATGAAGCAAATCCAACATGAACACATATTTTTAGGCCATGGAGCGTTCAGAGATCTTTCTAGAAAGAGTCACAGATCACAAACAGTACAGAAAAAGAAAAGTTATTTTCGACGGCATCAATACAGCTGGGTGTTTCAAGTACTAAACGGTACTTGAAATGAGTGGCCCTTAATTTCATGCGTGAGGATACCCAAGTTCAAATGCACAAAAATGAAGCCCAATACAAAGGAAACGACCCTGCAGACTTTGTGTGAAAAAAGCTATCACCAGTGATTAAGTTTGGATTTTGTTGAGATCTCAACTTGTCCTTGGCACGAAACGAACGCCATCTATATAGACGCATATATCGCCCGGATTGTATTCAAATCTAGTTACACGGTCCCAGTTTTATTTCATACGAGCTCATGTGAAGTGTGTCTAGTTTTTGAAGAATTTTTGAATCATTTTTGTATAGTTTGATTCGAACCTAATCAAGTTAAAAACAGGAGCAGCTGAGTGTTTAGGATTTGATGTAAAAAAACACGAACAATTAGCTTAATGACCACCTTCAAAAACTGATTTATTAGAGTTTGGGTTATTTTGGCTAAGAGAAGACGTTAAGTTAAGCCGTGTGTATGATATCAGATATAAAGACACTAATTAAACATTAATTTCCTTTGTATTTTCTTTATAAATTGTTATTTACGAGTTTTCTTTTTCTTAATCCAATAGTCAACCTCTTGAGTAGTTTTCATGACGCCTGCTTCTTAGGATTTTACAAGTAAACTTGACAAATCCTGAAATCATAAACTTCTCAAGTTCTAGGAACTAAAAATTACAGTTAAAGACTATCATGTACTAGACTACTGATCTGCATAATAGGCAATTTCAATACGGAAGTACTCCCCAAAAAGTGTTCTTTGAATTTGAGTTTCGAGAATAGGTGTGTTCCATAAAGTTTCAACCTTAGAACTGCCTACAAGCACAATGTGATTAAAAACGGATCAATTTAGGTATCGGGGAAACTGCACACCTACCCCTCCCCTAAGCCAACATTATCGCTTACTTCTCTCATAGGGCAAAATGTTGGCTTAGGGGAGGGGTAGGTGGGAAGTTTCCCAGAAACCTACATACACTGATGCAGCTTTAATTCGGCTTCCGTGTCTTCAAGGTGTTCTACCAGATGATGTAGTAGAAGATGGCGAACTTTCTAGCAACTATCAAGAACCTTACTAATTAAATAAAACACCATATCAGAAGCCGGAAAAATTATATGAGTACCAGGTCAACTTTATAATAATCATAGCAGGTGTCTAAGTTTGAGAGTTGAAGGAAGAGACCCAATACATAGAAACAGAACCACGGAAACGTTTTGTACAGTGCCTTTTATTGGAGTAATCGCACTACAGAAATCTATCGACGGTCGTTAACGCTAACACGACTTTGATACCCAACAAATGGTAACTGCTACGAGGAAATACTTTTCGATAGTTTCAGAAACGTGTAACAATACTCAAGATATTATAGGTTCTAAACTGATAGAGATAACTGAGGTCGACGAACTTTCTAGAAACGTAGATCTGGAAGGCGAGCTTTTGTAACCATAAATGGACATCAGAATATACCCGGTGAAGTACCAAGGGCCTTTTCAACAATCTTGAGAGCTGGAATAACTTTGTTAGTGTGAGATTGATTGCACAGCGGGAGTCTAAAAGACATGAGCGGTATATTGGCTCGAGGAGTATTTTGACACAGTTTACAGATTGGTAAAAATTTGATTACAACAAAGCAACATTAAGAAAATCAAGAAACAAGAGATTTAAGTGTTTAGGGTCTCGCCAGCTTTCTTAACTGTTTTATAAGACGGCGTTGTTTAGAGGTTGTAATGAATCAGGGTAAATATGATCCTAAACGGACAGCTTTTTAACACTGAATTCACTCAGTAATCCTTGCGTGCATTGTTGTTTACAAAAAACAACAGACGGAAGAAGAAAAACTTTGGAGCATCAGATGAAGTGGGAAATAACCAGGGATTCAATTTTTAAAGAAGCTAAAATTCAGCCTAGGGTATTCTAGACGGATTCCAAGGATACACCCCGGAAAACTAGAAGTCCTATTCTTTGCTCTTCCTTTAGAAAGAAGTGATAGTCTTCAATCTCTCTAACAATTAAGGCATTGAAAAGAATCAGTGCTCAAGATAAACGCGAGTTTCATAGCTATGCCTGCTTAACGCAGCAATTTTCTTTTAAAATATTATACGAAGTGACAATTAATGAGAGTACGAGTCCTTGTGGTTCTAATATTTCACAAAAAACGTTTTGCGATTCGTACTGACCGTTTCTGGAAATTGTACGCTGAAAAATAATTAAAAATACTTTTGTGGTTTTCTAAAAAAAGTCAAATCCGCGTTTTTGGTTTCTTACCATAACGCATAACTCCGGAAAGGCACTAAACTTTAGCTAAGCAAATAAGTGTTTAAAAGCTTCTAGCCAAATTTTGGGGTGTTAATATAAATAATATGCCTCGAAATGCCGTGTTATTACCTTTCCACATGACTTGTCACTGTTTGGCCAGTGTTTTATACAGATCAAATACGTGACTTTACATCTCTAGTGGGTTTGTGATAACGATATTGAACTGGTGTATGTATAGTTTTGTAGAAGTTCGTGAGAACTCAAATAATTTCAGAACAAAATGTCTCTAATCCTTGTTTCCGAGACGACTTTCGCACGTCCGTTTGCGTCTGTCACTTAAAGAGAAAGTTGATTTGCAATTGGGCAGTTAATCCCGTCGTTAACACTACGTTATAATGTATTTAATGTTTGCAGGGCGCGCGTTCTTTCTTGTGCAACATCACGCAAAAAAATGTTATAGAATTGGATTTAAAAGGATTTATTCAAGTTAGAAAAAATTAAAAATTGTGAGGTTTTGGGGACAAACGCTAGAGGATAAAAGGAAATTTCTAAAGGGATCGGAAATGGGCGTCTCCAACCCATAAGTACTTAAATATGCTTCGGATTATTCAATTTGTTCATAAAGCTTAAGGAAGCTTCCAGGTTTTCTACTATATTTTACAAGTTCATATTCTAAAACTTGGCGCGACCTTTTGCAATTTATTCACATTCCAAAAGTAGGGTCAGGGATGGAAATTAGATTTGACTTACACGCGATTCTTTGCGTGTCATAAGGCCAGATATCTGCCCGTTGTTTTGAACAATAAAAGAGCTGAAAAGAAATATATCAGCCCATAAGCAACTTACATCCATCGATTTCAAAGTCCAAACAATGCAGTACGGTTTCAATTTAGTTTCTGTCGGAAAGAGGAACGTCCTGTGCCCGGTCTGAGCTACTTTGGTTACACAACGCATTTCTGACGGGTGAAATTTCCGAAAAGCGTCCTTTTTCTACAAGGTAGGGAAAGAGGTGTTGATCTACTTGGCTAAAGAAGTTCTACTCTTTTCAAACTTATTATCAGAGTCTAATTTGAACATGTACCGAAGATCTAATATAACCTTTGATGCATGTGAGTAAAATCATACAGTGCCGAGACTATAATGAAGAGAAAATGAAGAAGTTCTACTTTAATCACTTTTAATTTGCGTTGCCACAATTTTCCAACAGAAAGTATAGTTTTCCAACTTTTTTTCTTAATCTCTTTAAAAACAGACGAATTTTGGAGTCCTTTGAAGGTAGTAATCATACATGGTTATTGAGGTGTACAGGGTAGTTTTAACTATTACTTCTGGGGGCAGAGGGTGAAATGTTTCAAGAGACAAATCAAATAATGATAAGCTACAGAACAGCTAGTGTGATTTTTCAAGGACCAAAGAGTTATAAGGAACTTTTCGAGTAATCTTTGAGTTAAGGGATGAAAAAGAGAGGATGAAAGATAGAAGAAGAAAATTTTCAAGCAGACCTTTCTTGTGGAAGGTGGTCATAACTTTTGAGTCTACGTAGAAAATCGTTAGTGTGGCCATTCAAAAGAAAGCAACTGGGCAGTACTACGGCTTTCCTGTGGTTCTCAGTGTTTATTATGCTGTACAAGGTGGTTCTAGGTTTTGTGTCTGTAAATGAAATCCAATAAGCTTTACCATTCAAAAGACAGCTTTTGACAAATGTTCCTGCAGCACTATTTATTACGCAATACAAGGTCAGCGGAGTCTGTAAAGTAACCATTCAAATATAAACTACCTAGAAGCAGCACTTATCTGAAGTGCTGCTGTAAAGGTCCGTATTTCATTCATGAAGATGAAATACTGAAGTGCTCGGACTGTTCGACTTAAACCTCGTTTATTAAGCACAGATTTTTAATGTAACATTTTACCGATTCGTTACTGCATGCTCAATAAAAGTAACTAAGTAACACACCCACTCAGGAACATTATACGATCTGTAAAAACCGATAAAATAGTCGCCAGCGAATTGAAGATTTTGTGCCCTAACTAAGCAATTCAGACAGAGATGTAACAATATGCTACAAACATCCGCTAACTCTATAGTCTTGAAACTAATGTGTCGGTTAGTGAGTAATCAGATACTATATCGAAGATAATTTCATTTAATGCAGACATCAATAGTATTAAACATAAACCGTGATTATGAAATGGCACAAATCTGGGTTAACCAGGGGCCGATTACCCGGGCTCATGAACGCCAATTGCTCTATCGTATTAAATTGTGAAAGGTCATAACGTCACCTGTAGAAACTTTAGTCAGGAAAACATGGAGACCGACAGCCAATTCTGCTCACTAATACCGATATTTTTGAAATCCTGTTCTTTAATAGATTTGGACTATCCTTCATAAAAAAGAAAAAACGCAACAACAAAGTAAAAAACTTCAATTTCAGTTATGAGTAAGACATACAACGTATGACTTCTACTTGGAGCACAAACACTAAGAAAAACGAAACTGAATTTATTAATTACTTATTTCATATCGTAGCTTCTTTCATTGAAAAAAAAGGAATATTATAGTCTTTCAGATCAGAATCGCTGGTGATAATGGGGCCTTTAACAGCTCAAGTTCATTGATAACGACACAGTCTGTTCAGCAATTCCTTTATTTCCTAAGTGCCCATTAAAAAAACATATACTGTATTTTATCAGACTCAAGTGAATTAGTAAAATCTCATAATCAAAAACTATATGCACTACTGTAGTTATAAATATACTGTTTTCAAAAGAGATGTGAAATGCCGATCATTTTTTGGACTTTTATAAGGTAACATTGCCCTCTATTTCTCCCGTTCTGAGAATGGTTTTTTTTAAAATTCAGTCAGAGACAGATAAGACCAGGAAAAATATTCTAGTTCGCCCAAAAGGAGTTTGAACCTACATGACCTCTGGTTAGCTAGTAGTCTAGATTCTCTACCAGCGAGCTACAAGAGACGCGTAGGAGTTAAGGCCATTAAACTAGGTTAATGTGACAAACATCCTTTGTACTGCTAATGCTACGACGGGAGTGTTAACAGATGGCCTTTAGCAGCGATAATCATAAAAAAAATGAGATCGTGGAGTTCAGTAGGCCTGCCGAATAAATGAGAATAATTATTTTTTGCGTCAAATGACACAGGATTATCGGGAAAAAACCGATTTTTTCCAACAGGAGTCAGTGGACTAAACGATTCTCCTATGTTTTGTACGGTGTCACTGAGATAAAGATCGTGAGAAAAAAGGAAATGATTATCAGTGCTCAGATAAGTCTTTCAATTGGGTCGTTACATTAACCTGGCTCTTGAAATAAACGCAGTGACCACCCGAGTTAGCAAGATGGGTGGTCCTTTAACGTTAGAATCGAGCACGAGAGCATAAAATCACACACAAGAAAAAAATGCTCTGTAAGATTATGCAATGTTGTCATTCGTGTTGAAAGGGGATATGTCGCGCTATTTGCTATCTTTTTTTAAAAAAAGCGCAAACTTTTCTCGCATCAAATGGATTTCAGAAACAATGGTCCAGTTTTGTTATTTAAGACTATATTTAAGCATTGAAACTGTTTCCTTTCGTCTGACGCAACGGATGGCAAGGATGGACATGGATTAAAGGTCGAAAAAGTTGGGCCAACCTTTTCAAGTTCTAATGCAATGCCTGCAAAACTCACCAAAAACATTGTTATGGTTAGTGATTGCCTATGAAATCTGTCTGATATCTTCTTCACAACTCCACAAGAGCATTTTGTGTATGGGTAAAGGCACTAAGCAAAAACTACCTACCCCTCCCCTAAGCCCACATTTTGCCCTAAGTAAGAACTAAGTGTTAATCTTGGTTTAGGGGAGGGGTAGGTGGGCAGTTTTCCAGAAACGTAAAATGATCCCAGAATTGACCTGAAATAGCAGTATCTTCCTGACAGAGCCTCTTTAACACTTTCATTCCCAGAATGAATATTTAACACTTATTGAACGAAGTTGAGCAAAATATCGTGATTTGTCAGTGGCGAGCAGATCAATTATCTGCCGAAGCCGAAGGCTGAGGCAAATAATTAATCTGCAAGACACTGAAAAATCACGGTTTTTCGCGATAACCGAGTTCAATAATTGTTTTATCATTCGATGACCGAGTCTTTTAATTTTTTTAATTATTTGAGAAAAGAACTGCCATTTTAACGCAAGAGCAATGGCAAGAAGGAAAAAAGCGTTGTTTCATTTACGTATGAGCGAACATGCAGTTAAACACAGTTGGACGACATTGCGCATGAGCAGACCATCATTTGTAGGTAGTTATTTGTAGCTCACATGTTGGCCTCTCGTCCAATGAAAAGGAAGAAAAATTTGCATGGAATGATGAGTGTTGTGAGGTGGTTCTAACTTTTGAGACTGTTGACCAAAACGTTTGTTGCGACCATTCAAATGAAACCTCTTTGGTAGTACCTTCACAAGGTGCTACTTGTTTTTCAGCATTTTGCGAAAGAAAATTTAGAAATTTTGATGAATGAAATGACTTTGGCCACTTCTGCGAGTGGATTTTATTCCTTTTTGGAAAGTTAAAGATTAAATTGCCATATTAGCTCGCTAGAGGCAATTATATCAATCAAAGATTAAAGCCGATCATCCGTACTGACAACAAGGATGCCTCACTCTCTAGTAATTTCACGCTGAAACAAGATTTCACTAAGAGAGGAACCAAACTAACCTACAACTGACATGGGAGGACGAGGAGTTTTCTCTTTTTGGAATTGAGTAACGAAACAGAGCAGAGAGATGCTACAATTGCCTGAACAATCAACAGGAAGCGCTAATCTACAACCTTTTTCTGGAACTGAAAAGTTCAGAAGAGACTGACAAGCACAATGTTCCGATAAAGTTAATCTATTCATAAGCTTTGGAACAAAGGCTCTTTGTACTGAAAACTCCCAAAGATCAATATTCACACCTAACCACAACAGATTTCAGGAAACGCGAAATGTAGGTGGATCTAGGTTTTATTTAAAAGGGTCAAATTCTCCCACGTAATACGTCTGGCTGCTTTCGTAACTAAAATAGCTCTTTACACTTAAAGCTTGCCTTCAACTGTTATTTTGTTGTATAACTAATAATCCAAGTTTGAGTTTGACATTGTCACAAACTCTGTGTAAGCCAAGGAAATAGAAATAATACGTGCGCATTAAAAAGGATGGATTTTGAGAGACCATGCAGGCTTTAGACTATTTAAACTGCAAAAACTGATCGAAAAAGTAAGGTACTTTAGGGAACTAGACACAATTTTATTAAGTGAAATGGAATGGACTGACTCAGCACTTAATTCTAAGCTTTTAAATGGAACAACCTCATTTCATCATCTGAGCATTGCGCAACGTTTCGAGTTGTCAATCAAGCGAAGGTTTTAGCATTGACGGCCGACAGAACTCAGACTTTTTTGTGCGTTAGCTGAGTCATGATTCGGTCCGCATGGCTTTCGCCAAGTGGCGGATATAATGTACGCACGGTTTTTTCACGTGTCTGGGCAATAATTAGAAAGAAAAGGGAGCTAATTAAGTAGCAGCTCACTTGATCCCTCTACCGCCTTTCAGTCTTTAGATAAATGATTGAAAAGATCTGTAAATTGCTGGGGTACACCCACAGTATTAAGCTGTGCAATAATTATTGTAATGGGAATGCTTTTTAATACTTTCACCCCTAAAATCACCTTGAATCGAAGTTATTCTTTCTTTGCCAAAGCAACTTCGTAAATGTAGACAAATAATACCCTGTGAAGGTACTCATGTTGAAGAGATTTTATTTGAATGGTCACACCATATGATTCTGTCCACAGTTCGAGGGTTTAAGTAGCATAAATAACGCTCAGACTGCAAAGGTTAAGGAGGTGTGTGCCATTTATAACTTTTAAGAGTCCTTAGACACATTTACTAGATGATTAAAACAAAGGAAAAAAGAAACATAATTCCAAGGGTAACAATCGATGAATGTAGATATCTGAGTGCGAAAGAACTGTTGTATTCATACTGACTGGGTTGTTCAGAAATCAAGAAAGAAATTTGCTGCAAAAGGTGAATATTGTAACAAAACAAAAAACTGACCACATTTTTCGGCTGTTGATAACTGCTGCTATAATAGGTACGTCGGAGATAACTACAAGACTTGTATACACCTTGTTCGAGTACCCAATTCAGGGAAAGATAAGTCTCTGTTATAGAGGCCTCTTGGGTAAATTTAGTAGTAAACTCTCAGGACTTTATTAAGTTGTTTGTTAAAATGACTTTTAATTTCCGCTGGGAAATAATATCAAGATATCGGCAAGAAATATTAAAAGTGGAAAGAATTTATAAAATGCTGATTAATTTTTTGTGATAATATGTTTCAGATATCGGAGCTTGTTACTTTGTGGAGAAAACAAAAAAGCGCTGAAGGATATTAATTCTGTGGCGAGGGCCTTGCGAGACTCAAACAGCTCCGCCAACGGGGAAAACGTAGCTTCAGGCCAACAGGAAAAAACTTGGAACGTCATGAAGGTTAACAAAACTGAAATGGACCAAGCAATGGAATGCTTATTCCAAACGGTAAGTCAAAAGATACGTTCAAAAATTGTTGTGAACCTAAAATTTTATGGCAATGCATTTTTCTATTCTTTTTTTTAAATTTTTTTTTACTAGCTAAGAGCTTGCGGTGGCTCTGAATTGCCTTTTCTCGTTTGTAAAACTGGGTCTGTATCATACTTCAAAGTATGCTGACTTTTCGTGCAGCCAAAGTAATTACCCAGTTGAAGCTCTTGATAGTCTGCACGCAATTTGCGCGAGCACCGCGCGGAACGAGGGCGGGATCTCTTAAATAACTAAATGACGTAGTTAAAGCAATCAACCAATAAACCAGAGCTGTATCAACATGACCCTTTGCTATATTCATGGCACAATAATTGTCTTTTTCCGCTTTATATGGTCTCATAATGATTTGCAGTTATACCGCTTTGACACACGAACATTATGCAAATGCAATTTTCTATATAAGACTTTCGGTAGAGTTTAAGTGCTCAGTGTGTCAAACAGCTCACACTTAAAAAGATGCAACTTTTAGCCAGTGTTGAATGGATAGGAGAGGTAAGGCATTACTCTTCTTATACAGAACACGGCCCTTTTTGTCCAGATGACGTCCGTACATTATGATCTAAAGTACCGGCTTTAAAGACGTAGTAATTACTGCTTTCATTTTAAGAGCGCACTCTTGAGTTCCATTCAGACTTGAAAGTTCAGAGAGAAAGAACCCTTTGAGCTCATAGCGCACGTGAAATTGCAAAAAGTAGATAATGAATCGCCCGTTAGAAGTTTAAACGAAGGTTTTACTATTAAGGAGGAGAAGTTGAAAAAGCTTATTTTGTCGAGACGTTACTCACGTCTATACCCCAGAAACCTTATGTATCCACTCATTTTAAGCAGGTAAAAACCTGGCATTTTGCCAGCTAAGGCCAGTGTATAAGGGTAAGAACTTGAAATCTGATTTCAATTCATTGGAAAACCGTGATAACAGCCTCAATGTTTTTATTTAAAACAGTGAAATTTTGGCATTACATTCTCTTCTTTCTGTCCCCGAATTTTTCACCACCGTTTTAGCTTAAACCCTAGAGAAAGTTCAATTAACTTTAAAAGAGTTTTTGGGAACTTTTCGTGAGTATGTTTGGTTCAGACATAGAAATATGAAATGATAGGAACTCAAAACAAGCCTTGATAAATTACGCCGCTTGGGAACTCTAAATTTAACACAGGAAAGGACGAAAGAGCAGAAAAACTACGTCTTAAACGCATCCGCCGGACTTGAAAGTGAAGTGATCAATATTAACAAGCAGACCATAACTTACAAACGCTTTAAAAGACAAGAAGCTATTGTAGATGCAGGAAGATGCTGCGTACTTTCACTCTAAAGATAGGCGCTGAAGGCAAGCAGTTTTACCAATGAAAACCTTTAACCTCAATCCCTAAGACTTCAAAAATGCATATGAGAAGAAGCAGCGATATCTCTAAATCAAACAAGAGTGCAAAGGAAATGATTTGAAGTGGAGCCAAAAATAAATGGTTCTTTTAGATTTTCGGTGCAACAGTATCTTTCTTCTAGCAGTGGAGAGGCTATAAAGATAAATGAATTATTTGGATTTGTTACGAAACCATAAGGAGACTTTGAAGAATATACAAATTAATTTGTCAACTTTCAATTAGACGGGCTTCAACTCTATTGGCTTGCATGACCCTGTCGAGGAGTAACCAATACCGAACACCTTTCGTAACTTTCAAATTCACGCAATCCTCTTTGTTTAGGCAAACTCAAGTTATCGCCGTCGATCTTTATCTGTTTTGGAATCTAAAAATGGATTTCTTTTTTGTGCCGTTGGCATAAAATGCCCCGAGACTAATTGTTAACACCAACACAAACTCGAGCTGCAGTCTACCGCGCTTCGTTTTCGCAAAATTTGTCGAAATTGTGACAAAGCAAATTTGCTAGTCTTTACGCTTTACTGGTTGATGATTCTATGGCTTTATGACGTGTTAAGCCACTTGAGTTATATCCACGCCTAATTCAACGGGCCGCTGGTCTCACGAAAATGCTTTAAATAAAACAAAAACATGAGATCCGGTGTGTTACTTCCATTGGATAATCAGATGCAAAAACCGACGTTTACTAGATCTTGCAGTTTCGGCGAGATGTCATCTTCAAAAACGCTGATGTATAATAAGTGTTTAAAAGGGTGATGGATTCATGGTTTCGCGAGCGAGTAATTGCTCGTTATGCAAATTCTTTGTTTCACGGTGATTTTTGTTTGATCGACGATCACCTAGCGGAAAAGCAGAAGCCAATAATGAGAAAAAAATTAACTGAAGCTTGAAATCCTTAGAAATATTTAAGGGCAACTAGTCAGCTCTTTCTCTCTCAAGAGTGCCCAAACAAAAAATAATCAAGAAAAAAGTGCCATGACTTTTAAGTATTTTTTGTAAATAAAATACTGAAAAACAAATGGTACAGAGCGAAGGTACTGCTAAAGAGGTTTCACTTGAATGGTCACACCAAACAATTTCATCTACAGACTTAAAGAAAGTTAGAGTAACACATTGACGTCTTTGTAATTGAGGTAATTAGCAAAGGTGCAGTAACATCAGCTGAAAAGTCGCGGGTCATCACAGACTCCAAAACTTGTTCACTGCTCTTTGGTAAACTATGATCTCTAACTTGAGTTTCCATCAGTTTTTTCCAGTTCAAAGGAAACGAGAAGGAAATCTGATTGCGAACAACAAAACAAAAAATTTCCATCCATTTATAAGTTAGAAATCACCTTGCACAATACATATGAAACAAAAATCGATACCACAACAACCTACCGCCCACTAGCTGGCTTTTATTTTGTTTGTCAAAGCTAAGAACGTCATTTCCGACACAAAGGCAAGAAAAACCTTTAAACAGCACAGTACGGTGTCACAGAAAAGCTCAAGTGCATTCATTTGAACGTTCACACTTAATGATTTCATCCGCCGACACCATTACAGGAAACTACTGCTCAGTAGCTTTCATTTGAATGTTGACACGGCATAATCTCGTCCACACATTCTGCAAAACGGATAGAACCACTTTACACAACATATTAAAAACATTACCGCAGGAAAGTACTCATTCAGTAACTTTCATTCAGAAATGGAGTCACATTTAATGATCTCGTTCACAGACTCAGTCAGGGCCACTATAATATGTACATTATAAAAACAGTACACCATTGAGAAAGAATGCCTCAGTATCTTTCATTGAAATGGTCTTTATATCCACGATTAATAATTTCGTCTACACACTCAAAAGTAAGAACCACTTTACACAAAATGAAAATAACAACACAGGAAAGTAATATTCAGTGGGTTTCACTGGAACGGTCGCACTTCCTGATCTCGTCTACAAACTCAAACGTCAGAACCACTTTAAGCAACATTGTAAAAATAGCAACAGAGGAAAGTAATGCTCAGTAGCTTTCATTGGAACGGTCACACTTATAAATTCATGCGTAGATTCAAGCATTGAAACCACATTGCGCAACATAATTTAAACAGTAGTACAAGAAAGCATTGTGCAGTAGCTTTTATTGAGTCACTGCAGCCTCAAGTAAGGATGCCGACACAATTTGCTAAAAGCCTAGGGTAGCACCGTCTTCCGTACCATTGAGAAAGAATGCCTCAGTATCTTTCATTGAAATGGTCTTTATATCCACGATTAATAATTTCGTCTACACACTCAAAAGTAAGAACCACTTTACACAAAATGAAAATAATAACACAGGAAGGTAATATTCAGTGGGTTTCACTGGAACGGTCGCACTTCCTGATCTCGTCTACAAACTCAAACGTCAGAACCACTTTAAGCAACATTGTAAAAATAGCAACAGAGGAAAGTAATGCTCAGTAGCTTTCATTGGAACGGTCACACTTATAAATTCATGCGTAGATTCAAGCGTTGAAACCACATTACGCAGCATAATATAAACAGTAGTACAAGAAAGCATTGTGCAGTAGCTTTTATTGAGTCACTGCAGCCTCAACTAAGGATGCCGACACAATTTGCTAACAGCCTAGGGTAGCACCGTCGTCCGTACAGGATGATGACATGGGAAATTATTGCACGGAGTAGCATGCTTTTATCAATCGTCACACCCGTTAAAGATGTCAGTGGGCGACTCCGTCACACTGGAACACATGACAAGCAATCGAAATTATCGTTCCTTTTATTCTGGTGGAGGAAAGACACAGTGTAACAACAAAAAATGTCAGTAAACATTACTTAGAATGAATCGATGAGCGGAAGCTTTTAACGTGAACACTGTGTGATTCAACGATCTCTAACTGCGATATAACTCTCTGAACAACTGGAAAAATATACCTTAAATGTTCTCGTCATGGCTCTAAACCTGCAAAAAAAAAACTCGACACTGAAAAACAGGGCCAAAGAAAACCTCAGAAGGTTATGATAACAAGATCGAAAATCTAAATTTCAAGGCAGAGGTTTGTGCAAAGGAGGCGGAGGCATATTTTTCAAAATATCCGGAATACGTGATTTAAAGACCTTTCGAAAAAGAAGATCATATGATTACTCCACTTAGACTGTGCTTCCAGAGATTTCCAGCTAAACCTGATTGCGAAACGAAGAAAACCACTAATAGCAAATTATTTTCCTTCATAAATACATCAACGAACCCGCTAAAAAAAATAATACAACACTGGCTCGCCTTTTCAAGGTAACAGTCGGTCTCGTAAAGATAGACCCAAGATAATCGGTTTGTATTCTAGAAGCTTCAACGCTTTCCTAATGGGAACACGGTTTCTGGAGACGGAAAACTAAAAAAAACCTAATTTGAAATTTAAAAACAACAACAACAACAAAATTTACAGCTTCACCTTACTATGTACTACTTCGTAATTAAGTGAAGCAAGAGAGCAAATGTCAAGCTGTTGTTGACACAATCAGCTCGGTAAAACACTCTCAGATTGTACTTAACGCTTACAACATTTTTTTCACAAATTATTTTTGCTGAATATGGCTGGCCAATGCTTTTATCTTTACGTTGAACAAATGTTATCTAGTCACGCATAAGTCCGGCCTTTCCATCGTGCTCCGGAAACACTTTTTGACTATAAAATGATACCTCTTGTTAGTTCAGGATTTCCGACGTTGGCACGAGATACAAACCATACGTGAAACGACAGCGGTACGTAGGACTTGCTCGTGTCGGCTGGCATAGAAAACAACCAACGATAAGTAACAGATTAATCTGTTTGGCTTAACATCGTGGCAAATTTGCACGAGAGGAAAGGTTATAGGGAATGAAGTGTCAGTTTCGGTAAGAATCTATCAAATTTGCTAATTTTATAAAGTGCAAAGTCAATTAGTTTATGGGGCTTAAAGGTGATGTTATCTCACGCGAATACGGTAATACGCTGTGTCGGTGTTACAGTTGTATCACACCCGTTACACTAATCGCAGTTCGTTTGGTACATTACTGTAATCGAAGAAAAGAAGCTTCAAGGTACATCAGATCGTTTAAACCTCATTTTACACAAACTGGTTTTACAGATGCTTGAAATACTTGAGGCTTCCTGCCCACGAAACAAGTGCTTCACGTTTGCTTTTCTCATTTCGTTGCACGACGTGTGTTCGCGAGTCACGAACCCGATCAAAAGCAACCAAACAACAGTTCACGACGGTAAAAAAACAACCTTTTGGTATTTCTCAAGCAGCTCTTAAAGGTAATCTTCTTTTCCCCTTTGATAACATCGCTGAGATCCTTGTGATATTCACGAGCAGAGCCAATAATATAGCGAGGTTTTGTAGCCATCGGCAAGGAAAAAGACATGTCTAGCTAATTCAAAGCGATAGAAAAATCCGGAACTATACATCCAAAACAATGGCCCATTTCAGATGGGTTCAAATGCTTGTTAATGTGAAAGCTCTAGTAGCAGAGTAAATATGTTTATTTGTTTTCGGCAAGCTGTAGAAGAAATCCATATTCTTGCCATATTCGCTTTGTTTTCCGCCCGGCGGATATAAAAGTTTCATTAGAAGAAAAACAACCATTAGTGAGAGCGGATCTCGAGAAAGGCGGCTTGCCTTTACGTTTTTTTTTTTTAAAAAAAGACCTCGATATCTCATTGCTACAAACCGCGAGGAGTGGTCATCGCGAAATAGCCAAGGGGTTGTTGAATTATAAACTTAACTACCGGTCAAAACAGTAAACTTTTAAAACCTGCTTGTTCAGAGATATGTTGATAGGAAAGATGAAAGAGTCAAGAGATTGTGTGTTGAACGTGGGCAAGAGGTTTAGCACTTTTTTAAGGGACTTTCTTCGCGATAAAAAATTTTTCAGTATCATGTAGGTTCATCAAGCGGCTTGTGACGTAAAGATAGGTAAAATATTAAACTAATCAACTTCGATTCGCAAGGAAAATTAAGCGGTTATATGCCAAACAAATACCGGAAATGATACGTAACGCAGACTTTGTCAACAACTGTCAAATTTGTGTCAGGGTTAATGAAACCCTTCAAATGCACAACCAGAAATGAAATGCGAGCACAGTGACCTATAGAAAGCTCCCAAATAATAACCTTCAGGCATTTTGACCCGAGGGGTATTATTTAGCCTACGGGAAAATCGCAAGACGGTGGATGAAAGGAGAATCCAGCCACGTTAAAAGACTGCGAAAAACCAATTCCCCGCCTTCAGAGGCCTGTGATTGGCGGGGCGGTGAAATTTAATAAGTCTTAATTAGTTGCCATAGCTACTCATATGAATAGGTGTCAATCACAGGGGGGTTTCCTTCAGAAAAGCACTGTGACCGACGATAAAACCCAAGGTGCTTGGGCAGTGTGTTGCAGTTTAGCATTTCTATTGTTTTCCACTCGTGTGTAAAGATAAGAGAAAGGATGCTTTCCCTTGAGTGATTTACATGCTTTTACAGAGTAAAGCATCGGCTCATTTGAACTGCGCGCGCCAGAGTGGATCCGAATACATTTGCCACAACTCCTTCTAGAGGTAACCAAAATAAGTCAATGGGCGAATTTTATTATTCTTATTTATCCTAATGCGCGCGGGAAAGCAGCTTGAGTCAGTTTAACGGGGAATGTATGCATTCTTTCTTGTGCTCATTTTGTTTAATCTTGTTTACTTTGTTATTTGAATGTTATAGGGGAATGTGATGCGAGGACACAATACGGACATTAATCTCAAGGACTACTCAGATACGGTCAGATACCTTGAGCAGTTCCAAGAAATTACCAGCAAAACTTTCAGTGCCGAATTTCAGAAAAGCGGAGCTGAAATCACAGAGGAGACAGACGTCAAGAGGTCCCCAGAGCCCCTTCCCGCGCCTTTCAGTATGTATGGACCCAGTGACGGGTTTTACTCATCTCGAGTTCAAGGCCAAAACATTTTAAACCCAAACGTACGCAATGGAAATTTAGTATCTGAAAGAGGCATACCAAATCATTTCGGTTCATTCAAGCACGCAGAGATCGGGGTAGAGAACATGATTTCAGCGGAGAGAGGTGCTCCGATGTTTGATTATCATTACTCGCAGCACAATACACACGGTGGAATGTCCACAAACGAGGTTGCTAACTTTGCGAACGCAGCTAACACGCAAAATGAATTTGCGGTGGAAAATTCCACCACACCGTTCGGTCAAGGTGTTGCAAAAGGTTGTCTGTCTCCATCACTTCAGAATTGTCCACAGCAAGTTGCCATTAACCCTCTAGCTGGCTTAACAGAACTGGCCGAGAAAGCGAACTTCGCGTCTGAACTCGCCCGAAATGGCGTCGCCGAGTCTCGTTTTAGCTCTCAACCACGCCGCGGCCAAATAAATGGCCCGGCTGTTCAGTACAGCTTCCCAGAAGCACCGAGAGGCCGAAGCTGGTCACGTTCTATACCTGAAGGTGTAAACAGCTTCTTCAATGGAGGACAGCAGCCTTTTCAAGCTGATGAGTTCTCGCCGACTCTCTCGACAGGGAGTTCGATTCTCACAGATTCTGAGCTGGGAAGCCCGTGTCACTCGGCACGGCCGCGACACTTCTTCCCTTATAGCGAGTCGGAGTCGGATCTTTCGCCGACTGAAATAAACCCCTATGATAGATCGAGAGCATCTTACCAGAACTACAACTCGAGAACGTTTGCAAATTACAAACTTTGGAGTAATCAGACTGAGTCGATCACGCCAAATGTAACGGTAGTTCCCGACCCAAGGAGTAAGCTGTCGCAGTTGTTCAAGTCTGGCAGTCGTAGCACCACCAAATCGGAGGAGATACTCAAGGAACATTTGCAAAACTTCGGCAAGTACTTGCCAACGCAGGGAGACAAAAAGCAAGAAAAAAAAGCTGACACTGAACAAGAGAATAGCTGGACTGGCGAGGAGGAGGTTAAAGAGAAGAAAACTTCGACAGCAGCTTCTAACGCGAAGGAATCTAGCGAAGAGAATACAGTGTTCCCTTGCAAATGGGTCAACTGCGAGGGATCCATATTTTCGGAACAAGATGACTTGGTGCGCCATATAGAGAAAGTTCATATCGATCAAAGAAAGGCGGACGATTTGTATATTTGTTATTGGAAAGACTGCAGCAGGCAACGAAGGGCTTTCAACGCGAGATACAAGCTTGTGATTCATATGAGAGTCCATTCGGGCGAGAAGCCCAACAAATGTACGGTAAGTAGTACGGGTAGTACAAAAGCGATGTTTGTTTTGTATTGTCTTAGAGTTCCTTCAGATAGATCGCGTCAATTATTTTGCACTCAATTTGTAGGATTGGGAGTGATATTGAGTCAAGAATAGAGTTTTGGAAATTTCTCAATATCGGCTCGAATTACCTACCAATCGAGCGATGGGCATCTGTTATCGCGAAATGTCCAAATACAACACGTGCAAGTGAATTCAGACTTTGCGGTTCTTGGTGCTCGTTTTGACACGAGTGGTATTCAAATGTCACCTTGGGCATAATTTAATCATGTTTTTATGAGTTCAATCACACGACGTTGCTTTCTTTGATCAGGCAGAGAACTTTTGTCGGTTTTTGGATGGGAAATGAAGGTCTGCGATGCGTGAAATTCAGGAAATGAGTAGACACATATTTTAGCATTGCGGTCAAAAACCCATCTCGTTTCTAGACGGCCTGTAGCTAAAGGTAACATTCTGATGTAGCAGGCATTTGAAGCCACTCACGCCAGGGTCTGTGTGCATTTGCATAAGACACAATAAAACCTTTGTTTGTCTTTCAGTTTGGCCTCTACAGCTACAAATTCAAAGGCATATTTGTTATACTTGTGGTTCGGAACAGTCGAAAAGAAAAACAAATTCCCTAGACCAGATCTCGTAAATCACGAAACGGCTTTGCGCGTGTTTAAATCTCTCGTCTCGCTTTTCTAAGGTCAATAATGAAAGCGGAGAGTTACAAGGAGGATTTTTTTCGTCTTGGCGAACTTTTGCGCGAGAATTTACCGCAAAAATATCTGCGCATTCAAGAGCAATGAAAGGGTTCCATGTGGCTCAATCGGCGGGGATGCTATAGAGAATTGTTACACAATCAATCGTTTTCAGTCTAAAATACCATGTTTTCGAGAATGATCACTCACAAAAAACCGTAAGAAAAAAAAATTAAGAGAACAAAAAGTACACTAGCTCGACCTCTTCAAGGTTTTTGTGTCCTATTCTTCTTTTATTAATTCCGCGTGTATGCAACCTGTTTTGAAAAGCAATTTGTTGAGTGAGGAGAGAGGGGGGAGTGGTGTCGGAAGACTACAAAGAAAAGCTATTGAAAGTCGCCTCATACAGTCTTTACACTCGCAAGTTTTGTCTCCCCTTCCAAATAAAGTTATGAATATAATTAGATTTGGTGTGAATTAAAATGGACATTGCCATGAAAATGGTCGCTCGGCGATGGCTAAGGCGCGAGGCTCTCTGTTGACCTTGGGGCGAAGAAACGACCCCCGCTGTTTGCGTGAATCGTCGTCACGGAAGACTTTGGACGGAATTTTTGACGTATTCCAAAAGTTGAAAACCACCTGCTCTTAGTCAATGACAGTATCTAGTAATACGTTGGTCGTCAAGCGTTTTATTTCAAGTTGGCAACACTCTAGTAAGGCAAACCCAAACAATTCCCATTTGACAAAGATAGTTTTTTCTTGAGAACGCCCTAATTGATATCACAAACGTCATCGTTAAAATGGTTTTTCTTTTAATTAAAATTTATACGATGATTTCTTTCTGTTTATTTCGCACTAGTGTACAAATTTAAAGCGATACCTGTGATTCTTCGTGAGTGCTAAAAAAGTCATTGTTTGATCACCCCTTTTGTCTGTGTAAAATCGTGCACCTGCAATAAATTTTTGAAGATTGTCTTCATTCTGTCTGGATAAAAAGCGTTTCAAATTGCATATTTAAGAGTGTGCAAACCGTTCTATTTAGTTTAATATTGAATTTTATGGAAAACCTCATGTATTTTGTGGAAATTTAAGGACAACATTTAACCAAACAAAGCGCTAATTGATTTGTACTCGACTCATGCTATTTTCGAGGGCAAAAAATAATATTCAACTGACAGCGTATTAAATTGCTTTTACTCAATATTTATCTCTCTTTTGCATTTATTAAGTTTGAGTCCTAAATCAATCAAAATAAATAAAACATGACAGTTAGCAATTGAATTTCTAAATACAAATTAATTTTTTTGGACATTGTGGCCAAAACATTTACAGTAGACTACCAACAGACAGTTTAATTTCAAATTGATGCATCGCAAAATAAACGCCTTTGTTTCTGCTTTGTGTGTCGAGGCCATTTCAAGAAAACTGGCACTGAGGCAAATTTGATTGCAGTAATTACTGATCAGTTGTTCTTAACTAATTTTTCTGACAATACACTGCCCACAGAGATTTGAACAACAGTCTTCCTAACATTAAATGCAGATATACAGTGTTTTAGAAAAATAGAAAATAACTTGTACAGGCTTCCTGACAAGTGTATGCTCATTGCTATTTTAGGTGCCAGGACATTAATTACTTTTCAAAATTTATTATGTTTGTTTTGAGTGACTTTCTTACATTCACCAATTTTGTTTATCTTGGATGGGTTTCCTTTCAATTTAATCTTACAAGTATTAAAAGAACAGGTTCTGTAGCCTCTGGTGGCCTGTTATTTGATAGATTATTTTTTTGGAAAAATGTGGAACTAGTTCTTGTGTTTTTGAACCCAGCTGGTGTGATGAATAGATTGGTTTGAATTTCGCCATCCAGACTGAGGTAAACAATTCCCAGTAAAGCACAAAGGTCTCTGTGTAGCAGTTTTACCATAACTGTATATGTATATTCATATCTTTTGGCTTTAACAAAAATTAGTTTCTCTTGCCATTTTAATGATAGAATTGTAGATTCGCTTTTTGAAATACATTGCATTGCATAAGTAAATTACTGCTCCATGACTGACATGAATGGTCATGTTATAGCCACCCTCGACGGCATAATGTTTTTAACAACACCAGTGAAAAGTAGCTAGCACTATGTATTCTTCATGTATCTGTCCAGACTTCAGAATTTTATCCACAAACTTGAAAATATAAGAAGCTGTCTCATCAAACAAGATAAAATTATTATTGTGAAAAGTGAACTGCTCTGCAATAAATGTTTAATGAATATATGTTACTCCTTTGAAGTGAAGCAAGTGTATAGAGTTGCACACAGAATAAGTCGAGTACCATCTATTTGTCTTATGAAACACATAACCAAACACATTCCGATTTTTAAAGCTTAAGTTCTTTGAAACAAAGACGTGGGATGCGGACATAAACAATGAAAAAAAAAAACGTTCTCAAGCTGAAACAAGTAGTCATCTGGTAAATTATTACAGCTGTATTTAACAAAAACTACAAAGATAGTTCAAAATGATTTCATAGTTTTAGGAAACAATATGAAAGAGTGCATCTATGTTTCACTAAAAGTTAAGCTATTCCATATTTATTTGTAGGAGTGATAATGTTCTTTCAAAAACTTCAAGTTGGTAATATATTAGAAATTCCCTAATGTTGTTTTTGAGTGAGTTCGAGATCATTTTGTCTCATGAAAGCATTCCACTGTTTTTAGTAGTCTTGAAGTCTCAGCCTTTTAGATCTTTTGAAGGAGAGTTTACAGTCATCAGAATTCAGGTCATTGGCACTGCCAATATCAAGATTAAATTTGATATTATTTTGTTGACATTTGAGATACTATTTTAAAATCAAATATATATTGGTCAGTGAGTGAAAAATATTCACTTCCTGGTGACCATAAGCATCTGTTCAAGACCAACAGTACAGGTTTGCATTGACATATTTTGTCTTAAACTTGTGTACTCTGTCTTGGACGAAAAACACATATTTGGTGAAATAACAAAGAAGCAATGTCTAGCCATTGGAAACTTAAGCACTTGATTATGCATCGTAAGTCTCAAGAAGGTTCAAAAGACAATGGAGAGATTAAAGTCATAATGTTCCTCTGTTATCCCCACAAACATCATGTTATTCCCAAACACAAACATCGTTGTTTCTAATCCAGACGAAAGACAACATCACAAGTGGCTTTTTGAGACAAATCCAGCGATTTGGCTTAAGAGGTTAAGTGCGGATTTCCACTGTCAATAGGACAGGAACTGAAACTGGCGTTATGTACAGAATACTAATGTAAGAAGAGGTGTAAGCCTTCAGTACTTGCATAACTCGTCCAACCTGACCTGGCCAAGGCTGCGCTCTCAGGAAAACAGTAGGGAGCCCAATAATCCAGGGTTGCCTAGCATTTATTTTTCGTTGAAAAAGCAAGGGTTTTAAGGGTGAAAGTAGGTCATCAGCGGGCCACCAGGCACTATTACACGCTAGAGCATACCAAGGGGACAGAGGATTGGAAATCCATCTTAATCTTGATGTCAATCACCATGTTCTGAAAGTAATTTTCTCACAGTACTTTTGTGATTACATTATTTTGTATTAAGTTGCTCCGGTTTTGCTGTTATTCCACTGATTTGTTGGCTAGGCAAATAAGCTTGTGTTATTTGCACTGTCTCCAGAACATTCCTTCTTTGACGTGTTTTTACTTTTTACTAACACAAGTTGTGTGGATTTTTTTTCTTTGATTCCCCTTTTTCTGAAAAAATAAACAACATACTGCAATAGCTCTTCTTGACGAAAGAATTTCTCAGGCATGCACCTTAAAGATATTGCAAAATAGTTATTAATTTATTCCACCTACAGACCTGTGTTTTTCGAAAACAAGATATATATATAGAACACAGAAAATGTCACACTTCTTTCTTCTAAGATAGACAAATGACATATACTTGAGAAACACTGACAGTACATGTATTTTATCCATGAACTAATTTTTTATTGTTCAAAAGGTGGATGTTTCTATCCAATTATTACATGTAATAAATTGCTATCCAGTGGTTCGAATCCTGTTGAAGCCCTGACTTTTTTCAGGCTTCTTCTTTCCAATTAATTGGAAAATTTACTGCGATGATCATTCTTCACTTTTCTTTCTTTCTTTTCAGTGGATGTCTTGTTTGTTTTCCTTATAGTTCTCCAGTTAAATGTGTTTTATCAATAAATTATTCTAATATTGAAGGAGACTTGCAATAGTAGTTCGGCAAAATAGAAAAAATTCCAACAAGGCAATAGTAAACACTTACTATAAATGATTAAGAATTATTTAGGATGGAAGATATTGACAATAAGAAGAACAAAACGTCAATGAACTAGTTTTTCCACTTTCCTTCTTCAGTTCCCAGGATGCAATAAGGCGTTTTCAAGGCTAGAAAACTTGAAAATTCACATGCGGTCCCACACAGGGGAGAAGCCATACCTTTGCCAACATCTAGGCTGCCCAAAGGCATTTTCAAATTCATCTGACAGAGCCAAACATCAAAGGACACATCAAGATACAGTAAGTAAACACCACTCTCTACATGTACTTGGTAATAAAATGAATCAATGTAGTATAGTGAAACCCTGCAGCTTCAAGGACACCCTCTTCATACAGACACCTCATTATTACAGACAGTTTCCTTTGCCCCTGGGGAATGAAAACCCTTACATTTTCTCAAAATTCAACCTGCTTAATTCGGACACCCATTAATAGGGACGCTTTCTATGGCCTCCTCAGTGTCCCCGTATTAATGGGGTACGTTTGACTGTACTGAGATTATTATACAGTAAAACCCTGCAGCAACTCTGAAGGGTGACAAAAAACAGTTTGAATTAGTGGGGAATTTGAGTTATCTATACCAAACCCTAAATGAAGTCCTGGCAATTTGACCACTGAAATCCTTTTGTGGCAAAGTCAATTAAAGATAATCCCCCTTCACCCTTACATGGACAGTAAAAGAGTAAATTCTACTCCAAAAGTCTGCTATATTCTATATTTAAAGAAAAACATGTATCACAAGTGAATGGTGCAGTTTCTTGAATATCAGTGTAGTTCTTAATTTAAAAATCTTGACAGCTACTAGAAATCAAAATATTTTAATTCCCTTCCTCCTCATACTGCGTGATGTTTTTCAAACCTCCCTTAAGTGCGCACCCTGAGACCTAGGCATAGGCCTTTGCTTGCAGCAATTTAAGGACTTAAATCATCACATAAAATTGAGCTGTGAAAGAGTTAATACAGTAGAACCTCAATAACCCAAACTCAAATGTACCCTTTTACTGTATTATTTAGTTAGAACTACCTTATTAATAGCCGTTAATAATACAGTGTACCCATCAATAATGGAGGTTTGGGGGTTAGAGAAAAGGTGTCATACAGTGCAGTCTGTAAACTCTTTTAATCCAAGAGGGTACTTATGCCAAAAATCAAAATTCATGCAAAACAGCAACTTTGATGTTCCGAAATAAGGAAAACCTAACATAAAAGTATAGCCTAAGGGGTTTGATTTGAATGGTTACGCTTTAACCCTTAAAGCCCTGATATCCACATACAAATTCTCCAGACTGACCTCTATACATTTCCTTAAAGAATTAGTTGAGAGAATTTGATAAAAGATCAAAGATTTTTCTCTTTTTGATCATTTTATTAATTCTCATCGACTTTGCTCTTGACAATCTATGGATATCATTCGGAGAAAATCGATGTTGGTCACTATTGGGATTAAAAGGGTTAAGATTTGGCCCACAGGGATTAAGTTTGCATTAGGTCAGTATGTGTTCTCTCGTTGACTCAAGGGCTGAAGAAAGTTTAAATATGTTGCCCTTTTTGAGTATTGTGACATAATATTTTTTTTCCTGCTATTTGCAGAAACCATATGCATGTCAAGTTCCTGGTTGTCCAAAGAGATACACAGACCCATCTTCACTTAGAAAGCATTTCAAACAACATGCTAATGGCAAAATGCCACAGCAGAACTCAAATACAAAGGTATGTCTCTTTCTTATGATTTTTAAAACCCATTGCCTTTTGCCCCTGTACAGTGGAACCTTGCTATAATGAACCTGTCCTTGGTATAGCGAGCGATTTTCTTTACCACAGAAATAGTAAAATATAGGGAAAAGAACCTTGATATAACCAAACATTGTTATATCAATAGCAAACAAATTTTGCCAGTCCCTTGGCCCTTTGTCTTATCGAATTGCCACTGTAGCTGTTTCATCACAGAACAGATTTGTATTCCTGGCTTAAAGTTGCACATTGATAAACAAAAAGAAGAGACTTTTCATTTAACTGGACTCTTTTAAGCAGCACTGGCAACAGATGGGTGTTCGGAGTTCTCTGGATTAGGCAGAAACCACTGACTTTCACCTTAACCTTTGAACACCATGTGCCTCTATCAGAATTCAAACAATAAATAATAATCTTGTACCCCATTTTCTGCAAAAGATACAGTTTTTGCTGCTATTATTCCACTGAAAATAATATTCTTTTATTGCCATTTCCGCAATGTTGTGACTTTGAAATTAGGAAAGAAAAACAGAAACAACCTTTCTTACCAATATACTTGTAATGTCCTTATGACAAAATTTAATGCTATATTTTGTTTTATATCAGACAAAACAGAAAACAAGAGGAAACAGATCATCAAAAAGAGACCTACTGTGTGCAGGGGTGACAAGACCTTTGTCAGATTTTGCCTTTATGGACGAATTTCAAGCAAGAAAGCGCCAGAAAATGCTAGATACACTTCGTCAGACAACAGAGAAAAAACTTGCTCTGGAAAATGGTTTTGCTCAAGCACTTCCTGATACTCAAAGAGCTTGGTATGGTCCAGAAAGCATGTACAGACAGTACAATCCACCACCTTCACAACCTGTAGCAAGAGCGAGCACACCAACTCCCGAAGAGGAACAAGACTTTCGCTATACTCAAATGTTGAGCTCAATGGAAATCCCCACATTTGAGGAGACATTGAAACCACTGATGAGTGGTTATTCAACGTAGCTAACAAGCTTCGCTGACTCAAATGGTCCAAGAACTTGAATTCAAAGAAGAACCCACAAACTTGTACAAACAAGTTTTGATGCAGACAGAAGACACATGGTTTACATTAGCACTGTATATGTCATACTTGTCAGGACCGGACTGTAAATAACAGGAACTAGGAGATTGTTTTTGGGGGGTCATGCTTGATGAAACCTAAGAATTTCATAAAATGATGCAGATGTGACGAGGCCACTTGTACGTGTCCGTAAAAATTGTTTTTGCTAGAGGAAAATAGAAACTGTACTTGCTTGTACATGTAGGGTTAAAGAACAGGAACCCTACAAGATCAGGCATAATGACTTTCAAACTCAAGGGAAAATCACAAGTTAGTGGTAATGGTTATTCATAGGAAATTAGCATTTTTATTATAAGATTTTAAAATTGTTTATACATCCAGCAAGCATGTAAAAGCTATTTGGCACCATTAAATGAAGTTAGTACTATTTTATTGTAAAAGTACTCGAGTGAGAAGATTTGAATTCAAATGTATTTTTCGCTGCTGCTTAAAAAATTAATTTCTAATTTAAGTAAGAATTGAATTTATGGAAGTACATGTAAGATGTGTTGAAAAGTTATTTTGATACAGAGACTTCTGCAATGGTGAAAAGGTACAGACTGTTAAGCTGCGCAATTAAAAGTAATGGAAACTTCCTGGCATAATCCATTTCCTTAATAATGAGCTTTAATATAATAATTAATAATGTTGCATAAAATATTTTCATTGTAGTTAGTTCATAATTATGTCAGGTCAATGTCCAACTTGTTGCTAATCTCATTTTTGCCAACAACATTTTGTACAATCTCTGTTGTTTTAATCAGTAATTTATTGTACCATAAACCATCATACATGCAGTAGAAGTGAGCCACACCTACTTTACATACATTTCATTCATTATTATATTCCTCTTTTGTCCTTTCAATTTTCCAGTTCTTTATCACCTAAATAGGTTATACACAGTCATGGTAAAGACACCAACAAAAATAGCGCATTGTCAATTGACTGTATTCCAGAATAAGAATAAAAGCGATAAGCTTTAAAAGTCACTCATTTTGGCATTTATTGCTTTGCAATAGCTAGAAATCTGCTTGCAATAAAATATCCCAATGTATGTAGAGTTAAGTGGCCCAGAATACAATCAAACACACCCTTAAAGAGACGGCCTTATATCATTAAAAAGTCTGGCTGTGGAAAAACCCTGCTATTGTTGAAACTTTATGTAAATATCAAGCACTTTTTCTTTTACTTCTGATTCATCAGCATGCATAGAAAAACAGCTTGTATTTCTAACTTTTTTATAGTTACTGTTTTGAGACTTGCAGGATTAACATCAGATTATTAAAAAATATTGATAGTATGGTTATATGATAGTTTTTAATAAAACATTATTAATTGAGTGTTACAAGGCCTGAATTCATTTATTTGTAAATTTCTAGATGAGGCTGGGGTTTCAAAAAAATTGAGGTAGCCAGCAGGTTAAAATACATGCAGTAACCGACTGTATCTCCAAGGGGCCAGTAGTCCACTTTTCCAGAGGTGTCTTGGGGCATGCTCCCTCAGAAAATTTTAAAATTTCAAAGCGCTAATAAGTGATTTCTAGCATTCAGGGGACTAGACTGAGTACAAAAGAGAATGTTTTCCATTCAAGAAAATTTGCATGGCTCAAATTTGGCTAAAACTTCAAGTCAAATTTTGATCTATCAGCCACACAATCAACTCTTACAAGCAATGAAAAATGATAATTACCAAGTTACATACATTTGCACGTGAACAAATTCTATTTTTAACACATTATTTAAACTAGTTGCTTCTTCTTTGGGGAAAAAAAGTGGCCGATTTCTCTGAGCAAAAGCTATTTGATATTATCTGGCATACAGTTAAGTTGTTGGTCAAATTAAGAAAATTATTTTAACAAAATCACAAGGATGAGGAAAAATAAACACCTTCACCTTGCACGCAGACATGGAACAGACATAACATACATGTACACAGTTGCTGTACATGTAGGTAGCCGGCAGATAGGAATCATGTAGCATGCTCTTCCTATGGAATTTACATTTTGTTTGAAGACAGTGAATTACTAATAACTACTGTATAGTCATAAAAACTTGCAACATTTGAAGTGCCTTACAGAAATGTTTCATGTTGATGATACATTTGGTACATTATACTTTGGTCTAGCCTTGTCTCATGCATTTTATAGTAATGGGGTCAAGAATATTATTTAATTTTACTGGGTCTTCATACATAGAGTTTGGACATAGGGGCCATTTTATACATGGCAAATTTCAGCCCAGGCTGAAATTTTGCTCTAGTTAAGCGGGCTTGTTATCTTTTTCTTCTCGTTTTTAAAAAAGTGAATTTTAGTAAAGGCGCAATATTGTATTTGTAAAGTAAATTGTAAATTGGGTGGGAAGGTTCAAGCAATGAGCATGCCCAAGTTCACATCACTCCAGGCTAAAAATTTGAATGTCATTTTGTGAGTTATTTCAGCCTGTTGACCAGGATAAATTTCCAGCCCAAATTGTGTTCCCTTGACTAGAAAATTTATCTCCATGCTGAAACTCTCTTCACGTAATTGCCTAATTGCACAATTGTCTTTCAAGGCTGTGCTCTAGCAAAGCCTGGTGGCCCATCGCACCTAACGTTTGTTCTCGGGCAACTGGAAAATCTTTGCTTTTTCACAGAAATCATATGCTGAGCACACTGGATTTCACAAGTTCAGAGCGCTGGGCTCCCTTCAAATTTTCTTAGAGCCCAGCCTTGTGACTTTTAATGAAAACATGTTTAGGAAACCAACCTCAAACCTTGTTAGCACTTTATCATTACTTGCTTCTTTAGACTGTACATAATTCAAGATAATATACTAATAGTCACTCACCTAATTATTGAGACAGTCCATAGATTCCAGCAAAGAGCGTTGTTTCTTAACAGGTTTGCACACACTTGAAGAATTAAATACTAAGTACTCTTTAAACAACTCGTCCTCTAAAGCATCTTCACTCTCAGTGACAAAGGCTTCTGTATTATCGCTGCTCATTTTAAGCTTTTTACTGGGTTGACCATCCATCGCAACATCTTGCTTGTGATCTTCCAAACAGTTTTCAGTGTTTGATTGTAACCAATTCAGCTTTTTAATTTTTGAAGTGAACATAATTACTGGAAGTTCACCGGTGCTGTGGTTTTCCCTTTTTTCTGTTAACTTCTGTATTATTTCTGATCGTGTCGACTTGTAAAACGTCCCTCTTATCACTTTTAAAGGCTTTCTTTTGTTCCTTGCAACAAAGCACTCAGATTTTTTCAGCCAATCGTTAATAACATCAACAGCCCATCCTTCTGTTACTGTGAAAGCTTTACCAGTATAGAATTCATCATTGAACTATTTTGAGAAAAAAAAAACATTGAAAAAATAAGAGTAAAAACAAAAATGAGCAGACTGGTTGTTATGAGTAACTGAATAAACAAGTGTTTTACTTGAGTGACAATGTTTTGGTGTGAATAATATTTTTACATCTTCTACTGCAGACAGAACGTAGTGACGGAGTCCAAGTCGTAATCAGAAGCATAAGACTTTATGATCTACTGAAAACAGCATTCAGATTCAACTCCATCACTTGTGATCAAGTGAAAACTACATTGTCAGAGTCACAAGCAGAAGCAGAAGAACTAACCAATCACAAAGCGTAAGAATGTGCATTGTCATTAGCTCATTGTTCGGCCTCTGCCTCTGCTTCTGACCCGACAATCTGGTTTTCACTTAATCGTAAATGACGGAATCATAAGCAGAGTCAGAAGAAAATGGAAACCTTCACGCTTATGACTCTGACTTTTGATTTTCACTAGGTCATAAGCGCGCTCTCGACTCTGCTTTCAACTATGGCTCTGACTCCGTCACTAGTGAAAACCCAAGTATAGGTCCTGCCCTAGGATCAACCCCCTTGACCTCCCACTCTGCAGTCAAACACTCTGCCGATTGAGCCGGTCCTGTTGCATCTTTTTTGGGAAGAACCTTTTGTTTTAATCAATCTACATGTAATGTAAGGCTGTTCTCAGAGAAAAATTTCATTGTAAGGAGCCCATAAAGCTCTGAACCCATGAAATAAGGGTGAAAATAATTAATTTTGTGGAAGACAGAACTTTGACTGTATAAATGAGGTGTCCAGGGTGCAAAGAAAGTCAGTTTTTTAGCCTGCCATTCGGGCAAGCTGTAGCTAGCACGTACTAGTCCACAAGTCATTTCAACAAGCCCCAGAACCCTTTTTGATTAGCAGGATTGATTACAATCCTTCTGTAATTTGAATTTCCCCAAAAAACAGCACTTGGCCGTCGGGCAAGTTAAGAACAAAAATCACTACCCCAGTAGCAAAATCCACTAGCCCCAGGCTACCGGACACGACTTTCTTTACACGCTAGGTGTTGACTTGCTGCTCCAGACAGTTAAAATCAGCACCCTATAATACAGCTCAAAGTTATGCCCCTTTTAAGGAGGAGAAAGCAGTGCCTGGAGCACACTGTACCTTTCAAACGACAAGAGAGTAATGACACCTTGCCGCATCTGAAACATGCATCCCACACAGTGAAAGAGTCTTTAAATAATATATAAATAATCCTAAAACGTAAAACTTACATCCTGTGGTGCCAGACACAAATTTCTATGCTTTAGAAGCTGCGGGACCCCATATCGAAAAGACACCTGAGTACCAGAGAGATTCAGAGCTGTCAAGGAAGTCAGCTTGAGGAGGTGCTTGACAGCATTATCAGTAATGTCATGGTTAGAAGCCAAATCCAAAACAGCAAGCTTTCCAAGTCCATCTTTAAGGAGGCGCTGAGGTAATGTGAATTTTTTTACACCAGCATCAGATAGGCAGTTGTCTTTGAGGCTCAGCTTGATCAAACTAGAGGAAGAACAAAATTACAATAATAGTATTTTATTGCATGCATCAGTAAGGGTTTCCATCAAAATACCATTTCAAGGTGAGTTTGAAGTATCACCAGGGTTGGGGACCATACTCCCATATACGCAGTGATTTTGTTACCCCTGCGTCCTGCATCCCTGATACATAAGAATCACCAAAGATGCAAAACGCATGCAGCAATCAAATGTCTACTACAATGTATGCTTCAGTATTTATTACTGAATTCGGCTCTTGTAAGATGCGAAGAATTATGCAGATCTTGGAGGAAGTTATTACCTTGGCCTTCAGCCTCAATAGATAACATCCTGCTCAATCTGCATAATTCTTCACATCCTACTCAGTCTCATTCAATAACTGCTAGTTGTCACCACACTAAGTGTTCTAAAATAATAATATACTACAGTCAACTCTCTCTAAGACGGACACCTTTGGGACCTGCTCTAAGTGTCCGTCTTAGAGAGGTGTCCATCATATAGAGAGTCAAATAAAGGGAGTAAAGAAAGGCAGGGACCAACTCTAAGTGTTCGTTTTACAGGTGTCTGTTTTATAGAGATGTCCTTTAAGAGAGATTCGACTGTAATCCTTTAACACACACAGACTCACCAATGAAAATGAGACATATATGACAGCAGCTCATGAGTATCCCCAAGTCGACAATGGCTAACATCCATTTCAGTAAGGAAGGTGAAGAATTGCAGAAACTCTAGGTAATTATTTGCAAGAATGTGTTTTGATGAGAGAGACAACTTTGATAAGACAAGTTCACCATATGCCTCACAAAATAGCTTCAAATTCTTGGGATTGGACACAAATCCTTCATTCTCCTGAACTTTATGGAATAGTTCTTTACCCACAATATCTGGGAACTCTGCTAAGGATTCAACCATGGTTATATTCTTGGCAACAAAGTCCAGGCAAATAAGGAAAAGTGATTGAGGACTAAAGTTGTTACCATCCTTAGCAACAGAACAACTTGCTCCTGTGGATAAAAACATGTACACTGTAGTTGAGATTTTAAAAATAAAGGAAAATACAAACAACTTGTACACACCAGAGATCATTTTTTCCTCAGAGATCCTTTGAACAAAGTTATAAATTAATTCTTAATGAGGAAACAGGGGCGTAGCAAGCCCATAGACCTGTAGGCCTGCACAGCCTACAGTTTTTAGTTTGATCACTGTTTAAATTATGCTTTGTTGAGCTCAAAGTGTTGGTGAGGTCAGTGCATGCATACTAGTCATGTGTGCAATTTACAGGGTATATGAAAATGAAATTCAGCCAGGCCTACAACTAGTCAAAGAGCTGGCTACGCCCCTGGGAAGTGTTTGCTTATAGCGAGGTTAAAAAATCCTAACATTTGAACAGGACTCTAACTGAGATTCAAAAAGAAGATAGACGTGTGTAACTATGTCTTTGACATGAGTGCCTGCTGGGTACCCTGATAGGTTTTGGTTTGAGTTTATGACAACAAGTTGTGACTAAAATAAATAATAAGAATGTTTCTGTGTTCAAATTAGAATGCCCATTTCACTTGCCCAGAGGAAAAGCTGGAATTCATGTAATTTTTTTCCCTGTGGCTATATGCCCAGCAGTTGGGAGGAGTCTTAAAAAACTAAATGCTCAGCAGTCAGAAAATCATTTTCTAGAATTTCTGAACAATCCCTTTTTCTAATCTCATTTAGTTTTTTTAAGACCCTTCCCGGCTGCCGGGCATATAGCCACAGCATAATTTATTTTTCTGAGCCCCAAAGAAAACATACCTCTTCCATGTTTTGAAACAGCTGTGCATGTGCAACCATCTAATTGCATGAACTTTTGCCTTATAATAATGGGAGGTTCATTTTAAAAAGGGCACCTTTGAAAGATCCCCCTAGAGACTAACACCATGATTGAGATGCGATAAAATTTCCTCTACGAGGATGGTGGCAGAGCTTAGGCCAGTCATTATTGGGGCCCTCATCTCTTTATTTTTGTTTCAATCTGTATCTCACCTACAAACTATTTCAAGGATAATTTATTGACATTATCTAGTCTTTCCCACATCCGTGGACGAGAAATGGCCGTCCCAAATTTAACCTGCTGATTGCAAGGCCCAGTTGTTCGAAGGCCGATTAGCGCTTAGCCCAGGGTTAGATTCAACCTGTGTTTCTTCTTCTTTTGGTCAAAAGCATTTTCTCGGATAATTTTCTCTGTTATGTTTAAGAACATCCAATCATCAACTTGTTGACAAAAAGAATTAAACTGAATTTACTTTTTAAGCTTTCATATCTGAATTCAAATTTCGCACTAACCCTGGGTTATCTTAACCCAGCTTCGAACAACTCCGCCCAGCTGATATAACTTACATGTGATATAACTTACACGAAGGTAAGCTTTATCGGCGTCAATTGTTAATGCTCACATGACAAACTATTAAAAATTTCTTTCACTCAGTATATTGCATACCTTTGAAGAGACTTATTTTGTAAGAGCAGTCATTTTTGTCCGTTATCCCATAACCCGAAGGCGCGGACACTCGGCCATATTTGTTTCGTGTGTAAACCAAACCAACTTCATTCCAACTGTCAAAAATATCCCTTGAAACATCTTGGAACGCCATTGGGCTTGAACAAAGCTCTCCTGTGACTTACAAAGTAGTGTTTTGCTTACCAGGCTGCATTTTCTCTGCTGGCAGAGGCCTTGTGCATGAACATTAAGCGAGAAATTTACCAACGCTGACGTTGTTTGTCGCTGCAAAAATGGCTTAGTGGAACAGAATGATTCATATTTTCCCGCCATGCTGCGCGCCATTTCAATACCGAGAGGGCATTGGGAACAAAGCTTACCACAGGTAGCCCAGCTCTATTTTGCTGTTTTTGGTCTCTTAAGTAGCGTTTGTAGGGCAGATAACTGTAAGAAAACAACACAGACACAACTCAATGGCTGTTAATGTGCATTTTAACTGTTTTATCGACCTTACGATAAATTCCCATACAAATCCCTATAATTTGGCTTCAGCCGTGGCATACAAATGGTTACGCGCCAGGAGCCTATGATGGGCTCCTGTTACGCGCGCATATAGTTGGCTTTGTGGGACGGAGAATCTTCCCGCCATATGTTTTTCTTGTTCATACCAACGGTACTTTAGGTGATCGAAATTTTTCTGCACTTCTACTGAAAAGACTTAATCGTAACGACATCGGCCTGCGGCTGACACCAAAGCATCCAGCCGCACGGGAGAGAAAATGAAAAACCTCTAACCCAGAGTGGGAACCAAAATATATAGCGCCGTTGACGAAAATACTTTACCAAAAAACAAATTTTAAAAAAGTGGGCTTTTCAACAAGGGCTTTTACGGACAAGATATTGTCATGGCGTTTTAGCCCCCTGAATATTGTAGGTTGTTTGCTCAAAAGAAGGCCTACCTAAGGGGGGTCACGGGCACCCAAGGACCCCCCCCCCCTAGCTACGCCCCTGGGGAGTGGACAGAAGCTGCATCCGGTATGGTTTTCGTGCAGGCGCTAACGCTATCCGGTTATGGTGTGAACACTAGTCTGCCACAAAGCCGTTTTTAGTGTCGTCACGCAACGCTCCGTTGGGAGGAGCGTTGCGTGACGACTAAATCGAGTCTGGGGCTTTAGTCCGGATTGTATGAACTGCAGGGCGAGAGTTGTCTGTGTTTTCTGGCTCTAAATCTTTCTTGAGCCTGGTTTTTATGATTTGGAGCAACTTGTAGTCTGAGAAAATGTTTTCAACTCTCTAAAGAAATTCGTAGCGTTTGCAGCTGACGCATGCGTGAGAACGCTTGTCGCAAAAGATAGGTTTACCTGCTATAAAATGATTTAAGTTAAAAGGAATTTTAACTTAAACGCCGAGCGGGTTTAAGTTCTGTAAGTCTTATGCATTTCTGATGCAATATTGGTCATAACTTTTATAACATTTGGTGGCTCCTAAAAGAGCCGTTGGTTTTGGCGGTAAACTCACGCGCTGAGTTTACTTGCTGCTGGTGTACTTGGTCACAGCCTTGGTTCCTTCACTGACGGCATGCTTGGCCAGTTCACCGGGCAGAAGCAACCTGATGGCGGTTTGAATCTCGCGAGAGCTGATGGTTGATTTCTTGTTGTAGTGGGCAAGGCGGGAAGCTTCGGTGGCAATGCGCTCGAAAATGTCGTTCACGAACGAGTTCATGATGCCCATGGCTTTGCTGGAGATACCAGTGTCAGGGTGAACTTGCTTTAACACCTTGTAGATGTAGATAGCATAGCTTTCCTTTCTCTTTCCTCTCCTTTTCTTCTTTTCTCCTGCAGCCTTTGCCTTTCCGGCTCTCTTCTCGCCTTTCTTTCCTGCAACTTTGGGTGCCATGTCTGTACGTAGATCAGAATGGATTTGAAATGCCTGAAGACTCTATGCAACTGATATTTACGGTAAAACAGAGTAAGGATCGATTAGCATACGGATCGAAAATCACTTTCTTTGATTGGCTACTAAACAGGAGTATAGAGCAACCTTTTCAATGCTTATTATAATTAACCACGTGTTGTATGTCAGAAGAGATGAAAACAAAGCTTCTTTCAAATCAAACCAAGAGCCTTGATTGGTGCGTTTCGATCCTACCTACTTGGAAAATGAACTATAAAAATGGCTTTCCGCCAATTTTGAGCTATCATCTCACTAGAGTTTAAGACTTTTGCAAACTTTCAATATGTCTGGTCGCGGTAAAGGAAAAGCAAAGGGCACCAAGTCCAAGAGCCGATCATCCCGAGCAGGGCTTCAATTCCCTGTAGGTCGTATCCACCGTCTTCTTCGCAAAGGCAACTATGCTGAGCGTGTTGGCGCAGGTGCTCCAGTGTACTTGGCCGCCGTGCTTGAGTATTTGAGCGCTGAGATTCTTGAGTTGGCTGGCAACGCTGCTCGCGACAACAAGAAGACAAGAATCATCCCCCGTCACCTTCAGCTGGCCGTCCGTAATGACGAAGAGTTGAACAAGCTTCTCGCCGGTGTCACCATCGCTCAGGGAGGTGTCCTTCCTAACATTCAAGCTGTTCTTCTTCCCAAGAAGACTGAGAAGAAGCCGAAAGCTTAAATCAGCTTTCATTTACACAAACGGCTCCTTTAGGAGCCACCAAATGCTATAAAAGTCATGACCAGTTTCCAGTTAGAACGCAATTCGTGTCTTAGAGTCTAAACTAAGAAAGTGTAATTTACGTCTCGGGAAGATCAATTTTCCGCCGCAAATTTTTCAACCCCCGAACTTTAATTTTTACTGATTTAGCGCATACGCTCTACCGTGCGTATCCTGCAGCAAATTCAAATTTGTTAATACCTTTTGACAGCTAACAGAACCGTATTCAAATGTAAATTTATGAACACTCTTATAATTGAACTCGAGCGTTCAATTTAACCGCGTCTAAGAGAGTGCATTCATTTTCTGTGGTGTTAGTATTAGGAAGGTTGCATACGTACTATAATATTTTTTAAAATGTGTCCAGCCACTACATGTATTATATGGCCAAACAATTAATAAGTTTCTTAATCTTCAAACTGCAGTTGACCGTTATTACTTCAAACGATTTTTGCCGACATTCACATTACTGTGATTCTTCAGATTGTTCTCACAATTTTGAGTTGGAATATAACCTATGTGTTTAGAGATCAGTTTGTGAATCACGCTAAATAAACTCGGCTCATTTCTTATATATAAACTTAGCCAATTTAGCAAATTATCATTAACATAGATTGTTAACATAACCCGGTGCCTAAATGATGAACTTTCATTGCAGCGTGTTTATTTACGCTTTTGAATCGAGCGCGCGAATCATTTCCATGTCTCGGGGCCACGCGATCGTTGCGAGAGAAGACCATTAACACTTAGTACAGTAAATTGGCAACGAGATGAAATCTCGCCTCGGCTTAAGAGTTTTGAGAGATAAAAAAGTAAAATACATTGAAATCACTGTTAATGCGTAAACACCGGATTGCATAGATAATTTTTTTAAGTGGACGCAGCCATCCGTATATGCAGATCTGATATGCCATGAGACCGAACAAGGCGCATTTTTCGCCGCTCAAACATCAAAGACAATAAGTTCCTTAACAATAGAAGTCTGAAATTTGCCAAAGTTTTTGAAAACTTTGCTGAAAATTTGACAGGTTTCGATTTTGATCGCGACTGGATATTAATTCTTGACTTCAAAATCTTTTGCTTCGAAAAAAGCGCGGCCGTTGGCGTTTACTATGATCAAACGGTTTTGCGCTTATGCTACGTCCTTTTTCCACCGAAAAGGAAAGCCGAAAAAAAATAAAGTTGAGGCTAGGCACCGTGAGTACCTCTTAAAATTAGGTACAACAGAGTATTGGTTTATGACTTTCATAAGATATGGTGGCTCCTAAAAGAGCCGTTGGTTTGTTGTGTGGACAGCAACGTCTAACCGCCAAATCCGTACAGTGTGCGTCCCTGGCGTTTGAGAGCGTAGACTACATCCATGGCTGTCACGGTCTTCCTCTTGGCGTGCTCTGTGTACGTCACAGCATCACGGATAACGTTCTCAAGGAAAACTTTGAGAACGCCACGGGTTTCTTCATAGATGAGGCCAGAGATTCGCTTGACACCCCCACGGCGAGCAAGACGACGGATGGCTGGCTTGGTGATACCTTGGATGTTATCACGAAGAATTTTTCTGTGACGCTTGGCGCCTCCTTTCCCTAGACCTTTGCCTCCTTTACCGCGACCAGACATACTGACTTGTGACTCTCTAACTGAGATGATGCTGAAAAAGCTCTTTTCCTGTCCTATATAGCGACAAGGTGGACCTCTCCGAAAACTTAATTAGATTTCTATTGGTCAAATTTTAACAAAAGTAAACCGTTGGGTCCAAAGGGCAATTATATCTTTTTTTAGACTGTATACACACCGGTGTAATATATGCGCATAATCAGTTTAACAGAGTATGGACAGTATTATTTATTTTGCGATGGATAGCAAATTTAGTTCAAAACAACTCAAAATAACAAAAACAGTCATGACTTTGTAGCCACCGTTTATTTCAGTTTTGCGAAAAAAACCTTGCGAAACGTCTCGAAAAACCAACTCAAAATAACATAAACTTTTTGAGAATCAAACTGTCGGCAAAAGTATTACAAAGGACTTTTTCGACCAATCAGAAAGAACATTTTTCTACCAATCAGAATTCGGCCCGCCAGATATAAATTTCTAGGGAATGGAATAAACTAAATTTTATCGATCAAATCATAGATCTTCTGAGAGTAAAAACATGGCTCGTACAAAGCAAACTGCTCGTAAATCAACCGGTGGAAAAGCTCCACGAAAACAGCTCGCCACAAAGGCAGCACGTAAGAGCGCGCCTGCCACTGGAGGAGTCAAGAAACCCCATCGTTACAGGCCTGGTACAGTCGCTCTTCGTGAGATCCGTCGTTACCAGAAATCGACCGAGCTGTTGATCCGCAAGCTGCCCTTCCAGCGTCTTGTGCGAGAAATCGCTCAGGATTTTAAGACCGATCTGCGATTCCAGAGCTCTGCTGTGATGGCTCTTCAAGAGGCCAGCGAGGCTTACCTTGTTGGTCTGTTTGAAGACACCAACTTGTGCGCCATCCACGCCAAGCGTGTCACCATCATGCCCAAGGACATTCAGTTGGCCCGCCGAATCCGCGGAGAACGAGCATAAGAGGATCATATCTTATCAAATCAAACGGCTCTTGTAGGAGCCACCATATTTGCAAAAGCAATGACCACAGTACTTCATTATTCTTAAGCCAATGTGTCAGATGCGTCTCTTCCTCTCATAGTTTTCTTATTACCATTTTATCCATTGCTTAATTGCTTCAATAAGAATCCTCCACATAAACCGGCAAGAGAATTATAAGACTTTATATGCGGCAATAATAAACATCTCGATTCTCCCCTGTTCAGACTAGGAGATAAAAGGATTTTGAGAACAAAAACATGGCGCCAATTTTGCAACGGCCACACTGATTTCCTCTCGTCATGTTTGAGTTTTAAGTTCAAGGGACTTAAACTAAAAAGGCAGTACATTTTATTTTGGCGTCCACGAGCAAGAGTAAAATTCGGTCGACATTTGTTACACTGCGAAGCATGGCGGTTTTTGGTTGGGTGGGCAAAGTAACAAAGGAGGGCCAGGGCAGAGAAACCGCTAGGAGATCGAGCGTTTTTGCGGCTTCGCCACTTAGTAGCTGCTCCCGACAAAACCGGCATGCTACGCAGGCTATAGACATTTGTTAACTGCTAGCCGAATATGATAATATACTGGTAGAGAGAATATTACCCAAGGGTTTGAAAAGATCAGTGACTGTCGCGAAATGAAAGGCTATCGTACCGACCCAGTACTAGACGACAAAGTCATTTTCAGAGAAAAGAGAGACTTTACAATGCAGCTTATTTGCTTCCCCCAGAGTGCCAGATACTGAGGTAACCGGTCAAGTCACTTGGCTATTTTTTGGGTGGGTATGTGCCGCCCGGGACTCCAACTTAGCACCCCGTTCTGGAAAAAATTTCCCCTAAAATTGATACCCCGTTCTAGAAATGGGCCAATTTTTTATACCCCGTTCTAGAATTCGCCCTAAAACTGATACCCCGTTCTAGAAATGGGCCAATTTTTTATACTCCGTTCTAAGGTGCAACAAGAGTACAACGGTTTGCTTGTTAACGCATTGAACCGTATGTTTAAAAGCAATCTGTCCTTGAATAATTTCAAATGTCTGCCTACAAAAGAGGAGCTTTCGTGCGTTCGAAATGTTATACCCCGTTCTAAAAAACGCCTCTGAAATGGATACCCCTTTCTAAATCAGGAGCTTCAAAATCACGACCCCTTTGGGCGGCACATACCCGTATAGGTAATGTATGGGAGTACCCCCCGGGCCCGCAAGTCATTTCGCCCGAAGTTATGCCGCCCAAAACCACAGTCACGTCAAGACAAGACAAGATGATTAAACTCAGCAGCTCAGTTTTACATGACGTAAACGTTAAATTTACATAGGCAACTAAACACAGTCTGAATGTAATATATCTTTTGAGACAAAACTAGAGGGAGGAAAACGCAACCTAAAATTTTCGTGACGATCAAAGTTCCCCATGCAAGATATCCGAACAGATGAATAGTTTTTAGGGCAACTCCAAACTGACCAAACAGGCCTCTAAAGCATAGAGAAAACCATCTGAGATATTTCTGGCGTATTTGGAAACATTCGGTCGTTGGGTGCCCCTGTCTATTTCTTTGCGATCCTGCTAAAAAACGTGTACTGCCGAGCCGGGTGCCAGGGGATCTACGCGCGACAATTGAGCTCGACGCCGGATCCTCATGGGTCTATTTTAAAGAGTTTTCCGACTCCATATCTTTTGATCAAAGCCTTATACAAATCGGCGTTATAAAAACAATTAAACAACCGCCATTTATTTCTTCTTGGGCGCAAAACCCTTCGCGAGGTGGTGCGGAGTCATTGTAAGCCGAACTTGGCCACTGACGAGCCATTTTGCAACGCAAGGATAACGTAAAAGAAATAATTAAATCATTATGAACGTTTTTTCAGGTTTATCATGTTTGCAAGACAAACTAAACATTCCTGGACGGCTTGTGGCCTTGCAATTATTCCCAACCTAGTCCCCAGGGCTTTTCCCTCAAAAAAAGGGAAAAGCCCTGGGGACGAGGTTGAATTATTCCATGGAGATCTATGTATATATAGGAGGACTCACTGACAGATGTTATATCATAAATTATTTAGATGTCTTCGGGTACTCTGCCAAACCACTCGATAAATAAAGTTTTAACTTAATTAAAATTTTTGTTAGTAGAAAAATTGTTTGGCAAACATACAGTCATTTGTAAACCAAAGAACTTATCGATTTGCTCTTCGTTGCTGTTTTTATTGTACACTTTGTTCGCCAAAACGAGGAAAATCGACTCCATTAAAATTTTACTCACGGCTTTGTTGTCGTTTAGAAATGAGAATTAGAAATTAAACATCATGTTCTCAAGATAACTATTTCATAGGGAAACGGTGTCGTATTGGAAATTGCTTTTTCCAAATGAAATTCAGTTACAAGTATGAATGGTCTATAGTCGAAATTAAGTCAGTAACTTTCCCCTCCGGCCGATCGGCTTTTTATGTGTCTCAGAGAGGCTGGGGAGAGCTAGGGAAAAGGCTTAGTAAGGCCTAAATACCAAGAGGAAGCTTCTGCGCAATGGCGAGACATGCAAAATTAACTGAGCCTGTAGCAAATTGAGATTTTTCCAAGTAGTTCAATGTCCTCTTACTTTTTTCTCTTGCTGTATTTTTCAATTAGTGTGCAGATTAGTACGATTATGTTAAATTCTCTTAAACAACAACTTTCTGACAACTGTCCGGAATAACTGGTGGCAGCTTTGATACAAACAGGAGGTGTTTCATTAACATTTAGAACATGCATATTACTAATGGAGTAACATTAAGTATATTCATACTCGAATACGTGCCCACAAAAGAAATAATTTATTTCATGAATTCCTTTTTGCTACTTGTAATTAAAAATGTGCTAAAAACGTCTCCTTTTGTCTTGATTTAAAATTCTCAGTTTTAAAAAAACTCAGTCAGTCCCCAGTCCCTTTGGACCATAATGACAGTCAAGAGTCCTATTATGGCTCTTGTAACAGTATATGCATGCTTTTAAGTCCTTATCAATCTGCGTCAGCCTGTTTTCCAGTCTTGAATAGAGCGTCACCTGCGAGAGAATATTGGCTTAAAAAGTCGTAGTAGGGGGCAAGAAAGGTTTCAGTGCACGTCAGTTTTGAAAAAAAAAATTCCGTTTTTTATTTGATTACTGATGATTAAAGGCTGTTGTGATGTAAGCGTTGTGTAGTAGTTCTGGCTTATACTTCACGTAAGTATAACCATATCAGATTTTTTTGATACATTGTTCACTGAGGATTCAGTACGAGTCATGAAAGATTACTACCTGTGAGGTAATAGTATTACCTTGTATTGTGCAGTGGAAAGAAATTGTTCAGCAGCAACCAAAAAGCATTCTTCCTTTATCTATAAACGGCACCAAGATAGAAAAAGCTTTCACATTAAGAAATCCATCGTCAAAAGCAGAATTGAACAATTAACCTTTTTAAAGAAGTGAATTACAGTATCGGGAAGTATAGAATTAAGTTAGTGAAATTAGCACGACTATATCAATTCGCATAATTAGTGATGATAACTGTGAAAATGATAATTGTAACAGTGTTAACTGTAAAAATCCTAGATTTTTTTGTATACGAAGGCTTTTTAAAGTTCAAGACGACGCTGCAAAGTTACACGAATGACTTTCTCCGCCGTAACGTTAAACGCGACAAAATTTATTTCAGTCGTCGTTCTTTTGTCTATTCTTTTCTTGATTTTTTTTCCGAAAGAACGCCAATATTAGTAGGAATTGTGGCCTAGTTTGAGCTTTCTCATATAGTTTTAACCCTTCTGGTTGGAAATGACCTTCTGGATCGACAATGCATGATGGCACCCTCATCCGAAAAGAAATTATGACCATCTTTTAATTTTATACCAATCACTTTGATTTATAATTCGAAAGGGTTCGTTTATAATTTGCTCCTTTTTCTATTAATTCAGACCTTTGTCAAAAAGGAAATGAATTCAATGACCCCATAGTAACCGTGGTTTTGTTTATACTTCCTGTTTTTACTGCTGTTGAAAATCTAAAAGTTTCGAATAAGGTAATGAATTGCGTTTCTCTGTTGCAATACGCTAGAACAATGAAAGATTCAGAAAAACGTTTGAACAGTCAGTTAAGACCTACCCTAGCAAGACAAAAACTGAAAAGAACAAAGACTCTTTCAGAGTAAATTGAACGCATAGAAATATGGGTTAAATGGACTGAAAACGACAGGAAACTCCTTTTAATGAGTATTTACAAACTTAAACTTCAAATAAATTGCGTGGTGCTAATGATAGCCAGCATTAAAGAAGGTTTATCGTACATATTTCAAAATGATTCATTAACAAAAGCGAAAAAGATTATGTTAAACAGTCAGCTCTGATAGGAAAACACCTTACAATTACGATTCGATTTTGTAAATAGAACTTGCACTTATTTTATACAATGATGCAAAGCAGCTTAACCAATTACATCACATGAGGCTTGATAAAACAATTCTGAGAGTGGCAATTTTACGGGAAAAAGCTTTGTGAATAATTATGAATCGCTAAGGTGATATATTATCAGCTAATACAAATCAGTCAACGGAGTGACTTTGTGTAACATTTTTAAAACAGAGTTTGAATAAATGTGCCGGAACAGCTGAGCAAAGCCGGCAATGAAATGTGGGCCTTTAAAGTTAGGCTTGCACCAAAATGTTATTATTAGTTGGCACCTAGTAATTATGAAATTTAAACTTATATTTAAAATTCATTACGTGACTGTATGAAGAGGGCCTTGAAAAAGCCATTTACACGCAATGGGCATTAAAAATTAATAAAGTGAAAACTGTAAACGTGACTATATGATTCACCTTGTTACTAATTGAAGACAATTATCACGAGTTATTTGTATAAAAAAAAAAATAGGACAATTTCATAATCGAGGTGCATGGGAGGAAAAAAAACCCTTGTCTATGATACTTTTTTTCATCTTTGATTTCTAGTTTCGTTTGTTGTTTGTGAAATTTCCAGTTCTGCAGGGTCTAAACGCGATCTGCAAAACACTGCCATTAATGAACTCCGAAATTGCTTCACTCGCCAGCCATAGAGAAAAGGGTTTGCAATAGCACTGATACAGAGGAGAAAATCGCTAAACTGTAGGCATATAAAAAACCATGTGGTTTCAGTACAACTCTCACAGTTTGCCTCGATAATTGTCGTTACAAGATAGGGGATCTGTGTAATTACCAGAGCAAGGAGAATCAAAAAGGCTGTGAAGGCGAATTCTTTCTCACGTTTTAGGCGCTTTAGATGTTTCTCATCTTGCTGCGTCGTCTCGTCTCCGCCAGGAAAGAGCTTTCTTCTTCTTCGAATAATGAGGTAGATAGCAAAGTAAATAATTCCAGTAGCCGTTAAAGCAAAAGTAACATGCAAATGGACATCCACCGTGTCGTAAATATCATCAGGGACTTCTCCTAACTGAATAAGACTAAAGGCGAGGCAGTACACCCAAGCACATACAACTACGGCGGCAGCGTGAGTGTTCTTGATGGAAAAGCGATAAAAAATTGGACAAGCTACTGCGATAAGCCGGTCAACTGACAAAGAAACGACCAACATGGTAGCTGAGTTATCGATAAAATAGTCCATGACATAATCGAAAGTTGTTTCTCCGTCTTCGTCTTTGACGCAGTAAAACGCTATCTTTGCTGAAATGGGGTCACCAATGGCGCCAAACAGAAAATCGGTGGTAGCTAATCCCGTGATATACACTGCAAATGGTCGCCGGAAGCATTTTAGCGGATCCTTGACTATAACGAACAGCAACAGGCCGTTGACTGTAACCGTAAGAATTGATGCAATTACATATAAGGCTCCTACTGAAGCACAAACGCCGATTCGGACACCGTCCGGGATTGTGGCTGTTTCGTTTTCCATGCCGTCGTGTGACTGACCAAATCGACGCTGTGGAAGTCTTTTATACTGAGACAAAAATGGCACTGTAGGTGTCGGTAACTCGCATAAATCATTTAAAACACTGAGCATAGCTTACCAAATATTGAGTAGGGTACAGACAGCGGCGTCGTATTTGCAAGTTAAACAAATGATTTTTATGCTAGCTGTGAACATTGATTGACAAAAATATCGGCGTTAGATTGATAAAACTGAAAACGCAATTTCGTTTTAGCATTTTTACTTAACTACGTCTCATCAAAATGACATTGATTGAGGTAATTTAAAAATTCATCGAGATGAATGGTTTCTTTTTTATTTGAATTTCCAAATAGGAAATGGAAATTGAGACCTTTTTCTGTAGCTCCCATCCGCCATCATCCGCTTGAGGATTTGTTCGACACCGTGACAATTTTTCTCAAAAGGTAAAGTCGCCGCCCACGCGTTAACTGAGCAGTGAAAGCGATTCAGAAGTTTAGAAGTTGTATGGCTTCTCTATCGAGAATTTTCTAATTAAAATTGTTTTACAATCTATAGGAGCCCTAACCGAGAAATTTGTAACGTGTATCCTAGCTAAATCTGGGCTTACGGAACTATGGCGTAAGCGAAAACAGCAGGCTTTTAAATTTAACTTACCGCAAATAAAAGGTTTCTTATGAAATCACATCACGTCAAAAAATTACCCAGTGTTATATGGGCTTGTTTGAATAAGGTAATGGTATATCTGGCAGATTGTAGGCTTGTGTATAAGATATTTGTTTTTACAAAGGCCACGAGCCATAGTTTTCCACATGAAGAAAAATCGCTTCATGAATTAAGTTTTAAGAGAAAACTGGTTCGGTATTGTATTGAGTAATTGGATTGTTTATAAAGTTTTCTTTCTTTTTTTTTTCGTTGTTTAAAAGTAAAAACGGTAAAAAATTCATCGGAGTAAGATATTATTATTTATTTTTCCTTATGAAAAGTAACAATTACAAAGGGAAAATCTAATTCTGAATTATTTTTGGAGCAATTCAAGGACACAAGGACACATTGAAATTTTAAAATGCTTTATTGAAAGAGACACACAAAATATATTTAAATGCGTTTGTTAATTCGAGCTCGTTCCTCTCACCTGTAGAGATTTCAAGAGATAATATTCCATTTCCTTCTGAAGTAACCGCTTTTTCAATAGTTCTTGCATAACTTATCAATGTCACGGACAGAGCAAACTAAACATGTTATTGCGGGCGGCTTCACACGCTGAATATTGCTAAACTGGATTGATATGTTTAGAAATTAATAAGAGTCTCTCATTTAACTAACGCCTGCACTGAATTTCTAATTTTCAATGTCATTTTTGTGACTGGATTATATTTCATCATTTCACACAACGGAGCCGGTTTTGTAAAACTCCACTATTCTATTCCACGATTTCCTATTCGACCATTCCTGTATTTTTACGAAAGTCAGTTGTCATCTTTTCACTCTCTCGAGATATCGAGCAAAAATACTTCGTTGTGATAAAAAGACTTGGAATATGATCTTTTTTTCACGCCAGGCACGTGTGTTTTGACGTTTAAAAATCTGTTTTTGACTTATCTTTCAACAACCCTGAATTCAATTCTATGGTGAGTCCAACCGGTTGAGACCAGCGAGTCGGAGAGTTTTCAACAAGTTAAAAGCTTTTAAAATCCTATTTACACCTATTTTTAGAATTGGTTTCAAGAAACTTTAAGGCCTGATTTTATCGTAAAAAAATTTAAACGTCATTGGACTTCAAAACTAAATTTTACGAAGACAGCGCTAATTTCGTACCCAGATCTCTTGTAAGACAGCGGACAAGAGAATTTAGAATTGTAGAGAAGCATCAATTTGCTTGCTTGTTTATGTATTTTCTAACGTTCGAATTAGCAAAAGAAGGCAAGAAAATAAAGGCAAGAATTGGAATCAGAAAAAAAAATAAAAATTTTTCCGTGCCCCGTGTGAGGATCGAACTCACGACCTTCAGATTTCTACTGTGGATTATGAGACTGACGCGCTGCCTACTGCGCTAACGAGGCCGGGTTGGTACTTAATGCGAAATTTTTATATCTATATTCCTCACTCTTTTTGGAAACAGAAATGAAATACGATTTTGTGGTTTATGCATACAGCCGACTCTAGTAAAGCTGTTGATTCATTTTTCAAATAATAGAAATGGTAATCTTTAAGCTTAATTTCTTTTCAACTTATTTCATGAATAACGATCCATGCCCCTGAGGGAGCCATTACCCTATTTATTATTCATTCAAAATATTTCTCCGTTTATGATTGGCTAGAATCACACGCATAACTTATCACAACCAGCTATTGTCGACCAAATTTCGAAGAAATTTGCGACATGAGAAAAATGCCGTCAATCGTGCAGCAAATTGCCAGGATTAATGAACCCGCTAACCGAGAAGACCTGGGGACGAGATAGTGACTACAAAATGACGGAACATTTCACTCGTTACACGAGGATCGGAAGAAGTAGGAGAACTATTAGCTACAAACATAGCAAGAACAGCAAGGAGACAACTCGACGGACGACATCTGCTATTAGAGAATATTTGCAGACCTGAACAACCCTTATTTATCTCCTAAATATGCCGATAAACATGCACCCTGAACTCCCGGCTGGCGATAATCCTAAGACAAAAGTACCGGCCAGAGTTCTTGGTGGGGGTGTGCCGCCCGGTTCTCCAAATTCTGACCCTATTTCAGACCAAAAAATGTCATTTTTCACACCTGTTTTCAGACCTGGCCTATAAGCAGAAGCCTCTAAGAAATTACGTCATCATTACTAAGATAAGAACACCAACATAAAAGATTTCTTAAAATTCATTTCGAATTCTCAGATTTCTCCTTTTTTTTCTTAATCATGTAGAAATGTTCATACAGTCCCCCTCGAAAATCATGATATCCGATTCCAGACCAAAATGGGCAAAGTTTATACCCATTTTCAGACCAAATTAACAAAGGAAATAGGAGACGTCTGCACGCAGGCAGGCAAAATTAAACGGTGTAAAAACCCTAGTCTAGCACATACCCATATGGCTTATATGAGGGACTACCCCCGCGCGGATGAACTTTAACATCAATGTAGCCTGCGTAGCAAGCGTTTCCAATCGAGTGAATCGAGTTATTGCGCGAAAGTTAGAGCGGAAGCAAAAAAAAAAAGGTTGAAGGGGGAGGGGGAGGGGAGAAGAGGAAACGCTTGCCCGCAAACTCCACGATTCTGGAAAACGCCCCTTGATATTTCACGCTTCGGTTCATTTGTAAATTGACAGCTCGTCAAAATAGAAACATAACGAACAGATTACCCCTGGATTACCAGATTTGTAAAATTACTTTGTTCTCTAATAGGACACGTTGCAGGCGATTGCAAGAACTGTAATAAAAAAGATTTACGATAAAAGAAAGTTAAAACCATGAGCGATTGATGCGGAATTTCTTGTTTTTTATTGTGTGGCGTTATCTCGTCTGAAACCTTTCGACACGTCAAGAACAATTCCCTCCGTCGGGTATAAGTTTTGCAGAGCGGCTGCTCTTCAGCCTGTGTCGAAACGTTCTCTAAAATAGATGCCGCTAGATTTCCAATAAACAAAAAGAATCTTTTCATTTAAAAAAGCTGACAAATCGCTTGTCCATGGCGGCTTCAGCTAGTGTCGAGTACCGATGTTCTGATTTATGTTGATGTTATCTCCAACAAACAGTCCATTTTTTCCAGTCAGATCGGCACGCTGTGATTCTCAATAGATTGGCCTTCTCTAGTCTCCACTGCTCGATCTCCAATTATACTTTGAAGACTCTGATCTCATAAACCTTCGCAAAAAAACATAGCCTGCGTAGCAAGCGTTTCCAATCGAGTTATTGCGCGAAAGTTAGAACGGAGGTCCCCTCCCCCTCCCCCGTCATTCATTTTTTTTTGCTCTTGTCCCAGTTTTCTAGACGAACCTCGCGAGGAAACGCTTGCTACGCAGGCTAACATCAATGGTGGTAAGCATGTTTTTGTGTTATTTCGCGCGCGGTTTCCACGAAGCTGAGGAACTTAAGACTACGTATTTTCAAGGGAAAAGGCAGGAATTTGTCGGAGAGTGGATGGAGAGGAATGATTTAAATTTGCAAACCGAATGTGCGTATGATAAGTACTCGAATCCAGATTTATTTTTGCAAAAGAAACAAAGAAAAATTTTTTCAGTCTAGTAATCTCGAGTTCCGCAGCTTCGAGCAAAAACCGCGCGCGAGAAATAACACGTTCTACACAAATCAAAGAAAACTTACTTTTGATTTGCCCCACCCCCTTACCCCCGGGACTGAGACCCCTTCAAACTCTCTTGCTTCAAACAATTCCCCACCCCCGGGCCCGAAGGGCTGGACTTGTCCCGGGGCTTGCCCGCGGGGGATGGTGACAGGACCAATTAAACCATGCATAACTGCAAAGCCCCCGCAGGCTAAAAGGCGTTTTCATTCACATGGCCAGCAGCGGTCGAAGCTATGCAAATTTATTTGAGTGAAATGAATTGTTTCATGAGAAAAAGATTCCGCTCTAACAGGACTGGTTTGGGACACCAATATGACCGCCGTTTCCTTGGATTAGGACACCATATGGTGGACATGACATCCATGTGAAAACTCTCTATAGGTTGTTACACCGGCCTTTGGCTCCCCAGTAATCGCCTGTGTTAGTTTTTCTTCCTCGTATTTTCCCTCGTTCAAAAAATTCAAGCGCCACTGATCACAAAACCAGCTTCATTTTAGAAATTGCAAATTGCTTACAGAGTGTATCAGTGTATATAAAACGCCAGTTAAGTGAAAATAAAATGCTTCGTTCAGCCTGCTCATTTCTTAATCATCTTCCAGTTTTATCATAAAAAAAATTTCAGTTTACACAAAGAAAACTTTTGAATTTTCTAATTTAGATAAACAGTTTAGAGGTTGGCAGTCTCTATTAATTATTTCCTAAAGATGTGCTTTGTTGTTCGCGAGTATTCAGCAATTCTCGAATGAAGAACAAAAGGATTAAAAGCAGAACTCAGATACAAACATATCAATGTAACATTATGTAGGGTTACGAACCACTTCCTGTTTTGACACCCTTCGCATGTAACCTCGATGATTCTAACCGCAGAGAACATAAATAAGGAAATCAAGATAGGTAAAAGAATGCTAAAAACGGTATTTAGAAGTTTGTAGACCAAGTGGGAATTCCTCTTTCTCGTTTCGAGGGCGAATAACTGAGCAACGGGAAGACCACTGTTTATCACTGAGACACGAGCTTGGTTTTTGAAATTTCGCAGCCTCACAGCGCAAGAAGCTAAAATTCCACACGAGGGAAGAAAAATAAACAAGGGTAGATAAATAAAGTAAAAGAAAGTCTTGGAAACGGGTAGCAATAAAAGGAGACAGAAAGCAAAGCAGATGGTTCCTGATGCGAAGTTTATGGCTTTGGCACGGTTCAAAGTCAGCCATTTCTTGTTAAGGCGGGGTCGTATTATAGCAATACATCGTTCTCCTGAGATAGCAGACAGAAAAAGTGTGGCAGTTCCGATGTTGAAATTAAGCAACGCTTCTTCCAGGTCGAGCACTGTTGAAGGAATAAAGATTTCCGGGTGTTCTCCACGAAGAATATTCAAAACGCCAATGTAAGGCAAAACTACAATTCCTGCGAAAAAATGCGCCATCGTCAAGGCAATGTTGAAGACATTTGTGGGCTTCTTGAAGCATTTTAAAGGATCTCGTTTGACGACGTAAAGGATATAGCCATTTCCTAGCGACGCAATGACCGCAGTTATAAGGAAAAAAATGCCAGGTATTGTATAAATTTCCCTGTTATGGTTTTTCATTTCGCCGATGGAATCGAACAATAAGGCTTTATAAAGTACAAAAATTTAGGCTATTAAAAAATTTCTTTAACTTTGTCCCTCTGCCAAGATTTCTCATGAATGAGATGAAAAACTGAAATACAGAGTCAATAATCCACTTTTTGTTTTACCAGCTTACTGTTCTCTCGCTGTTGTAAAGAAATTCTATTTTAAGGTTGTCATAAAAATGCAAATATTGCAGATGGCTAAACCCTGTGATAGACAACTCTCATTTTGCGAAAATTAGGAATACATTGAGAATTCCTTTATTTTATTGAAATCTTCCCCAGTGACAGCGGAAAAGATACTATGGAACAAAAGGACCACCACTTCGCGACCGGAAAGATAATGTAGCAATACTATTTTGCCTTTTGAAATATATTAAAAGGGCTAGAACAATATAAGTATCTTGACTACCGAACTGTCAAGGTTTATTAATACAATCCTGATGTAGAATAAAAGCTGAAAATAAACCAGAATTAAATAATATACTTACCACGAAGATAAAATCGAAACAAACCTGTCCTTGAGAACTGTTGTGAATTGTTTTTTTGTTCATCAGAACTCTTCAGATAAAAAACATGGAATAAAAAATTGACTGTTAAGAATTTTAATTCCTTTTTTTGAAAACTTTGCATGTATTTCAATTTTAAGCGTGATACGTGTTTACCTTTAAGTAAACAAGCCCTATTTCAGAAAATCTGCGGGTAAACTTTGACGAACCACATGACCCAAATGCTAGCATGCAACAGCTGAAATCGAGGCGACGCTGTTGTACACACGAAGAGAATTCCCTTCGATTTCCGACAGCTTAGTCGGAGGAATCGGACAACAAACTTACACCAAACATTCAAAATAATACAGTCAAGCGACAAGGGACCTAATCTCGTTCCCAGATCTCTTGTCGAATGGAGGTCTGGGTACGAGTTTACACGTTACCCAGATTCCACAGTGGCGCCAAAAAGCGGATGCATGCGAACGACTTTCACATCTCTCCGGATCGTACTGCACTGCGCTGGAAAATAGAAAAGAGGTCTGTTACAATAGTGCGTACGTGTTCCCTTGTTGAATTTGGTTTTTCTTGAATAAGCGCCACCATCGGCCAAGCGTAGTTGAGCCATAGAAAGTTGACAAGTAAACAAACTCTTGAAATTAAAGAAGCCCTGAGAGATTCGGTGCTTTCCAATTACACAAACCACCCAGTTGAAGTCACGTGCATAAATCAGTTAACGACTAAAATCTCTTCGTTATTTGGGAATGTATGAAATATGTTTGGTATTAGCAAGTTACGGCTGTTGGTATTAGATAAGCAAAATTAAAAGAGTCTCTCTTGGAAAAATGGCAAGGGAGCGAGGTAGAACGAGAGAAGAAATCATCAGTGGATTATCGAGGGATTTGGGCTTTAATTGAAGAAACCGAAAAGAGCCGACGTTAGCCTTCAAGGAATGTGCATAAGAAACATTGCGAGCGAGATAAGCGATGCGCACAAAAGATGCCATGTTCTTACTTGCGCGTTTTAAGGTGGTTTGTCATCATGAATTTCATACAAGTTTCGACATAAACTGTACTCGCTTTCCCCTTTTGTTTTATGAGGCATATGGAGTATTTTGTGCTTAAATAATGCCTGGGACTATACTCTTGGCTACTGCTCGCTCCCTGATTAAGGCCTAGCATAGTTTGCAGAGCAGGCGTACTCTTTTTTAACAAGAGCGCGACCCAATGGTACATTGATCGCGGCCGCCGCAAACACCTGTCTCACTTTCACACCAGTAACGCGTTTTCAATCACCTTGCTAGTATATATATATTAATTCAATGGAACAAAACTTAAAAAGCGCTTACATAAGAAAAGAGTTCAACTCAGGATTGTCTTGGTACAAAAACATGGCAGCCGTTTCATTGTTTTGGAACACCAATATGGCCGCCGTGATGTCATGCGAAAACGCCTTATACCGTAAAATTCCGAAAATAAGCCCCGGGGCTTATATTTTTCAGAGGCCCTTTTTGAGGGGCTTATTTCTGGAGGGGCTTATATTCGGAGGGGCTTATTTACGGAAGGAAATTTGCGTTTGAAAATCGATTGGGCTAGCGTTATAGTTGGAAGGAAGTTTACCTTTTTTTCTTTGTTTTTCTTTGTATTTGAGGACAATTTCCAAGTACAAGCCCCTTGGGGGTGGGGGGGGGGGGCTTATATTTGGAGGGGCGATTTAACGGAGGGTTTTTTGCGTTGCAAGTTTGGAGAACTTATATTTGGAGGGGCTTATTTTCGGAATTTTACGGTATGTCAATGCGTATAGGCGAATCTTTACTGGCGTCATTATACACCTATCAAAGTTAATCTGGAGGAGGGAAAGGAGCCCGGAGATTTTCTTATTCAACCTTATTGTATTCTTCATTTATCTTTGGATGTTAATTTTTCTATTTCCTTTTTTATTTAACCTTATTGTATTGTTATCTCAGTTTACTGCAATCAGTTTTTGTCTTATTTCATTACTTTAAGTTTGTTTTCGTCTTTCCCCCGCCTCGATTAGGCTTTTATGCTATTAGAGGTGAGTAAGTTTATTTTCTGATTTCTTATACCTGTAAATAATTAACTGAGTTTGTATTTACTTTGTATCTGAATTATGTAGACTTAAAATGTTGTTTGTTGGTTTTGTTTTGTATTTTGCGTCAAATGCTCTGCCCCAAGGCCATCATAATTCATTAATTGGTTAAAAGAGAACAAATTCCAACTAAGTCTAGAGATCAAATGTATTTCATTGAAGGAAGCAACATACCAACTTTTTGAGAAAGCTGCCTCCGTTTATTTTTAGATCAACAATTGTCTTGCTCCAGCGAAATGCCAGCATAAAGAGGGAATGTTTTCCCCCTGCACAGTTTAACGAATTTGCAGCTGTTAAACAAGCAAATTTAGTTAAAAGAAGTTTAACTAAGTGGAGTTAAAAGAACCAGAATTCGAGTTATCGGGGTAAATTTCAGTGACTTTTTAATCAAGGGAAAGGAAATTTAGTTCGCGTTAGCGGGGAATTCGAGTCAACCAAGTGAAAAATGACTGGAAGGTGGGGTGAAATCCAAGGGAAATTGGACTTAGTGCGAGTTAGCGGGGGGTTCGAGTTATCTGAGTTCGAGTCATAAAGGTTTTACTTTATTTACAGTTTTGCTCATTAGCATACGACTTAACCCACAAATTCAAAAGTTTATAAAAGAGTTGGTTATTTTGAGCAATTTGTGCAATTTTCCGCGCTTTACAAGCAATAACAAAGGAAATAGCAGCCATCGAAAACTGCGAAATTGCTGGGCGGCTTGTACAATGTACAATTCTTTCTAAAGTTTAGAGTTTTCAAAAATTATTTCCCCGAAACTAGTCGATATATCGGGCTCATATTTGCGCAGATCACTGAATTGTTGAAAGGTAAACAAAGATTCGCCTTTACTCTAACACCCCACGCCGCATATCACTGGCACAATAACTCAACCGTTGGAAACCGATGGAGTATAAATTTCAACCAATTTCATGGTCAAACGCAGAAAAATAAAATTCTCGCATAATCATCATAAATTTCGTCAGCCTTTGATGTTGTTTCAACAGGGACCTGCTTGTCGGTTAGCACGAGAAAAACCCTACTTTTTTCAATTCTCCGTGAACAGTGATTGAATAAATTCCTCTGAAGACGAAAGAGATATTTTCATTTGGACATCTGTTGCGTTGACGTGCATATAGGTATTCATAACGTGACTTATTGTTCGCATTCTCAAACACTGCACACGTACCTGGCTTTCCACGTATTCACTGAGTTCTTCAGTCGAGGTGGGGCTTCTCTCGTATGATCACCATGGATAACGAAACCTCCACAGTCCCTGATACTGTTCGAACAAGAGTCTGTTATTTGTTTGCTGCTTTATATTTACTCGCATCTATTCTAACAGTTACGACAAATGGCCTATTACTGCTCGTTATATTCAAGGATCCACTACAGTGCTTCAGGCGACCATTTGCGGTGTTTATCGCAGGACTTGCAACCACTGATTTTCTGTTTGGTGCAGTCGGTGACACCATTACAGCCAAGAATAAAATTTATTGTGCTATGAACGAAGACGGTGAAACGACTTTTTACTATGTCATGGATTATTTCATCGATAACTCAGCTACCGTGTTGGTTGTTGCTTTGTCAGTTGACAGACTTCTCGCAGTCGCTTTTCCAATTTTTTACCGCTGCACTGTCAGGAATACTCATGCTGCCCTCGTGGTTGTGTGCGCCTGGGTTTATAGTCTTTCGTTTAGTTTAATTCAGCTTACAAACGTTCCTGAGGATATTTACGACACTGTTGACGTCCATTTACATGTGACATTTGCATTAACAACAACGGGAATTATTTACTGCATCATCTACAGGACTATTCGTAAAAGAAGGAAGTTTTTCCTTGGCGCTAACGAAACTGCAACGCGCAGAACTAATCAACGCTTGAAAAGTTTTAAAAGCGAGAAAGAGTCTGCTCTCACGGCCTTCCTCATACTACTTGCTTTGGTTATGACACAAATTCCTTACCTTGCGATGATTGTTCTTCGGGCAAACTGTAAGAGTTGTCTCGTAACCACATGGTATTTCATTTGCCAGGAGTGCGCTGATTTCCTTTTATGCGTAAGTGCTATTGCAAATCCTGTCTTGTATGGCTGGCGAGTCAAACAGTTTCAAAGATCGTTCATGGTGGTTTTCTGCGGAAAAAAGACCCGTAATACAGAGCTTGAAAAGTCACGAGATACTACTTTTGAAAAAACCTTGGAATTAGATTGAATGTGGTACAGACATTGTGTTTTAAAAGCGCAAAAACATTATTTATTCCATGTTAATTTTCTCTCTCCTTTTCTTTTATCTTCAAAAATCTTCACGTGAGTCTCCTAGGAAACCAGTTTTCGTTTTTATTTTCTTTCCATACAGGGATGAAATTTCTTTAGTTGTCTAACAGGAGATCGAAATAATTTTTACGCTTGAGGACGCCGGGCATTAACAAAGTCTTTTTTGGTCAGTTTTTTTTCCTGCTTTTTTCAGTGCAATTCTTGACTAGTAACCACGATGCCGCAAAGGAAACTTGATGCAACCAAAGATGCGACCTAACGGCATTTTTTGAGAAATCACAGCAAACTATGTATTTCAGAAGAATTGCTCTAAGGACTGCAATAACATTTTTGCCAGCTTACATCTGCGACAAAAGTTGCATAAAAAATCCCACATGTAAACGGTGTTAACAGTGCAATGCATGATTCTGCCGAGATATTTTCATTTCTAGAAGGTTGCTCGCATTACTTATCTGCATTAAATTCAGCTATCAAATGAATATAGGAATGTTTCAAAATTAAATCTTTTTATTTGTTTTCCTGATCTTTATATTTTATGACATTTATGCCTGAAAATTGACCCGTAAGAATTGCACCCTTACACAAAGCCAAGGTGCAAGGCTGGCGAGGAAGGGAAGGCGAGAGTTTCATCGTTCTTTCCTTCCCATGGCGTGCCTCGTGCTTTGCTGGGTTCCAGTACCGCGCATTATCTCGCGCTACGCTTGCAAGAGCCTTTTTAGAAAGGGGTAAGAGCTTGCGCCTTTGTTTTCGATCTCAACGCGTCCATGCCTTTCGCTTGTTCATTATGAAAAATGAAACTTGGACAGTTTCTGAGGCTGCAAGAATCGGAACTTGCTCATCGATAGGCGTTTTATTTCTCGTGGCATCAGTTCTTACAGTGACAACAAACGGCCCTTTGTTGTTCGTGATATTCAAGGATCCGCTGAACTGCTTCAGGCGACCGTTCGCGGTGTTAATTGCTGGGTTAGCAGCCACTAATTTCCTTTTCGGAGCAGTTGTTGACACCACCGCCGCAAAGAATGAATACCACTGCGTTCAAGACACCGATGGAAAAAACAAATTTGACTCTGTAGCGGATTATTTCATCGATAATTCAGCAACTTTACTAGTTTTTGCTCTGTCAGTTGATAGGCTCCTCGCTGTTGTTTTTCCATTTTTTTACCGCTGCTCCGTGAAGTCAATCCACGCATGCATAGCGGCTATTGCCATTTGGAGTTTCTCGCTTGCGTTCAGTTTAATTCAGCTAACAGAATTTCCAGAAGATATTTACGACACGATCGATGTCCATCTCCATGTGACACTTGTACTAACAGCAACCGCAATCATTTACTGCGTCATTCATTGGACCATTCGCAAGAGAAGAGTATTTTTCCCTATCGCTTCAAGGGATTCATGTCGCAACTCGGAACAAAGCTGGAGAAATTTGAAACGCGAGAGAGAATTCGCGTTGACCGCTTTTCTGATACTTCTTGCTTTGGTTATCACGCAGATTCCTTACCTTGTGATGATAATAGTTAAAGCAAACTGTGAAAGTTGTCTCGAAACAACTTGGTACTTCGTGGGTTTTAAGGTCTCCAACTTCCTTTTATGCGGAAGTGTTATTGCAAACCCTTTTTTGTACGCCTGGAGAGTAAAGAGGTTTCGAAATTCTTTTATGATTGTCTTCTGCAAATCTCGAATCCGTCACAAAGGACAGGAGATTTCCTTGAGACAATTTGAAAGAAAATCAACAAATTATCGCAAAGAGTAAATTTTTGTGCATATATAAGAACTATGTAGAACGACTTATAATCTGTTCAATCGATAAAAAAAAAAATCTTCAACGATCATATCGATTACAACCTACGATCATTGTGAGATCGACCCACTTAATTTGAGGCCAGTTTCCATATCATTCATGTTTAGTAACCCTTAACGTTAAGCGATCATGTGGTAAGCAATGCAAATCATGTACGCGGTAATCTCCGGACGCTCTTGGGAGTAAACTTTACCAACTTGATTAATTCACTGTCCCATACATTTGCTATGCATGCAAACGCTTTTTGCCTTCAACAACGTATTTCAAGTTTTCTGTTTGCTTCAGTAAAAGAGATAGACATTAAATTAATGAGATCCGCAAATATTTTATTAATTATAACACAATCTGACCAGCTTTGTACTCAATCTCGCTTTTTATTTATGAGTATTACTTGACTGTATAAATAATGCGTGGCGCTGTACGGAAATTGTAACCCTGACTTTTCAAACAAACAAAGAAGTTTGTTTCTCTTTAATATGACTGAGCAAATTCGGTATTTTTTGAGAGACAAAATCTTGTCTAATGGCTTTGGTATCGTTCAATTGCTACCTCAAATTGGATTTCACAAACTACATCCTTTGTTGACTTCATTCTATTATTAAATATTAATGAACAATACATAAGGTCAATTTTCTTCTTCTCGTTTCTTTCTTTTCGTAATTGTTTATGAATTGTTTATGCGCACTCCAACCACTAGGCACGCGATAGGGCCATTTATACGATGAAAAATAAGACGCGAACTTTCCGTGTAAACGGCACGTTTCGTCTAAAATAAGACGCGACTTAGCTACGACGCGTCTTATTTTAGAACGGCCCGTAACACCTGTTCTTAGATAAGACGCGTCTTAGCTAAGACGAGAAAAACTTCGTAGAAATGACCTTCGCGTCTTACAAGAGACGCGGAAAATTTTGCGCTTGCCTCGCGGCGGACTGGCAGGCTACTGGCAGGGAAAAGTTGTTTACCATTTACAACGCGTTTTCGTTTCCTTGGGTTGTCACCTATTCCAAGACTTTTAAGCTTTATTTGTTTCTTCGCTCAAGTATAATGAGCACGCCGACAAAGGTAAAACGAGACACGTGATCCACCGCTGAAGAAAAAGAGAAGACTCCCCCATTTTCATTAAAAAGGTCTTCAAAATATTGCCTCTGCGGCAAATCGCAACATGACGCCGTAACTTTGAAAGGCGCGCCGTGTTGGATTGCCGTTGCTACGGGCAACATTCACATGAAAACGAGTCAAGAACAGAAATAAGAACCGACCCATTTATACGAGCTGTTTTCGTCTTAGGTAAGACATGCTCGTATAATTTTGCTCGTATAATGGTACAGTTCGCGTCTTATTTAAGACACGTCTTATTTTTTCCTCGTATAAATGGCCGTAATGCCTAGTTTCGATACAACCACTGTTACGGCTGAAAAAATTGCCAACAGCGCCTGCTTCTACTGCGAACGTATTAGTTTGAAAAGGAAAAGTAAAACCATTTATCGATCATCTTTTTATTTTACAATCAAGCGTTAACATATTCATAAACGTTTCTCGCTATTATATATAAATTCAACACATACACAAGCCGTGTATCTACTAAAAAATGTAACATCTAACCATTTTCAATTATTCAATTATGGTTTCAGTTATTGGAAAAAAGATGTACTTTTTTAAAATTTATTTACAACGTTACCTTTGAGATTAAAATGTCTCTTCAATGAACGTTTCTTAAATTTAAGTTTGCATACTTTGTGCCACTGAATTATGATCACTTGTTTCTCGTAAAATAATTTAGTTGTTTTCTTTTTCTTTCTTAAGCTATCAAGTAGTTTATAACAATTGCTGATAAAACTCCTGAATCCTTAACTCTCAAGCGAACGTTAATGCTAATAGTCTCCCTCGTAGCCTTTTTTGTCTCGTCGCGCAAAGGTCCTCCGACTATGAGAATGCTAAGTGTTAATAAACAAAATCGTTTCCTCAGACACTGGATCAAAGTTTTTGCTTTACCAAACAATAATTTTCATTTACTGGAAACGTTAAATGTTATCTCTGTTCAATCAGGGACGGACTCGAAGGGACCCATTTGTTCATGGCCGGTTGGATAGCTCGACATTTCCACCCGATAAATCACTATCCAGTCGATGACTAGACAAAACAAGAACAGTGTCTTATCCAGGGGATAGACTACATACATTTTGAACAACTGGAGTTTGATTTCGTTTATCCACCTTTCTGACAGGAGATGCTAAATGTGGTCATTTAAATGAAAAATATATATATATAAGCGTTGTTATTGTTTTTCCTGAGGGTTCTATTTGATTTCTGTGCTTTGATGTGCTACAGCTAACTTTTTGGGAAGATGAATTTTTTATTCTATACCCCACATCACCCATCCGGCTCCCTAACACTCTTCGATTTAGGCTCCATCCTCTGTAAGCCTTTTAAAAACCGGTTATGAAGTTGTATAAGCTCAGAGCTTACAACCGCAGTTTACGGTCTCATGCAGTTTACTTTTGTTCATTGTTGTTTGTTATTGTTTACTGGCAAGTGCTCTTTAGGCTAGCTTCCTTGTATTCTCCATAAGACATTCGATGAACAGGCGAAGGCAAATCGCTAACAAGTTGATTTCTTATCACATCGGCGATGGAAGAGTAAGGAAGCACTTTGGAAAAGAACAAAAATTCCAAGTCCTTTGCGTTAACCGCGCGAAGTCCCATCAACTTGAGAAGAATTTTGCCGAAGCGAAACGTTTCGTCTGGAAAACGGGTTTTGCAGTAACGTTCCATAGCGGATAAAACGACTTCCTGGCTTGTTTCTGCATCTGGCAAGCAGCCGGCTTCTACGCTGTCTATGGACAAAAAGAACCACGTAGAGTTAGTATGGCGTCCATTCTTCAACTCTACTCAGATCACATCTTTCCTAATTTTTGCGGAGGGTTTTAGTGAAACACAGTGATTTGGCATCGTGTCAAAAGCGAGGGATTATGGAACTCGAAGCAGGTACGTATAGATACGTTAAAATTTTGACTCGTTTCTGGGAAACTGCCCACCTACCCCTCCCCTAAACCAACATTTTGCCCTAAGAGAGAAGTAAGTGTTAATGTTGGCTTAGGGGAGGGGTAGACGTATAATGATCCAAAATTTCTGAGGGCCATAAGTATATATTATATTTGTCCGAGGTCGTAGCTCAAACAGAAAAGAGAGAAGACAAGAAAAGGGAAGGAAAAAGCCCAGAATATAAATTTCAGAAACTTTCGTTTCAGGTTGATTTGGCTTACACTCCTCACCTGAAGAAAACAACACCATGACTCTAAGACATGCGTACTCAGCTTCCTCCAAACCACGCAGGCGCAGCAGACATTCATGGAAATTGGCCAGCGTCTGCTTGAGTCGTAGTTTGCGTTCGGTACACATTCCCGTGCAAGTGTCAATCTCGTAGGCTAACGCTACGGAATCGATTTGCAAATCATACTGGGCCGCGATTAAAATGAACAGGTCGCTCCAACAACAGCGTAACATGCTGTATTGTTCGCAGATATCAAGATTAGCAAACATCGGCACGTGCTGAACCCATTTTAAGGCCGCAGTGAAGAGTGTCCACACCTTGTGACTTGGACTGGACTTCATGCTAGGGGAGTTAGGAGCAGCAGTTATTGCAGCTCTGGTGCTTCGTTCCAGCTGCGTCAGCAGTGTTATCAAGTCATATTGCGAGGTGAACGACTTGGACGACCTCGATAGGTAGGAGTATTTTGTGGGTCTCCCTCTTCTGATGGCTGAAATAAATAAGAATATTGAGCATAAAAAATAAATGAAGCCATGAATAGTGAAAAGAAATACTGAGCTAAAATATTAGGGACGGCCTATAGCTGTAAGATGCGAGGACGGCAACGGCAGGGAAACTGTCGCTTAAAAAGTGAGTTCGCGGATTCTCAATCTTCATCGTGGTTATTCCAACTAGCTTATCTTGTCAAACGTATGCGAAATCTCCTGGAGTTGAATTCCTAAGAACCTCATCCAAGTTCAGAAAGAGAAAGAAAATTTCGTTGTTGCTTCTCTACGTTCTCCATAAGACATGGAATTAGGCAGTTTCACGTCGTAGTCTTGCAAAAACGGCAGAGAAATGTACAAAAAAATGTGCTGAACAAGCAAAGTTGTTATTTCGCTTATCAAACCTATTGCTTTTTTGACGTTCTTGTTGCCGTCGCCGTCGTCGTCGTCGATCTTAAGGTCCCTATGTACTGCGAGTATAAGAGTGCAAGACACTCGCTTGTAATTCCTGATCGCTTCAACGCGTTTCCGTTTTTTTTTTTTTTTGCCCATATTCTCATTCTTCAAGATGACAATAGGAAAAAGGCTTTGTCGTTTGTTAACACCCTTTTACCAAATTTTGGCCAACTCAGGCAATGCAGGGAAAAATATCGCAATAAGATAAAATTGCGTGCCCCCCTTTTGTTGCCATGACATGCAAAAGAGAGTTGAAAAAAAAAAATGACGGTAGATTTTTCATGCATGTGATAAAATCCTATTTCTAGAATTTCGCGTTTAAAACTTTGTCAATAAGGGTATATTTAAGGAAGATCACCACTGTATCTGAGTATAAAAATTTCGAACTAGGAAGAGAAAGCCAAAAAACGGCCCAATTTGTATTGGTTAGAGAGAGAGAAGAATTTTTTTAAAAGATGACATAAAATTATGAAAAACAACCACCAAAACTGAAGGTGCTACTGTTTCTGAGATACAATATGGTTTGTTACGATTACAAAAATGAAAAGAAAGAAAAACATTTAACGCGCCCAGTTAGGGTCATTTTCACAAGTAAAAAGTGGCAAAAGTGCACAGTCATGGCATAGAGTTGCAAAGCATACTTCGAACGCAGTTTTACCTAAATTTATATTTTTTAAAGCTATAGCTTGTCATAACACCGAATTGATGTCCACCTTTCCAGTGTCATTTACTCCTAAGATGACAAATCTTTATACTATCTAACGGTAGCACTTATGTCATGGCACAGATAACAGGGGTAATACACAAAGGATCTCTTATGTAAGGTAATGTAAATTCCAATGCTAAGTATAGTTAAAAACATACCATCTCTTCTCATGCCAACTCCAACGCACTTCTGGAATCTGCAGTGCTGACATTGTGTTCGATTCTGGCGATCGATGCGGCAGTTCCCAGAGGATTCACAGCTGTAAGACAACTTGTACCGCACCGTTCGGTTGAAAAAGCATTTGCAGCCTTCGCATGTAAAAACGCCATAGTGTCTACCGGACGACGGCGCGTTGCAAACCGCGCAATCGATCGTCTTTTCTGGGTTATCGTACCAATAAACTTCATGAAGCTGTGACCACGACATTTTTTTTTTCTAGGTTTGGAGAACTATATCCCTGTGTGCCCGACCGTTAACACTGCTCACCCGCCCCGATTCCGCCGCGAGATAAGTGTGACATAAACCTTAATAAATGTTTCATAGTCTTCTCCGGCCGTCTTATTGGAGGTTTTAAGCGTGGAATTAACCGGTATGGAACAAAGGTATCGCAAGGTGTGAAAGTGAAAAAGGGCATTGTCCCACTAAAATTACTGACAAAATCTGGAATGTTCCCTGCATTCCGTTAAATAAACTTAACTTCTGCAAGTTGTTTCCCCCAATGTTTACTTTCCTTTCCTGCTCCTGTTGAGTAGACAATCGGTTGTTTTCCAAATTTTTAATGCGATACATGTCGTTCTAATTTACTTGTCACAGGAATAATTAATTCATGCATGTTACAAGGTACGTGTCAGTCACCTACTGTCAAATGGAAGGAGGCTTTGTTTCCAGGGATAAAAAACACACAAAGAAAAAGTAATCCTATTTTTTTTCTCGTAACTTCTGTCTCTATCCGTATAACATGTTTGTGAATAACTCCTCGGCAAATGTGAAAAAATGTTACAGCCGACTTCTGTCAGAAATGAACAGGCACCTAAAATGCATTTCATGGTTCCCTTTCAAATTTCGATCTATTTCTTGCTAATCCTTTACTAAATGAAAAATTTCCACAATAGGTCATTTAAAGCGAGGTCCCTCTATTATTTCATACATTTTCAGTCGGGAAGTATCAACTTTTATTAGCCCTTAAGTAAATATAAAAAATAAATAAATGAAAAAACAAACAAATGAAAAAACAAACAAACAAATATCCAACAGGAATAGACCACTAAAACTGCAACTCGTTATTATAGTTTAAAAGCTGGTATGTCTCCAATAAGGCAAAAAGTTCTGTTCAAACCGATTTATTCTACTACTGATAACAGGCCTGTCACGTCGCCAACTGAGGAAAGTGAGTTTGGGAGTAAGAACGCCCTTTTCCTGAACAAAGGTTTTCAGATTTGCTGGCAAATTTCTTTTGATCATTATTATTAAATGCCTCGTGCCATTGATGACCAGTTACCACTGCTTTTATTCAAATGATTCAGTTTAGGAAAAAGATCGCAAAACGTCCGTCTAGAACAGGGTAATTTGGCCAAACACTTGACGACTGGTGTTGTACCAGGAACACAAGAGTTAATCGCGCGATGAATTCACCACCGGTAAAAACCATTGTTTCAAGTAAAGATTTCCAAAGGATTTCTCTAAACAATAGCATAATCGGCCTGTGGTAGTGCAATCACCGTTTTTGAATCCACGTGTCTGGTTTCATTTAACTGAACTGAAGACGAAAAGTGTTTGGAAAAACATGTTGTAAATCGAGCTCAATGGCTTAAAATTCAAGTAAAACGTTTAAAAAAAAATAAACGGAAAACTTCAACGTTTAAAGTCCCCCCCGCCCCTACAAGCCTACAAGCGGGAGTAAAGTATTGCGCCAGAAAATCCCTTTTCGACAAGTATCTTTTTAATGGTCACACTCCGAGACTTACTCCAAAGACTTCAAAACAATAGCCACGTGGACCGAGATGGGTTTGGTTCGGGTATTACACGAAAGATTTAGAAACATGGAAAAGAGTAAGTTGGAAAAAAAAGGAGCAGAAGAGAAAGTCTTATTTTACATCGCTCTGAGAAAAAGATAAAACGAAAATGTCAAAGGTGTGATAACATTTCTAACCTACCATTAAATTTTCCCAATACACTATGAATATTTTATGTGAACATCAAAATCCATTTGATGCCTTTCCATAGCTCTTGCATCACATGGTTTTGGAACTACTTTAAAGTTATTGATTCAAAGACGTCTTTTTTTCATTTTAACCTTGTCTTGACCTTCGAGTATCTTTCTGTCCGAGGCGCGCGCTTTATTGTATAGGATTTGTTCCCGTAAGCCAAGGTGGTGAAGATACCAGCCCCATGCATACCAAACCAGAATGTTTCATCAATGCAGACGTCAAACAAAATTCACCCTGCCAATTCCTAACGCACTGAAAATGAAAATCCAAGAAGTTATATTCTAAATATTAGGCAAAGCGTTGAAATACAAATGACAATAGAAAGGTATATCCTAGAAAGTTGATTTGTCTGGAAATTTTAATATCCACAGATTCAAAAGTTAGAACCACCCAACGTACTATTGCACTTGGCTGTCAAGTTGAATGGTGTTTTTGTCGAAAGAACCTCTAGCGTCCGTTTCTCTTTTTCAAGGATACATTTTAGAGAAGTTATATAAAGCCTGAGAGTCAGAGAAAGCCTACTGTGCATCTCGCGAACAAACATAGCTTTCATTCTTTCACGTAACCTGGCCATGAAAGGCAGTCAGTGCAATTTAGTGCCAGTCACGTTGGAACTGCCATCATTGCTAGATAGCTTGTCTTGTCGGCTTCTCAAGTAATTATTTCTGAGATGTGAAGATAATTAACCCAGGTTAGATATTGTGGTTTGGGCATCAAGTCATGAAAAGCGCTTCACCCTTTAAGTCCCAATGGTGACCAACATCAATTGTCTCCTAGCGATATCCATACATTGTCAAGAGATTAGGTTATGAGAATTCATAAAATGATCACCAAAGAGAAAATCCCTTGATCGTTTATGAAATTCTCTCAACTAATTCTTTAAGAAAAGTATAGACATCAGTTTGGAGAATTTGTATGTGGATATTGGCGCTTAAAGGGTTAACGCACTTACAATCGGCTGATTTACACTTCTTCTCCAGCTGTTTTTTTGTATACGCGTCTTACCTATTGCATGTTAACAACTGACTAGGAGGGTGGTTGGAAATCGAAATTTCAAGTTAGAGATTTGCAAGCACCGAATAATTCACGTTAATGGCGGCACTGCTACCAAAATTCAGCACTTAAGAACTTTCTAATTTTTGGGCCGGAAAGCAGTGGAGTCAACGCGAGCAGGTAGAAGAAATATTATGAACACCCTTTGTTAATACTGTATCATTTTAGTTTGACTATCTATGACAGTACATTTTTTGTTGTGACTAGTGCTGCTTTTACGCCAACAAAACTTTTAGATTAGGCAGTTTAGTTTTAACAAAACAAAGCCTGAAAAAAATTGATACATAGACACTAATTCTAGAAACACTATTCACGCAAACAGACAAGACTTAACGTTACTACCAATTCCTCTATTGAATTAGATTGTCCTTGTTGAATTTGCTTTTAAATGCAAATTATATTGATTTCAAACAAATGTGTTGATTTGTTTTAAATACAAAGTTCCATGGCATCGTATCATGGCAATAACAAGGATGGGTCAGTAGGCGCGAACGTTCCACAGTTAATAACGAAGCACTATGATCCAATCGCCCGTCTGATAGCTTGTAACATCCAACTATGATTTATTTAAAATAACATTAGAGCAGATGCAAACAAAGGATCCAGCTGCTTAACAGCGTTTAGAGATTTAACTGCATTACGGATATTAACTTGAAAAGTATCGATCATCGAGAAGATGTTTCCTTCTTTCAATAACAAGCCTGCGTGGACTGAAGAAGACGAAGTTCACCTTTAATGGCTATATTAACGCCTTTTCCATCACTCCACTTTGCAAACCCATAATTATTCCCTTAAAATGCCTCGTGCCTTTCATAATGGCTTTCTTCTCGGGGTGAAGGGTCATTCGATGCCAGTGTGGAATGCGAATACTTCACTCACACCTCTTGGTGTGGTCATACGAAAAGTATTCTATTCTTGAATGTGCCACCCGAAAAACAACTAATTGTTTTCACTGCCTGGATAATAATTTAAAGAAAAGCTTCCACCTACAGTAACTCAAACCTTTCATTAACCGCGCGGACTCAAAATTTCTCTGTAAAACCGCGCAAACAGGTGCAATTTCATACAGTGAAGTAAGAACCATTGAGATTCACTACCCAGAGAACAGAACAAACCAAAAGAACGAAAATCATAGATATTGACAAACTATCCGACTTAACAAGTGCAACCGCGTACAATTAAGTCTAAACAACTAAGATTCTCTACCCAGAAAACAATAACACAGCGAAAACCAATGAAAGTTTTTCACAACCAAATCGAATTAACATGTCACGAGGTATTTTTGATTTGTCTCTCTATGAACTTTTTGTAAGACGGCTTTTTATTTGTCAGAACTGAGCAGCCAGACTATACCCCAGGTCTGTCAGTCCTAAATAGTGTACTCGAGGGAGATAGTTTTTCAGCAAAAAATCTTTGAAAAAGAGTCTTTCATTGTCAATATGACTGGCCTGGCCATGGTCCGGCAGGCCAGTCGCCGGTTCAGACTTTTGTCAAGCGCCCTAAGAAACGGCCTAAAAACCGAAAGTCTCAAAGAATTGTCCTATGTGATAAACAATAGGGCCATTTATACGAGGAAAAATAAGACGCGTCTTACATAAGACGCGAACTGTACCATTTATACGAGCATGTCTTTATACGAGCATGTCTTATCTAATCAGACGAGCATGCCTTATCTAATCAGACGCGTCTTAGCTAAGCCGCGTCTTATTTTAGACGAAATGTGCCGTTTATATGGAAAGTTCGCGTCTTATTTAAGACGCGTCTTATGTAAGACGCGTCTTATTTTTCCTCGTATAAATGGCCCTAATGTCTTCTATAAACGGAAGTACTTAAAAGGATTTAAGTCCAGAGCATTGCAAACCACTTGAATTGAACGTTTCGAAGCACTTCTGGCCACCTGTTCCCTGGATCCTGACCTAGTCTTGTGTTTTGTGCAAACGTGAATTGAATATGTTTATGTGCACAAACAACTGACACACAGGCACAGTATACTGACTATACTAGGGAGCTTTTAAGAAACGACCACGGCGACCCTGACGGCAACAAGAACGGCCAAAAAGCAATAATAAAGTTTAGATTAACAAAACATCTCTGCACGTGCATGGCGCTTTTTTGAACATTTCTTTGACGTTTTTACCCGACTGCGACGTGAAACTGCTTAATTTCACTTCTTGTGGAGGTCGTGAGCACAAGACAACGACTGCCTTTTTTTTTTACTGAACTTCGATACTGTCCTTTAGAGGTCAAAGTCAGAAAAATTTGCCAACATTTGACGAATTGAGCGCGAAGGAATAATCAATCAGTCCCTTTTTTCGTCCCTTTAATCAATTAATTATTTAACTATCAGCTTTTTTCGCCAAAAGGATGATTAGACAATTTCTTTTGGGAAAACTTCTAATGAAGAAGAAGTTTAAAGTTCGTCAGTTCAATTTCACTTGAACTTAGAGGAGCAAACCTTACCTGCAAAGTTGGTAGTCAAAGCTTTTATGGCTATAACATACTAAAACAAAAACAAAAAGGAGCTCATTTGAAAACTTAAGATCAACTGTCATTTTTACTGATTAAAATATTTGCGTCAATGTGGAAAGACGTGGACACAGGTTCAAATGCTGAAATTCCGCGCTCTTAAGGCCATTTTCCGGCAATTTCAGTTGTCCTGGCTATTTTTACCATCTTTAACGCATTCTTGCTCGCAATGAGTAAGCCGGGATTGAAGGCAATTTTACTGGAAGTAGTCACCGCGATGTCTCAAAGAAACGGCGCGTGAAACTTGATACGATTTTGGGCGATTTTGGGCAAATCACATCAAATGTTGCAGCAGCTTTGCCCAGAAACTGCAATAAAATTACCGCTGGGGCAAAAGTTTCACTGAAAATCGAATCAAAAAAGCAAAAATTTGTAAAGTAGAGAGGTTAAGCATCACGTTTACGGCAAACGAGAATGTGTACCGCGTGACCACGTTTCTCCTTTACTTGTCGTTTACTGTTCATCATTTCAAAACATAAATTAGTAGTTTCACGCAGTTTTTCATCCATAAGAATTGTTTTGAGCTATTTTTATCTGCTCATTTCTTATTTTGAGAAATTCTCAACTTGAATCTGACGTTTGCCGCTTGCCGTATACGTGATGCTTAAACTCTCTAACTGCTAACTACGTGAACCGTGAACTTTGCTTTTGTTATGAAACCGCCACTTAAGTTGAATGCAGTTTTCCAAGAAAAACTGACATTTCCGTCGATTTCCGCAATATTACTAGGACTCCTCCAAGCAGTGCTGTAAGCAATAAAGTTCAATACAGCCACAAGTTTAAACTGACAATTCAAAGAATGCCCTATGTTGTTTACAACTAAATGTATAAAACTTTCCTTTTAGCAGGACACGTGCCTGAGACAATAATATCCAAAGATAAAATCCTGATTACATAAGGATCAACACATTTTAGCAATAGACCCCTTGTTTTTCAAAGTTTTTCCCCTTTATCTAAAACCCTTTCAGGCTCAAAGTGACTTCTGGTAGCACAGACATTGCTGCCCTGAAATCCTTATTACAAAGGGATGGTCCCCTTTATCTAATTCAATGAAGCTAAAATTCTTACAGGTTCAAGGTAATTCCTGGTGGCACAGAAATTGCTGTCCTGACAGGCACAATAACATATCTTCGGTTGAGACAAGATTAAAGTCCTTCATTGAACAGATGGAGACAATGTAAAGGTTTGATTCAGTCCTTACTGCATTTTTTCAACTCTTTCCATCTGTATCATTGTTTTTGAAGCCTAAAAATCTTACAAGTATAAGATGATTCTACAGGTGGATAAAATTGCAGCCTTTCCATGCGCACACTAAGAAACCACTGTAGGGTGGAGTTTAGTGCCCCGCATCAAAATTTCCAGAATATATTTTCGAATCTCTTTCGGTAAAAAACTGACAATAACAGCACCACAGCAAAGTACTGGTCAGTAGCTTTCCTATCAACGATACATGAATGTAACACTAAACGGTTTTATCCCGGCTCAGACTCAAACGTAGAACCACCTAGTACAGCGCCATAAACACCACCATACTACGCGGAAAGAACAGCTCATTAGCTTTCATTTGAAAAGCCACAGTTTAGGATTTGATCCACAAATGTTTGAACCACTTTGAACAGCACACTAAATAGCTAGGACCACTTGGTCACAATTTAGGATTTCATCTACAGACCCAAAAATTAGAATTTGAATAATGGGAATGAAATTGTTAAGTTGTTACTCGTATTATTGAATAGTTAATGAAGAACATTGATAATCGGAATCACGTGTTTTCTTAAAGATATTTTTACCATAGCTTATATTTGACATCTATGAGGCCAAGATGCTATTTATACCGGATGTCTCCTCCCTCAAGAAAAGTGAATTTTGCATTTTTAATGTTACAGTTTCTCCAGAACTATAACCACCATAGTAATTCTAAAAAATATCGTCGATTTTCTTTTAATCTTGTGAAAATTTAAGGGACAAGAAAACGAGAACCATATTTGGGTTCGCTTCAGTTGCACCAGTAAAAATTGCAGCTGAGAGAAAAACAGCAATAATAGATAGCTGGGAAAATCTGACATTGGTTTTCCAACTGACGTTTAGAAAAGTTCGCCTTTTATTAAAAACAAGAATCTGTCAAAGAATGTATCAAAGTGCTACAACCTTCTGGCCCCAGTTATTCAAAAGGTGAATAACTCCATACAGTGGATAAATCACTATCCAACGGATTTTGCATTTGGTTTCCCTAATACTTATCCGATGGATAGCTCTATCTAACGTTAGATCAATCAGGGCCCGGTTGAAAACTTTTTCGAATTCATTATTTACAAGAACCGGCAACCTCTGTGTAGACGACTCCTATTTCCTAACAATCGGTGGTTAGACAATAAAAGCATGCTTACGACCTAGACAGAGATTTAAAGCGAGTTTTAATTTCTTAACTTCGCTACAGTTTCCGACCACCATCACACAACAGAGTTACTGGGGGGTGGCCCTCTTATAAAACACAGACTCGTCATTTATACTTTATCATTCTCTCCCTTCTCGGCTGAAAACGGAATTTGAATCGGTTCTACCAGGTTTAACTCCTAAGCGACGCAACGTTCCTGTTTCTTTGAGCTTGACTTCCATACAATCTGTTCTCGTTAGTATGCATGGGATATTCAGGGAATCCCAGCCACCACAGGCAAATGTGACCATTTATTAAGCGACTGTAAACATGCCATGTTTGTTTGACGGGATTTTTGGGCGAAAAATGACGGAGACCGTTCGCCCATTGTGTTTCCAGATCGCATGGAAACCAAGCTTTAAGAGACTGTTCCCCTCTTCTCTCCGCTACTTTTAGTTTTACACGTAGGGCGACAACAAGGCAAAGTGAAATGATGAATGAAGAGTCGTGGATCTTCTGAAGCAAGAAAAGTCCTTAAGATCCGCCATATTTTTACGAGTACATCAGTGAGAATTTTCAAGGCTTCCAAAAGGCAAGCAGCACAGGCGTACCAACATTTTTAAGAGCACCTCGACTAAACAATCTTTCCACGTGTTCTCCAAAGAGAACTACATCTGCTGTGTTAATAAAGTAATTAAGGATTTACACCAAGAAAGGCCAACACGAGGTGGTTGTATCATTCTTGAGTGCCACGCGTCCATTGTTGAATCTTACGAAATGCAAGATAACAACAATAGTTCTTTTTCGTCGGCAGAGCTGTTAAGAAACACAGACAAAAAACGCATTATCAATCGATCTTCTCTTACGACTGAGTAGTGACGGGTTGCGATATTACACCAGCTAGTAATTCATTGCCTATTGATTGCTGTAAACGTGTGGGGAAATTTTCAACAATAGTGAACCTGTTCGTTACAACGGGCCGTGTTTGATTGCACAGAGGTCGTCAGAAAAACATTTAAGCCACAAATATTGGAAAAATATAAGGAAATTGCGGGAAACCAATATGAAAATCGGTCTGATTTCACAAAGGTCATCTGGGAAAATCTTTAGCCACAAATATTTACTGTAAGCCATTGAAGGAAATTAAGCACTGGAAACCAATTTGAACGGAAATGAACTGGCCCCATAGCGTCTAAGGCCTCTATTCAACGCCTTTGACAACTCGCGCATCAACGGAAGGAGACCTTGTCTCAATACTGTGGACCCAACTATAAGAGAGTTCGATGATGAGTCGAGTCCTCCAGCTGAGGATTAGGATCTAGTGGAGGAAAATCCGGGGACAAACGTACGTAACTGCCTCAAGGGAACCTCACAGGTGGGCGATTACTAGCGACTATCTCAATAGAGGCCTTAGTTCGCCCCATATAATGGAATCCAAGAAAGTCTTAGATTCTGGATAGCACGCCGTGGATTCCGGATTCCAGGCACTGGATTTCAGTCTTAGTCAGTAGAACTTGGACTCTGGATTCGAGGTGTATTCCGGATTCCAAAGCCCACGATTCCCGATTCCAGAAGAAAAAGTTCTTGGATTTCCTTACTTGGGGCGACTGAGTGTAACAGAGCCTTGACAGTTGCAGTCAGTTGCGAATTAAATATGCGACAAAAATGTGCCACCGTACACAGCTGCTGATCTCATCAGAACTGTAGTACTGTATTTACACCATGAATCGCCACAGACAGAAGCAGAATTATCGGTACCAAAAAACGCCGCACCTAATCAGAAGAATGCGGCGTTTACTCGAGAACTATGAGAAAAAATACGAGTTGGACCTCTCTAAAACGGCCACCTAGGGGACAGAAGAAAGTGGCCATTGTAAAGAGGTGGCCGTTGTAGAGAGGTTTTAAACAAGAGCCAATCTACGGATTTTTTTTCCGTCGGAACAAAAAATAAGTGGCCGTCGTAGAGAGGTGGCCATTGCCGAAGGTTCGACTGTACCAACTACAGAAAGACTCGGTAATCTCACCATCTTTACACGCGTTTCAATCTCAGCAAAAAAAGCAAGTCACTGGAATTTTAACACATCTGTCTCCTTTAGATAACATTTACAAATGGCTTACCGTAACTGTGGTCATTGATTTCGAAATAAACGCCCCCCTCGAATAAACGCCACAGCGGAAACGCTGAAAATTTAATAAACAGGCCCCAGTTGTTCAAAAGATGGATAGCGCTATCCAGCGGATAAGTCTCTATCCAGTGGATAGTGCAATTGGTTTGCCTAATACTTATCTACTGGATAGTGATTAATCCGATGGATAGCGCTATCCAGCTTTTCAACAACTGGGGCCTGGACTATATTTTTATAAAACATTTCATTTCAGAAGATTAGGAATGGCCCACGGAAGACAAAAAAGAATTAAACGTCGCATGAAGAGTACAAAATATGCAATTGAACACGGATCAACATTCGGAGTGTCCTAAAGGGGAAACAGGACTATCATTTTAGAAAATTTAACGTTTGCATCTTGGAAATTTCTGAATACGAAATGCTGCAAAGAGCACGGCGTCTAACTCAGTTTGAACTGGATAAATTTTTAGGGGATTTTTTAGAAAACGGTAAACAACCTTTGTTCCAACAGCTGAATTCAACTTACTTAACCAAAACGTTTGATCGTTTTCTCTTGCGGTAAATCGAGACAGACACTGACAAGTAAAGGTCCGTGGCTACCAGCAGGTTCGCCATTGTCCGAAATTATCCGACACGTTTATAGCAGAACAATAGGAAAGAAAGTGATACTTGGTATAAATAAAACAACCAGTTTTATAGATGTCTTAAGAGATAATCCATTTAGGTGTGGCGGTTCCTTTGGCTTCTTTATCATGAACTACTTTAAATATGTAAATACACTGAGCGTTTCTTAATCTAAGGTTTCGTAAACAGGGGATATTTAGACGCATGGTACACAAAGAATAAAACCAATTAAGTAAGCACGAAGGCGAAGGTGTATTAAGTTAGTAAAACAACAACACTGCACGTTTATAAGACGTTTTGTGGAAGAATTCAACAAAATTCCATGGATTTTCATTTTACTTTCGGAATGCAATCTTCATGAATTCATCTCCAGGACAATTCGTCCGCGCATTTAACAAATGGAGCCAGCGTTGCAACAACTCCGATAAATGTTTAAAAAACGAAAATATACCATTGCCGTTTTCGGTGCCGTTACCGTTATGGTTCTTAAAGTAGGCACCCTAGGAGACTACGACGGTTACTTCTGTTAAGTAACTGGGCGAAATAGAATAATCCGAAAAAAGTTTATAAGGATGCGAAGTCTATTTGTCAATGGTTTCGCGTTGTCGGATCGTAAAGTTCCTCATCTCTATTTGTAACAACGACCGGAAAGGGCGACAGCGACTTGTCCAAACCGATTTCAGAAGAAAAGAAATGACAAAACAAAACAAAAACAAAAAAACAAATCCCATACCCTGGTTCAAGAAAGCACAACACTCTACCCTATTTCGGAGACACACGACTAAATCTACATCCAATGTAAAACTAAGAGAGGTTAAAAAACAAACCCTTTGGGCTGCACATGCAAGGCTAACATAGCCATCCCAACCCTACCCTGCGAGCAGAGGCACTTCGATCTTCCTAGATAAGACTTATCTAGGAATATCGAAGGGCCTCTGCTCGCAGGGTATCCCAACCCCAGACTGTACAGCTGCAGAAATGGTAAGCCCATCAAGCAGGAAGCTCTTGACGCACATGGCAAAGTAAATGCACAAGCCACCCAAGGTTGCCTGATTTTCATGACTTGCACCAGTCATGATATAGCCTGCGTAGAAGGCGTCGAAAGGGGTAGGGGATAGGGAAAAAGGGTAAAAGGGAGGGGGGTAGGGGAGAGAATTTGGTGCTTTTCTCCCTCCCCCTACCCCTCCCCTTTTTACGCCTGCAACGCAGGCTAGTCATGATATGAATTGAAAGTTGAAGTTTGACAACGTCTGCTGAATGCTATTGCTGATTCAGTATTTTTTTGGCGAGGGATCGAAAACAGGTTGTGAGCATACTTTCAACTGACATGTCAAAGGCATTTGACTCGTTACACCCACCACTACTTCTGAACAAGCTTGAAGCGTACGGTTTTCAGGAAAGCGCTATTCAACTTTTAAACAGCTATTTAAATGAACGGAAATATCAAGTAAAGATCGGCCGTCATGTTAGTTCGAGCCGATTCGTGAGTCGTGGCTGTCCTCAGGGTTCCGCGCTTGGCCCGTTGTTATGGAATGTTTTCCAGAATGACCTATCCTACTGCCTAACAGCGAACTTGTCTATGTATGCCGACGACCATCAAATTTACCACGCAGGAGCAGACCAGGCAGCTGTGACTTCCCAGTTAAAGGGTAGTGCCAACTTAGCAACAACGTGGTACGATTCTAACTTATTGGCGGGAAACCTAAAAAAGTACCAAGTTTTGAACTTGGGCTTCACTCAAAAAGACAGCAATATTTGCGTGAATGATGTTGTGATTGAAACTAAAGATAATATCATACTTCTAGGAATAGTGTTAGATTCTAAGCTAAATTTCTCTGAACATGTAATCTCTATCTGTAAAAAAGCCAGCCAGAGAATTGGTGTTCTAATGAGACTACGTAATCTAATTCCTATGAAATCTAAGTTAATATTATTCAAAAGCGCGATATTACCATTCCTCACGTACTGTCACTTAGTGTGGCATTTTTGTAAAGCGAGTGACACTCGAAAGCTTGAAAGACTACAAGAAAGAGGACTTAGAGCGGTTTTCAAGGATAATAATTCTAGTTATGAACAACTATTAGAGAAGGCAGATCTGCCAACACTACTAAATAGTCGCTTACAGGATCTGTGCATCCTTATGTATAAAGTAAAGCATAAACTGTGCCCTGCATATATAAGTAACATCTTTAAAGAACCAAATAGTAATTACAATCTGAGGCAAGCAGATTTCTCTATACCTAGGTATGAGACAGTCACCTATGGCAAGCACTCTATTAGATATCTAGGGCCTAGGCTATGGACAAAACTACCCAAGAATATCAGGGACGTCACAACCCTAACGTCGTTTAAAAGCAAGATACGCCAACTCAATATAAGTGAACTTTTAGATGATGGCTGCGCAGGCTGTAGCCTTTGTTCATTTTGACTTCTGTATATTTTTACTATAAATCTCTTAATTAGTTAACTATAGATATTTTACCTACTACTCTATATAGTTTTTAGTTTGTATATTCTCCCCTAATTGGTGTCCCCAAATTAGTAAGGGATTTGTTCCCTGGCTAGACGGCTTTGACACTTTAATAAAGTTTCTATCTATCTATCTATCTATCTATCTAATGGAAGCCCCGGTTTTCGTCGGGAATGTATAGGTGGAGTTTAAATGGGCAACAAATCAATCAAAATCAGATCGAAAGAAAAAAAGACAACAAAACTGACACTCGCAAAACAAACAACATGTCAATTAGTGACACACTGGCAACAAGAAAAATTCAAATAAATAATAATAACAAGAAGAAGAACAAGAAAAAGACGAAGAACAAGGAGATATAGAACAAGAAGAAGAAGAAGAGGTTAAACTACCTTGGACTCAATAATCCTTAATAATCATCATCATTCAACTGCTTTCAGATATGCTTTCCTTAACCCTTTAAGTGATAAGTACCAAATTTCTCCTTGAAATGTCAATGCTTTACAAAACAAAGTGGAGAATTGAGTACATGATCACAGAAGATGATTCTAATTGATACTTCAACAAATTCTCCCCACTAGTTCTATGGAAAACATATAGGGACAACAAATGAGAATTTGAATTTTGATATAACGGTTTAAAGGGTTAAATGATTTTATCTATTATTCTTTACCATGCAGTTCTAATTTACAAGTCTGGAGCTAAAACCCATCGAAAAACAGTTTCACGTCGCTGGAACGAGTTCTGAATGTGAAAATGAATATTAATCGACAGAACAATTACAAGTGGCCTTATTGATTATAGAGCAAAATGCGATTCTAAAGAGGACACCTGCTTTAGTCAAAATAACTCCAAGGGAAGCCTCTGAGAAATTAAGCCTCTTGTGTCTCAATAAATTACATGAAAGATAGTGTTAAATAATTCTGTTTGTTTTTAAAACGAAATTTTCAACTTAAACCCGTCGCGCTGTGGGTAGGAACAGAGCTTAAATGGTTGCTTTATCAGTAAAACACAAAGAACGCCGTCTTTAAGATTCTTTCCCCTAGATCAAATTATGATGTGCTGTTTGCATCGTAACTAGCGGACCAATTTGATTAATTTTATTTTGTCATTAAACTTTTATAAGCCAAGGAAGCACTTGTCACACTCTAAATCTTTGAAACAGGAGACAATAATTTATATTTTATTTTTAGTCGCCATTTGCCGTCTGTCTTTATCACCTGAACAAATCTAACCATTTTAAATGACTTATTTGAGATTTGTCCGGTCCTTCTTTCGGTAGAAAATTTTCATTTTTGATTCTCTTCTTGATATGAAGTCAATAATTCTCACAGTCCGTAAACAAATTAGACATCGGAAATGAAAACTGTGAAGAAACTAATTAGTTCCGTTCTAACGACCAATAAACAGGCTTGTTCTTGGACGCTGGCCACCTAAACGAATGAATGATCATTTCTGAAAGTCACGAATGTCATTAGCTTTAATCTGCTCAATTTCATATTAACGTAATTCGCGAGCTTTCTTCACATCGTACGAATAGCACGCAAGCAAGCTTGTTCAGCCCGAGAAAAAATGTCTAAAGGAGAGTGCCTGAACAAGGACGATCTTCACCTCGCATTTGGAATTTTTTATTTGTGCCTCTCGCCTATTGCTACGCTCACAAATAGTTTTATGCTCTATGTTGCGAGGAGAGACCCACATCGACAGTTTAACAAACCCACGAATGTCTTCAACCTTGGGATAGCTAGAATCTATGTTTTCACCGCGATCATTGTTCTACCGTTCATTGGCATCGACAGCATTTTACAAAGCCAACATCTGTCTCCAGAAGGGATAGACGCAGCAAAGTTGTTCCAAGATTTCCTCGTGTGTTTTGTTATAAGCAGCGGATGCGTTATATATCTGGTCATTTCCATCGAACGATCCACTGCCGTTGTCTTCCCCGTGTTGAATCGAAAACATGTGACCGTAAGACGAGCTAGAATACTTAACACGACTATAACAGGAATATGTCTTTTATTTTCATGCATCTTATTAACTGGCATTGCCCCTAAATACTTTTACTTTGCATTTATACCCATTTTTGTTTGGTTACCATGTTTAGGTCTCTTAATACTACCCGCTGTAGGTCTATACGCACTTAAACGCCAGGCTAGGAAAATTGTAGCCACCATGCAAACCGAGTGTCTCACATGCGAGGCTTATAACCAAAAGGAAAAAGCAAGGCGAAATGCACAAATTAGGCGATACTTGTTGGACTCATTACGAGTGACAATTACTTCAATCATAATATTAGGGTTTTTCACCGTGGTTAAGATTCTTGAAATGACGCGCTTGGAGCTCTCGTGTGATGAACTTCTGGAACATTTGTCCTACACAATATTGTTTGTTCCTGTGACTTTAAATCCTATTATACTTCTGAAAAAGATTCCGGCATACTGGAAGGCAGCCAAACATATTTGGAACCGGAGATAAAAGACCTTGCAAGAGCATATCATCAGACTTCAACTTTTCTTCCAGTTAGCGGCATAAGGACCAAACGGAAACACCTTCCACGTAATTTAATCCAAGAAAGAGGTTTTTTTCATTCAGTGATGATAGGCAGCTCGGGAGAAAAAAAATCCGAGTGTTCCTCGCAGGAGACGACAATATGACGTTAAGGTTACTAGTCCAGACGCTCTACCACTGAGCTACAAGAGCCTGAATGGTGAGAGCTAAGGTTCACGTCACAAACATTCTGCATATTTGCTGCTAGGACTCTAGAATGCGAGCAGTCTCTTATTTTTCTTTGCAAAGTTACCGCACGCGAAACCTAAGCACGCGAGCGGCAAAGCCGCGAGCCGCGAGAAACGAGGGCGTAAGCCCCAGAAGAAAAAATAAGAGACCGTCTTTTCTCGCCTGGTCTCAATCCCTTATTGTAATAATAACGTCGTGGTTTGCTATCGCGCTGGATGAGGTAAGGACTAGACAGATTTTAAGAGAAAAGGCGGACTGCAGGCAGTCTACTAGGACTCTCTTTTGCCGGATAACTTATTTAAGCAAAAGAAAAAGTAAAACTGCCTATGATACATTTACGGTGGCAACACATCATGAAACTTCAAACGTGCACACGAAGCGAAAATGAGAGGTAGAGAAAGGTAAATCTCAGGTTCCGAGACCCAAGGCGAAGCAACTAATCAACAAAGAAAAACTGCACCTGCCGCATTAAAATTACAATAAAAAATTTATAGGCGACTTTTTCAAGGAGTTTAGAGAACATGTAATTGATCGTCGAATAACCCCACCCTAGATCTTTTCAAAAAGAAAATCATATATCATTTACCGTTTAAAATATTTAGAAAAGATAAACGATGGAAATTAAATTACCAAAACTACTTTGAATTGTAAAGAAAAGCAATACGAACGTCTTAGTTGAATAACCTTAATTTATTTGTACTCAGTTAATATAACTAACAAGTTCACGCTATAGGGCTTACATGATGAAATTTTTATTGAGGTTAAATTAAATCTCTAAGAAAAATATGGTTTATTTGAGGTTAGATGTAACAGAAGAATAAACGAATGTGACTAAATTGATTTATATTTCTACTTTCTTAGTTTCATTTTCTTCTTTTGCCATCAAGGGACGCAAAAGCTCAGCTCGCTTATGAATGTCCACTTCTTTTTTCTGTTAAACAAAGAGTTGAGAGGTCTTAATTTTAAAATTTTCTACCTGATAGATTATCATTTATTATTAATCTTCAGTGGCACTTTATTATAGCAGTTGCCTAAAGAGCTTAAAGTTGAAACTGGGCGACATTGAGCTTAAAGCCGCCACACGAGATAATGAAATTTACTTAAAAAATTAAAGTTTGTATTCATCTTACAGCCTTCAGACGTAATCATTATTCGTCTGTATGTTGTAATTGATCACTTGACCTTGTGTTTTTAGAAGTTAAATTTGCAATTCACTTCGTAAAAGCAATTAACTCTATTTACCGCGGAATTCTAGAAAAAGTAAGTAATCTATAAAAGAATTAATTCATTCACTCACTGATAAGTTAAGTGCGTCACACACACAGTATTTAATTGTTCTTACCTGTTCGGTGCAGATGGCAGCCGCAATCTGATTGGCTCTGGCCAAAAGTGATCCAAACGTCCGCATTTTGTAAACATGCCTGTTCTTATAAGCGATGCTCCTCAGCTCGCCCCGGTACGCGCGGCCAACACCGACGGCGTAAACCTGGACTCCTTTCCGTATGAATCTTGATGCCATGCGCTTTATGGCGTATGAATGACGGCGATTGGGTGGTCCGCCAGTGAGTACTACGAGAACACGCGGGATGTACGTCGGCTCGTTACGGTAAAACGAGTCATATGCAGCTTGCAAGGCGAGATCCAAGCGTTTTCCTCCACGATTGATGTATGGAGCTTGGTTGATGGCACGGCGAACCGCTATTTTTAAGAAAAGAGTTACGCATTAGACTAGAACCTCTACTTAGAGTTACCTCTACTTTCCGGACATCTCTCTATGAACGTGAATTTCCACTGTCGCGTAATTTTTACGTAGGTACGAACGTGAATGTTTCGTGCTTAAATATAATAGAAACGATGTATGAAAAGTCGCATGAGGACGCAAAAGTTGAATGAGGTTCAACTTTTACGTTTGAGGACCGATGAGGATTATCATAGCACAAAAAGACATACTAGGGAGATCATTTTGAACAAGGGCTAAGGTTCTGTTGGCGATTTCGTCTACAAAATTTTAACGAAACACTATCAACGGATCACCATACAAAAATGATAGTCTTTTCGAGTAATGAGAGCGTCAAAAGCCATACCCTATCCCGTGGCACATATCTGTGTAGCTTAGATATGGGAGTAACAATACCGTATTGTTTTACACTAACACCATCATCTTACCAAAAATTGAGTTGTATTGTCTGAAACGCATCCTCAGCGAGGGCAAGTTTGCGTATGTGATCAGACCAATATGGGATTGGTGCTTGCTGATTGTGAATTTACTGGATACGACCTTAGCGAAGGCTTTTTCCAACTGGAAGTTTGAGCGGTCAACATCACTTGAGGCGTCCATAACAAAGGCGAGATCCAGGGTGACAGGACAGTGCTTGATGGAGACTAAGTTCGAGAAAAGGAACGACATGTGAGTCATACGACCAACATAAATAACTCGATCTGAGTGCGACACCCGTAAGTTGTGAGTTACAGACCGACTTTTTTCTTTTTGCTTTAAGGCCCAAGCGCACGGGCCATCAATTAGAGGAAAGGTTCCGACACTAACTTACAGTACAGACTAAGAAAAAGAGGATTACATCTCTGAGGTTAATTAGAGAAGAGAAAATTTCAACTCAAGCAGAATGGCCATTGATGTTTGATGCGCGCCACATTCGAACACGGGGTAACTTTATTATCCACGAGTTGTCAAAAACACTCGTTTAACACTTGATACACTCATCATCCGGTCCCAAATGTTTCTGGACTCGGTTAAGAGTTTGTGGCAAGGCATTGCCAGATCAGTGCCTTTCATTAATCTGATAAGTTACCAAAACCGAAAATAAATCGCAACAATTTCGTCTTATTTCTAATAACCTAACTTCGAACTAGAGAGTCTAATCATCTCAGTCCCAATTCAAGGCTTACCTGGTGGCCTGATAGGCGGTCTAGGCCGAGGGCGGGGCCTGGGAGGGAGTCTCCCAGGCCGCTTGGTTGGTCGCGTTGGTCTTATTTTCTCAGCTACAAAGAAGAGAAAGTGTAGTTAGATTTTGTTAGTGTGAAAGGCTACCTAACTATTACTGACCATTCTGAATGAGGGTATTGTCTCATTAATTGTCTTAAAATGTACCTAACTGGCACCAGAGTTAAAAGAGGAGACTGGTCAGGAGCGCCGGGAAACATCAAAGTTGAAAACAACGGTGCTGTAGTTTATGTTGGAAGCTCCCTGACCGTGCACAATCCTTTGTTTTTTGTTCACAAATAGTGACTGAATAAATTAATGCGATGTTTCTATTGGTCAGTAAGTTCAAAATGATAGGAATGCTATTTAACCTTGTGCACGGTCAGGTCCAAAAAAGGTAACAAAAACATATAACAAAGGAGTCTAACGGGTTTCATAAGCATTCCACTTTAATACCTATGCTGGCACACATCTAAGGAAGGTAAGCATTTTACTAGCACTAAACACTTTCATATTACTGCAACATCTACAGCGACCACGTTTTGAAAGAAAGTCAAAAGAAAGGTTGAATTGTGGTTTGGTTAATTTGCACTTTATACCAGTCAAAGGTAAAACGTTCAGTGCCAGACAAGAATCTCAGTCGCTTGTTGGATTATGAAGACACCTGGTCTACATTTTTTTAGAATGGTTTTTCTCACCTGTTCTCTGTCCATAGAGCTCAAACCTCATGGAGATGTGCCTAAACCACGAGTTAGGTTTGATTTTCACGAAGCGGGCGTAAATGCGCGGTCTCAGCGCATGTGCAACAATGCAGTTAAGATCGTTGTTGGCCGGGAAAATCTAGAAAAGAGAATGTTTATGTAAATAACGAAACGCAACATAAAAATGGGTATGAAAAAACGATTTTGCCGTTTGACTAAAGCAATAATAGCTAGAATCGACCACAAAATTGTTGAGACATTGTACTCAAATAGGACAACTTCAGAGAACAACAGAATCCACACCCACCCTTGCCCCCTCCATTCAAAGTTGGAGTGTTTGTTGTTTTCTATAGGTCGCTCGATCGAACAGCGGCACAACATTGCATGGAGGGGATGGGGTAGGAAAAGCTATACTCCCCCATTTGAAGTCAGTGAAACGTCAAAAAGCCCAGTTTAGGGCGAAGTGTCTCAACTTATTTTGTCGTCGATTGTAGGTTGCCAACGTTTTGGCAAAGTTTGCACAGATGATTTCATCGTCTGAAGTTAAACAGGCACATAAGAATTGTTATAATGGAGAAAATCATTACTCTGAATTTGTCCTTGAAGTTCCTTTGCCTGACGGCCCTTTTAAGACACATTCCATAAACACCCAGCAAGGACGAAACTATTCACTTCTTTTTGCGAGACAGCAGATTAACTTCAAGTACGCATTGCAGACCTATTTTTGTGCACAGTACCTTGACTCGTCCTCTTTTAGTGTAGGGTCGGAAGGTGCGTCGGTTGTTACTATAAGATACAGTGTAGCTTGTCACCCACTGATTGGCGTCTTGACGACCCTGAGTCAGGATTCGCGTGACGAGAGTGCGCCGCCTCAGATCCACCTAGTGGTTAAATAAAATGAAAATGAATCAACATGTGGAAAAGGTAATATATTGGAGAGGGTGGCTACGTGAAAAAAAAATGCACGGGCCACAGAAAGACTACTTGGTAAAGCTGAACCTTGTTTCCATAAAATAAGACATCTGGGAGAATTTCCACTCTCTCTCTAGTCACACAGTAGTCCACTACATCTTTAATTATACCAGCTTATACCTTATACCTTATTATGCGGGAGGTCGCAGGTTCAAACCCCGGCCGGAACAACACTCGGGGTCTCAAAATAACTGAAGAGAATCTGCTGCCTTTGTTGTGATGTCTACAAATGGTTGGACATTCTAGTCGTCCCAGATAAGGACGAAAAAGTCCAGTTTCATCCCCTGTCACCGTGTTGACTCACCGTGGCGAAATTCAATAAAGATAAAGCTTTGCGTCACTAAGAACCATTCATGCATCTGGTCCAGATTGGTTGAAACAGGGGTAAATTCAGCCCAAGGTGAAAAAATATTTTGACAAAGTTTTCTCCTCTAGAAAAATGTAGCAAGAGCTTATAAAGTATTGCCTCGCCTTCCTTCAAAGACAGGGATATATGAACCGAAAAATTATGACAGCTCACAAAAGTATAAAAGTAAATGCAATGGTGACGTAAACCTTTAACTCTGGGCTAAGCGAAAACCGCCAGCTTACGGAAACCTTGGCCCTGGGACCAGTTTCTCAAAAGAATCAAATCTGTTTAAAATCCACCTTCATTTGAAAAGAATGTCAGCACGTGTAAAAAGATCCTTAGAAACGCGCACTAACCATAATCCACTGTCGTCTGTTGTTTCGTTTCGCCGACCATGCTCCTTTATTTCGACCACGAGCTACGGCGTTTAGTCGTCCGAACTGCGCGCCATGATATCTGTTCCATTCACTTGATGCTGACAAACTACGGTCTCTGATTTTATAGTCTTCGATACCCAGTGGCAGATCCCTCCTCGCTAAAAAGAAGAAAACACACGATTGTCATGTTAAGATACAGCTAAGCTAAGATATGCATTTAGAAGATGACATCATTGGACTACGGCTACCAGAATCCTTCAGGCTCTTGTATTAGCGAACTAGCAACAAACAATTTTTGACCTTTGATCAATTAAAATCATCACCGTATCTGTGAGTAACTTTCTTGGTTTCTCCAATTTCGTTTGTTTCACTGCGTCCTATCAGGAACCTTACGATCCGACAACGGCAACGTCCATGAAAACGTCGCTGAAAAATAGACTTCGCATCCTTTTAAACTTTTTTGTGACTACCCAATTCGCCTTGTTACTTAACAGAAGGGAATTTTGGTTGGAGGTGAAGAGAGGGGACCGCGCCCCAGTTCAGACAGAGATAGTAGAATAAATCGCCTTGTCTTTCCCGTTCTCAAGTAAAGTTAAAATGTGATCATTTCACGTCGTAGTTGTGCGGGGACAGCAAAGAAATGTACAAAACAGCGTGATGCACATGCGCTGTTGTTTTTTTGCTCATTAAACCTATCGCTTTTTTGACGTTCTCCTTGCCGTCGCCGTCGTAGTTTCGTAAGGTTCCTATTGTTTGGCCGAGGACGGCTGCCAAATGTACCCGCGAACAGAAAACGCGCATAACATCGCGTTCGCCTATTATAAACCTATTCTGGGGGGTTGTCATCTCTTCCGCAGTATTCTTGCGCGACCTCAGTGATGTAACGTGAAATATACAATATTCTTACATGAGGGTGTTCCGTAGAACTCGAGCCTCAGTGATACGTGATTCACCCAGGTACGGGCGTACACACGGACAAACCTCGCACGGAATGGAGGGTCAAAAGTGTTTTCCACAATGGAGTAGTGATCACGGTTTCCTCGGAAAACCTCGAAAAATTAAAGCAAGAAAAAATGTTATTGTTTAGGAAGTTACTGTTGAGTCTCACAAAAACCCGATGCTCCGAGAGAGTAAGACTAAACTAACTAAAACACTAGGTTGCGCATCCACTCTCACTAACCAGCTAACACTTAATGAGTCCTGTTTTAAGATCTTTTGTGCTGTTAAATACACCGTTTGGCCTGCAACCGGAACCGGAAAATAGAAGCAAAGAACTTTGAGAAGATCTAATCACATTGTAAAAAGTGGCCTTTCTCTTTCCTGCGGTGAATAAGCGATTTCCAAACGAGGGTGTTTTTGTTACAGTGATAGTTTTAATTTTGCGATTGTGGATGAACTGCTAATGTGTGAGCATTCAAATACAAGCGCAAGCTAACGACGTCGTACTTTCAATGGTATTGATTATTTGTATGAAGCTGAGTGAGAGGTGAAGAATTATGCAGATCGAGGAGCCAATCAGAGACGATATATTTTGAATGAAAAATACTATCTTTTAAGTTAAACGGGCAACAAAAACTGAACGTGCAACCTGTTTTGCAACATTGATGCAAAACGAGTTGAAAAGCGATGTTGCGCGTTTCACCCCACACGTTCAAACCTGTTAACAACCTGATTTGTTACAAGACAGGTTTGATGTGGGTGATAAAACGCGCAACACTGCTATTCAACTCGTTTTGCAGCAACTATTGCAAGAAAAGTTGCATGTTTCTTGTTGCCCGTTTTTCCGCACCTATAGTTCTTTCCTGTGGTTGGTTTGCTACGCTAAAAAAGCGAACACCACGCTCTAGTAATGCGCCTTTAATAGA